>JANEHU010000742.1:0-491584 GCA_027563435.1 Nasonovia ribisnigri
GTATTTACTATAGTTGGTTAAATTCATTTTTCTCAAAAATTATATTTTAAAATGCCATTGCGTGTATATAAAATATAACAATTTATTCTAAAAGTTTCATATACCAACAAATAATATTTTTAAATTATATCAAAATAACTAAAATCATTATTCTTGGTTTAAATATGAAATTTTGTCTAAATTTGAAATTAAAATATCTGTAAAAAATAAATGTGTTGATATATTTTTTAGATTTTTTAGTTACAGTATGATTTATTTATGAGAATTTTTGTTTTAAATTTTCAACACTTAGTTATAAAAACTGAACATTTTATAATTTTTTAATTACAATGATTTATAATTTTCGAGATTTCGATAAATTTTGTCAAAATTTGAACTTAAAATGCGTTTAAAAAAAAATCGTGCCTATGTATTTTCAATATTTTTCAACTACTATTCTATCAATACATCAGGAACCTTGTATTAAATTTTCAGACTTTTTGGCCCACCAAATAAAATTTTATTGACAATTATAAAAAAAAAAACTAAAAAAATTGAAAACTAAACATGTCTTGTAAACAGCTCAAAACAAATCAAAATATTTTCAAAATTGAATGGTGTATAGAAAATGAGAATATAAACATTTAGTGAAATTTTCATGCATCTAAAATTATTCGTTTTTGAATTACAACCAAATAAGAAAAACGCTACATGAGAAATCGAGTGAATATCCTATGTTGTAAAATTATGAACTTAAAACACTCATAAAAATTTATTTTTAATTGCTTTTATATATTTTATTTTTGATGAAAGTAGAAAAACTTACGTTAAATCTTTTGTTAAAATTTAAAACCTTAGATTTAAAAAAAAAAATTTTTATGAATTTCTAACTCTAAATAATTTGCAAATTTTCGTCATTTTTACGTATTTTGTCAAAATTTCAACTTTGAATGCTTAGAAAAAAAAATTGTGACTACAGATTTTTAATATTTTGCATGTGCCTTTGAAACAATATATTAGGAGCATTCTATTAAATTTTCAAGAATTTTTAACGAATAAATAAAATGTTATTGATTTTTAAAAAAAAAAAAACCAAAAAAGATTGGAAATTTAAAATGTCTGTAAACAGCTCAAAATAAGTCAAAATATTTTGAAAACGGTATGGTATATAGAAACTGCTTATATAAACATTCAGTAAAAATTTCATGTATTTACCGTCATTTTTTTTAGACTTACACCAAAACAAAATCGATTTTATCGAAAATCAATGTTGCGTAAAATTCTGTTTTTTTGAATAAAATATGGACATTCATTTTTAACTATGAGCCCTTGTTTATTTTAAAAAAAAATGTTTTGACTGACCTCAGTTTTTTTTATAAAATATAAAATAATAATATTACTAATAAAATTAAAATAAATGTTTGGTATGAAATAGAATAAGTAATATTTTTGACCATCGTTATACGTTCATTATCGTTATCATAGTTCAACAATACGTATTTAATTAAAGATTAAAATATATAACTACAAAATTAAAAATATATTAAATAAAATTAATTTTGCTAGCCTTTTTTTGGACAAAATCAGTCAGTAAATTTTGAAACTCCAGATTTTCCATTACTTCTTTTTCAATAGAAATTGTAGCAAGAACACTGAACCTCTCTTGATTCATAGAAGACCTCAAATAGTTTTTAATTATTTTTAATTTGGATGGAGAAGCTCCGTGTTTACCAGATGCGACCGACACAGGCATAGTTAAAATAATGCGAAGTGCTACAGCTACATTTGGTACAAAATTGTTATTATTTACAATAAACTGTAACACTTCTAATGGAGTTCTGTTGGGTTTTAATAACTCGGATATTTCTACTAACTCATCTGTAATTTCTATGGCATCAATATCTGATTTACTAACGTTTTCATTTTCTGATAGTAGCAATTGAAGATCCATACAACTTTTCACAATATTATCTTTCGTTATACTTTTTAGACTACTTATGTCATACAAAAATTTAGAATTATCGCAGTGGTTATGTAATTATTCAAATCTTTCTTCGAGAGAATTGAGAGCTACGTCTAATACATAAAAGTATAATTCAACTTTAAATTTAGTTTTTAAATGAATTATTGGTTCATCTGGTTGTTCATAAGAAAAGAACACGGTTTTCTTTTTTTGTAGGCGTAGAGAAGTTTGTTGCGTGAAAGAAGCCTCAATATCTAATCCAAGAGCTATGGTTTCGGCATCTTTTAAAAATGTATTAAAACTCTCATCACATCGAATTTTTTAAAAAAAATTAATAGTTTCAGATAAAATATTTTCTGCGCCAGATATATCTAATGTTACTTTCTGTAACACTTTACTTGCTAGATTTATTTGATTTAAAATTGAGTGCCAAATTACAACGCAACAACACAAAGTTAAAATTTTTTATTTTTTTGGCTAAAGATTCAGCTTCTAATCGGATAATATGATCAAACGATATATTCTGACTTATTTCGTAAAATGCATCAAATATTTCATCTGTTTGACATCTGAAAGGTCTAATTGCATCTATTCTACTCTCCCATCTATTTTCACTTAATGGCTTTAAAGTTAATTGTGTTATATGTTTTTTTTTAAACAGCCCATCGATGAGTAGAACCACTTAAAAATACAAATATGGCTTGAATTTGAATAAAAAATTTGCTTGCTCCAGTTGATGATTTTGATGATTTAGCAGTAGGTATCATAAATATGATTCATATATGACCATACTACCATAGTTTAACTTCAAGACTTAAACTGATTTATTTATTTTAATAATTTATTTCTAATAATTTCGGAAAACAATGTCAAATGCCAAATGGTATGTTGTTATAAGTTCATAGATATTATATAGAATTAAAAATTCGAATCAAAGTATGTTTTTATGAACTGCACAATATTTAAATAAGAACTACACATTTTATGTACAACTGAACGTTAGCGCAAACTCTGCCGCAAAGAATTATCTAATAATATAAATCGTATAATATAAAATAATATTTATTAACACAATATTATTGATTATGGCGATTATGCCCAATAAACGATGGGCATTTTATCTAACTCTCGGGCATTGTAGAAAACGTCCAAATTGTATGCTTTGCCCGTTATATTTATAATATATTTTTTCCTCGGTGTTGCCTAACTCGCCTTCGAAATTATCAAAAAATACGTCCTACAATATTAATGTGAGAAATTAGAATAACAATATAACAGATACTCAATTAGGATTCTTTACTTTTACTATCAGATAATATATACATTTTTTGATTAATATCTTATCAGTTATCTATATCCGTATCAGTTATCTTTAAACACTAATCATTTGGAACCAGCCGGCTGTGATAGTGTGAAATGCTGAATAGTGTACATTACGTCTTTTTGAGTGTGTATGCATTTTAATATTATTCAATACTATAATTTATACTAAGTAAATAGTATAATATTTTATTCCTTTAGTACATTATTTATTAGCATAATATGCAATATACATTACACATATAGTTTTAGGATAATATACCTAATATCATTGAGTTGGTATATACTATTATAATACACCGGTGCTAATAAAATGTCATCAAAGAATTTAAAACCTATAGATAGGTTGTGTTGTGCTGTTGAGAATTGCAAACAACATTCCGGCAACGCAACACAAGAT
The DNA here is from genome assembly GCA_027563435.1 of Nasonovia ribisnigri. Taxonomy (NCBI): domain Eukaryota; kingdom Metazoa; phylum Arthropoda; class Insecta; order Hemiptera; family Aphididae; genus Nasonovia; species Nasonovia ribisnigri. The sequence continues at coordinate 3,663 of JANEHU010000742.1, forward strand.
GGATACAACATATCATTTCACAGGTAAATATTTTCTTGTTACCTGTGTGGTTATATTACATATGCTGATATTAACACTTTCAACGCCGTCCGTGATTTCAGCAGTTACACCGCAACGCCGCGTTTACGCGATAACGCAAAATGAAACAAATTAAATTAAATTAGTGGCAAAGTAGACATATTGCATGATATAGTATGTTACAAATGTTACAATAGTTGTTCTAAATTTGTAAATAATTAAATATCAGTAGAAATATGTAAAATATATCTAATATACACCATGTATACGTTCATATACATTGTTTTGGGAAGGCCGTCAGAAACAAAGATTTATCCGTATCTAAAAATAACAAAAACTCAAATCAATTATAGATTTAAATTTAGAGTTTATTGTCTACAGCCTGTGTAAATTTCAGAGATTATTAAAATAAAACCGGTTTAATTATAGCGGATAAAAACGTATACGTTACTGACTCGTAAACGCGTCAGTTGAAAGTGTTCAATAAAAAAACTTCAGTAGAATAACAAATGAAAAATTAACATATCCATTTTATATACCTACAGGTTTCCTGAAGACTTACAATTACAACAAATTTGGGCCCAGAAATGTAAAAGAAGTGATAAATGGAATCCCCAAACATCATATATTTGTTCTAGACATTTTACCCCACAGAATTTTGTCCATGATCTGAAAGCCGAACTTTTTGGTAATTATTTTTTCTTAGCTTAATACCTAGGTTTTTACATGAGAAATAATTACCTGACAAATTATCAATGAAAATGTTATAGGATATGTTCCTAGTTTTCGAAACTTAATGGAGAACTCTGTTCCTACATTAAATTTATCTACAGACTCAGAGGTTTCAAAATCTCCCAATAATTGTAAGAGTGTAATAGATGCTAAAACGGCCAAAACGGTAATTAATAATTGAAAAATAATTATAATTTTTTAGAAAAATCAAAATATTATTGCAATTTGTACTCATATCAGAGTTTGGATATGAATATTGAAAATATGTATGGGTAATATATACATTTTAAAATCATATCAATGATCAATCGTTTTTATATTTTATCACATCAGTCAAATAACACTTACCAAAACTCATTATTTATTAACTTATATTTTTGAAAAGTATCAACATTATAAAAAAATTATTTTTTCTTCTAAATTTGTCGAAAAATATTAAATATTATATTATTTTTATTTTTATCAAATACACCAAAATATAGACTTAAAAGAAAAATATGAAAATTCATACTTAATACATATCCTGGCTCCACATATCTCACATGTGCCTAGTAAATTATGTGTTAGATATTTAATTATTAGTTTTAAAATTCTAACTACATTTTTTTGTTAGGTGCGTGATGCTCTGATAAAATCATTTTCATCAGGTGTTCCTTCAGAACCATTATATTTATTACCACCAGCAACACCATCCATTTCAATGTGCAATGAAGATACAGTTTTATACCGAGATGTATCTTATACTACTGATTATGAAAAGTTGTATAATGATCTTCTCAAGCAATGCCATATTTTAAAATCTGAAAACAAAAAACTTTTGGAGAAGACAGAAAAAAAAAATAAGAGAGAAAAATGGTCCAGAGATGAAGTAGCCAAAGCATTTGCACTTATGTATTACAGTAAAAGAGCGTATATGTATGTGAGAGATGAGCTGCACTATCCTCTCCCTGGTAAAAATTATTTTTTATTCCAGTTTATTCGTTATTTTATTAATTACATTTTTTTCAGGACTTTTGTCTTTTCAGCGGTGGGCTAAAACAATAGATATGAGAAATGGTCTTATAAGTGACGTACTGAAAATAATGAAACTGAATAGTGATAATATTGGAGATCACGAAAAACTCACCGTGCTCATGTTTGATGAGGTAAAAGTCTGTCGTACTATGGAATATGATGTATTTCATGATGAAATAGTAGGTCCACATACCCAAATGCAAGTAGTCATGGCTCAAGGTATTGCATCAAAATGGAAGCAACCAATTTTTGTTGATTTTGATGTAAAAATGTCAAAATTTATTTTATTTGATATTATTGATAAACTGGAGAAAATAGGTTATAAAGTTATATGTTGTGTTACCAATTGTGGTGCTGCAAATGTTCAACTATGGAATCAATTAGAAATAACTTATGAAAACCCAACCTTCTGTATTCCTAATGGACGGAGAATAGTATATATTCCAGATTCGCATCACTTACTGAAACTTGCACGGAACTGGTTTTTAGATACAGGTTTTTGTTTGAATGGAGCAGAAATAAATAAAAAACCATTAGAAGCACTTATCACCAAAATATCATCTGAAGCAAGTCTATTTCATAACTTAAAAAAAGAACACTTGACATGTGAAGGACCTCTACGGCAAAATGTTAAACTAGCCAAACAACTTCTATCACATTCTACAGCTACAGCGCTCCAACATTATAGACCTATCAATGATTTTGCATTATTAAATGAGACTGCGCAATTCATAGAACTAATTAATAGTTGGTTTGATTTAGCTAATGTTTCTCATACCAATGACAAGAGTACTCCCTTTAAATCACCTTATGGAACATTTTTATATGAACAAGACAAACTTTTGAATGAAATGTACAATACTATTATTTTGATGAGATGTAAAGGAAGAAACGATCTACAAATTTTTCAAAAAGGTTTTCTTATGCACATAAATGGAACTAAACAGCTTCTACAAATTTTAAAAGAAAATGGCCTGAATTATTTATTGACTAGTAAAATTAATGAGGATACTCTAAAAAATATTTTTTATCAGATTTATCCTGGAGGAGACCCCCCATCACCGTTGAATGCTCTGTACAGATTGAGAATGATTATTTTAGGAAAATGTCCGGGAATTGGTACTAATAAATCAAATACAAAAGATAATAACCATGAAGAATTTATAGTTGCTCAGTCATTAAAATTGGCCAACATAAGTTTAGACGATGAAGAAGATGAAATAGAAGACAGTGAAGGAAGTGACACAGATACGACAAGTGAAGATGAATTTCAAATAATAAATGATGATATAAATAAAAATGAGATGGATATTGAAGCAATTGAGTACTTAGCAGGGTGGGTGGCTCTAAAATATAAATCCACAATTCCTGAAATTGGGTATAAATCTAAAAAATTAACAAGTCAGAAATACATTATGCCGTATTGGATTAATCACCTGTCATATGGTGAATTAATTATTCCAAGTGATGATTTAAAAAAAATTATTTTCCGAGTTGAGCGATTATTCAATAAATTTACAAAATACCAAGTCCCCAAAGGTTCAAATGTGGTTGCTAAATTAACAAACAAAATATTCTCAAGAATGTCAGTTGAAAAAAAATTTAAACCTGTAATTCAAACTTATATCAAACAAAGAATTATTATACGAATGAAATATTCAAACTATCACATTCAGCTATTAAAACAAAAAAAGAAATCCAAAAACTAAACCAGTTAAAAAAAATAATGACCTATTATATAGTTCTAAATTAATTTTATTATTTTTATTAAATATTACTATATTACCCAAGGCCGTACTTGGGGGGAGCAAATTTTTTTTTCTTGTTATATTATGTCTTAGTTAGACATATTTTTAGTTTACAACCCCCCCCCCAAAAAAAAAAATTTATTTTATTTCCAGTTACGTCCTTGATATTACCTATATTACATTATTATTTTTAAGTATTGTAGATTATTAATTTTTAAACTATTAATCCATACTATAATGTAGTGATTTATTTATAAACCTACTTCAAAAAAATAAGGATTTAAATATGTAATAATGTTCGTTCACCTACATAAAAGTACAAATATGTTAATGACACATTAATCATTTCTTGATATTTTCCATTGTATTTTGCACTTCTTGATTATTTGTACAAATTTTAAAATATTTAAAACACTTATAAAGCAATTTTTTTTTGTTTATACAGTGGGCAGTACAGTTAATAAAAGTATATTTGTGGTTTTAATTTTTTGTAATTTGTGGAATTTATGTCATAATTTATAATACAAAAAACTAAATGAATGTCATTCAATAAAATATTTGACTTTCAAACATCAAATTCTCTTAACAAACAGCAAATATGAGCAACTTACAAATGTCTCTAATAGAAAAGTATGAATAATCATGAAGGTACTCTATTATACTTGCTTACTTATAACAGTAGTTTACTATATTTTTAGATCCACGACTCCCAAGGTCCTTCATTGAGGCGACGCCTTACCAACATTTCACAATTACATGTACAGTATTTTTGTTTGTATAAATGAAATCGCATCACTTTGTGTAGTAATTTCGATTACATAATTATGATTTACGATAAACAAAATAAATGTTTTTTATGTTTATACGCCATAGGTAATATAAAAATTGTTATTTCTATTGTAATTTGATTGTTTCAACTTTCAAAAATATTAATTTTGGACAACTATGTATTTTTATTTTTTTGAACTAATGTGCAGGTAAAATAAAAAAAACCCTTATCGTTTAGTAATTACTCTTATTGTACTAAACTGTGACACTGAGTATAGTATAGATTGTATAATTTTCCAAATAAAAACCTACAAAAAAAAACAAATTATTTATTACTATTATTATAATTACACATTTTACTGTAATTATGAAACTACATAATAATTAGTTTAAATGAGGGTGAATAGGTAAAGAAGAGTGTGCCACCAGGAGAAGCAATATAGAGGCTGGAAGTGAGGTATGTGATATATAAAAATGTGGAACGAAGAAGAGGTAGATGAAAACCAAAAAAATAATTGGATGGATGAATAGAAAATTGTTGGTTTCAATTTAAGTGATGTTACAGACCATAGCATAGGTACTCATAAAAATTATTTTGAAGGCCACGTATCAGACTATAACCTAACAAAACTATTAAACATTGTTATATATTTTGTTATTATTTGTCATTGGTATATTATCTATAAAATTTGAACTCATATAGTTTAATTACAAGGGCGTTCATATGGGGGGGGGGGGGGGATTAGGGGCAACTGCTACTTGCAGAGTGATTTTTATTACGCTCGATTATGAATGTCAGAACTAAGAACTTTGCATTTATAGTTCTATGACTTGTAGTGGTGGTGGTGGGGCTAAGTGCTATACTGCAGTGTCACCAAATTTTTACTTTTTTGATAAAAAAAATGTAATGTTCATAGTAGTATACAATAGTTATCAAGTTTGTGGTATCAATGACTGAATAAATTAGAAACATTTAATTTTATTAGTTAAGTAGCTCAAATTATCAAATCAATGGTAATATTTTATTTATAATACTAGTATGTATGTAAACTGTTTTGTGCTGTACACAGGCGCGGACTGGCTGGGATGCTGTAATGCTACAGCATTTAATCTAGTATTGTATAATTTTGTTTGAATGCTTGTTATAATTTGGTACCTATTTACATTTTTTTTACGTATACCTATTTAATATTTTACTTATATAAAATAAAATATTTTAATATTTTATAAATAATCTACATATTTTAATTTTGCCTCGGATATTTTTGTTACCTATTTGCCTTTTAAATTATGCAGCATTATGTGCCCTTTTTTACCGCGCCTGGGCCTGTACATGCATTGTTTAATATATTGTAAAATTTAAAAACTTATATTAATACTGTTATCTTTTATGGTTGTGTTACACAAAAATCTTATAAAATATTATTAATTTTTTGGGATATTAATCATGGTTAGTGTAAACATATAAACTACACTTAAGTAAACCGTGGTCTATGAAGATAATTATTATTGAATTAACCAATAGTGTTAAACAGTTTATTAGTACAAAAAATAGTCATAGTTGTCTGTCATAAAGCACTGTTTAGAATAATAAATCACCGATAGAGATTGCCTACCTGTTTTACATAATTATACTATAAATATATATATATTTTATACTATAAATTATTATATTTGTATAAAAGTATATCAAACGCATTAAAAGTTGAATGTAATTAGTTATTATGTTAGAAATATAACTGTTTTTTGGCGTTGGATGCAAGAGACTTACAATATCGAAATTTACACAGTTGATATCTTAATAATATGTTATAATTTTATAAATAATACACGGTACTTTGAGATAATATAAAACTCAATTAGGTTTAAAAATAATTTCTGTTTATACATATTTATACGATTATACCAAATAAATATATGGCATAATATGTACTTAGAACAAAATAAATCTGCTTGGATACAACATTTCAGTCATTAGTTTTAATTTTATGTTTATGAAATACGCATTATATTTGTAGTAATTTGTTTTGAATTACACAATATAACTTCAGCAATATTCATATGAGATAAAGATTTTATGGACATCTAACATTCTAACATAAAAAATAACGTATGATTTATTTCCATTGTTAATTCAAATAATGATTTCCGATTGGAAATTGATGTCATTACCTATATTATACATGAATTTAAACATTTTTAAATTTGGCGGACAGTGATAATGTAATTTGTAATATTTGATTAAAAAAAAATATATTTGCTAATTTAAGATTACACTACATATTATATTACACTAACAACCATAGACCTTATACTCAAGAAGTATAAGGTCTATGCTAACAACTAATTAAAATTAATGCAGTAAGATTAAGTTGTAACTAACTATCTATGTATAATTCATAAATAATTGCGTATATGAAAGAAAACATATCACTAACGTCTTATGATCACTAGTAAGATATCAAAACAAAAAATTAAAAAAGGAAAATGTTTTGCCCACCCCCTTGAGTTTAAAATATACTATTGTTTTAATATTTGGTATATTATTTAAAACCGTTTTATATACATTTCAATCTATAATTACATGATAACATTATTTGTTGGTTGTTACATAAAATAAATTATAGTTCCCAAAAATATGAGAAATATTAATAATATTCTATGATTTATAAATTGGTTCCAAAGAGAATGAGTGGTAACTGTAAGTAGGTATTCTTTAAAATTTATAAAACCCACAACTGTGAAAAATAATATTGTGTAATGTAATATTAAATCTGACATACAATATAAAATTTGCAAATTACCCTGCATACTGTTATAAATTCAGCTAAAATATAAATAAATATAAAAAAACATAGTTGATCAATGATTTCTTCAACAAAGAATTTAATGACCTACATGATTTACTTTATTAGGTAATTATGTTATATACTCAAATTAGGCATACCATAATACACATTTCTTAGGTATTATATATAATACTGTTATAATAAACATTTATAAAATCCAGCATACATATTATTCTGTGTATTAAGTAGTCTTTCACAATATTGAGAATATGATGTACTAATTATAATTTTTGATATGTCTGTTAAGACTTAATACTCTCCAGTCTTCACCATTAAATGTCTTGTTTATGACATAAAAAATTATAACTTTGAAAGAGTCTGTTGTAAACACATGAACCACATAATTAATTAGAAAAAAAGTATTCTATAATTTCTATAATTTATACATGTACATTTTTTTCAATTGATTATAAATACACATTACAATAATTAAAATTACATACTTGGTTGAGAAAAATTATTATTATTTTTATTATTATGAACAATACCTAATGCATTGAACAATAAAAATGATTAATTTATATCTAATTCATATTTTATAAACATTAAAATTATAATTTACAAAATCACACTACATATAAATCAAACTCAAAGATTATCTTTTGTTTACCAGTCTTTGGGTAATAATATAATGTTTAAATTGTTTTGCTTTGGTTTTTCAGGAATAACTTAAAATGTCATAACTAAATTTTGAATTCAGCAATTATATCTAGTATTGAAAAATGATTTTTTAAAAGTTTGGAATTTTAATACACCATTTTAAAATATGTATCTTCAATAAATACATAATATGTTCAATGATTCCCTTTTATTTGTGTAAAAACGGAAAATCCATTGCACACTAGTTGAAAAATATTATTTTTACCTCATGAATTTAAAAATGTTTAATGTTCTAATAAAAATGAGATGATATAATCATATTTTTTTATTTTTCTTAAGGATAAAAGGAAATAATATTTTTTTAGAAAACTCATTCAAAATTGTTTTACAAATATTATCATAATAAAGGTTAAAATATTAAATAAAATTAATTTTCCATTCAAAACATATAGCACAAATAAACCCTTCTCCTTAACATTTAATACTCATCATAGGAAATAACATTAAGAAAACACTTTGTACTCTATGCGTTAAAATGAAATTAATTAATTAGTTCATGGAAACTACAAAATCAAATTAATTTAAACATAGCAAAATTGTATATTCAATCAGTTATATGAATTTATTAAATTTAATTTGAATAAATTAAAATTTTACACCTTGTTATAAGAAACAAATTAAAATGTTACAAATACTTCCGTACCAAATACAAACAATCATAAATAATTATTAATTTCCAATCTAAAATTTTTAATTAATTCTTATCAGAATTTACTGAAACGTTAAAGGAATTTTGCAATTAAAACTTTATATCTAAATATTTTCAGAAAGAATAAATGTATAAGCACATCACTTAAGTTATCAATTAGAAGATTTACTTTAAAGGTGGGTTTAATAACCAGGTTATTATATTTTTACTATTTTAATTTTGAAAACATATGATTGTTAAATAAGCATGCCTGTTATGTTATTTATGCTCTTTTATTCTTTTTTGTTTTTTTTTTAGTCTTAACAGGGGACCCTGATTTATAGCAGTAAAATTGAGTAACAATTATAAAGTTAGCAAAAGATGCAAGAGCAAAACTCCAAATTAAAAGGTTATCTCCAGTTTCTTGCACAGATGTGAACACTCGTACGGATGATCCTAAAAATAAAAGAATAGACGTAGCCATTGACAATTGCCCTGTGCTTTTATTTTGGAAATTCACATAACCTTGAGTCATCTACAAGAAAAAAATAATATATTATAATATTAATTGTTTTTGAGTATTTTTTATATAATTACCTTGCCATAAAACATTAAAGGTATACTGATAAACTGTGCGTTCCAGAGAAAAGAATTTGGAACAATATCAGATACGAGAAGGAACAACAATGAACAATAAATAAATGCAAAAGCACTAGCTGCCCTCTTAGATATGTTATAGTAGAAAACTAATATTACAATTAGTAATGTTTGGAATAGTATGAATAATGAATCACCCCATGAGCTGTAAAATAAATTATCAATACACAATATTTAAAAAACACAAAAAATTTGAAAATTTGAATAATCAAAATAATAAATGTATTTATTACCTGAATGGAAATTGACTAGAATAGCTATATACAACATTTGATGTGACAGCAAATAGATCCATGCAAACATTTACCAAACTAATTCCAACAGCGCTTTTGCTTTGCCATACTTTGATAACTTGTGGAAGTTTGACTGTATAATAAATAAGTTTTTAATGTAAAGCTTTAATGACAACATAGTAATATTTTTACTTATTATAGCTATGTGGTTATGTATAAAATGTATACTCATAGTTCATATGAAATATGTTATTTTTGTATAAACACATAACCTAATAGGCAATATTAAGTAATACTAATTTATAACATACATAATAAGACATAAATTAGAACTTATAAATAACGATTATTACCTAAAAGAGATCCACCAACTATTCCAAATCCAAGACTTTTACTGAGAGCCGATCTTATACAAGTACCTGAAAAAAAAAAGTATTAATACTTAATGTAGAAGTGAAATAATACCATTTTAAAATTATAATAAGTTTTTTAAACTCTTACAAATTAACTCAATTGTGAAGTACCTACTTTATTTTTATTATTGTAACAGTATAAGTAAGAGAGATTACTACGATAATATTTTGTAGATTACATTTGAATAGTATTGCTTATAGTTGTAAAGTGTCTACACAACAATCTAATAATCATCATTCATCAATAAACAATTCAAATATAATTTTAAAAAAGTTGATAATTTGAATTCTAATATAAATATAATTGTAATAGACAGTTATAACTGATCCTAGTCCCTAGATATTCAATTAATTTATTTCATAGCTTTTTTTATTAAGATTGTTTTATAAAATATAAATTTTAACTACTCACCTAAGTAGTAGGTATAGTAAATAATACAATCTAGGTACCTACATACTAATTTACTATTAACATTGTATGCAATTCCAGTTATTTTATCTTAGTTTCTTTCTACTTTCCTAGATAATTATATTTAATAACAAATTATGAAGCTTAAATTCCTTAAATTTAAGATTAAAAGAAACTGTAATATGATCAGTATACAATGTTCTTAAGTACCTGATGGTGATTAGTAAATACTATATACATATCTCGATTCATATTCGACAAGACTGTTTAATGACGTTGAAATGTATAATCCCTATATAATGTCATGATGACTATGCAAATAAATACCTCACTGAGTGAGAAACTGACTATGCTCATTGCAGCTATTGGATCTATTTCCCGGCAATAACATAGTCACAAAATAGAACTTTACTAACATATATTTTGAGTGTGTTTGCAAAGGTAAAAAAATTCATAGTTAAGACCCTCGCTGTACAGACGACAATAACTAAAAAATAAACACACTTACCGTTGAAGAAATCCAAATCGTAAAAGAACACTTGGTAGCATTTGGGCGTGAGGACAAGCAAGGCGATCCGGTGTAACAGCTCGGTGAACGGGTTCATGTCGACGCGCGAAGAGCTGTGGAGGACTGGATCGGCGAGACAGGAGACAGGATTCGACGGAAAAACGGTTGGCGAGAGGAAGTGAACAAAGAACGCAGAGAGCGCGAGAAAAATGGACGGTTTACGTCGACGTTGGACGCTTTGGGCGCTTGACTGAAAACCCCGGTTAACATGAGCCGGCGACCGACGTGGTTACAATGTTTACAGTGCGCGGATTTTGAGCGATACGGGGAGGGGGAGCACGGTAAAAAAGAAAATGAATAACGACGAAAAAAAAAATACAGCGCGCGCCACCTAATGAATAATCCAAGACGAGATTAGAATTTTAGACGACGCGAGTAAGCGACCGGCTCTACATCAGCATCACCGCCTCCCGCAGCGCGCTATCACTTTCCGCTGCATCACGCTCCGCCTTATCGACATTCGACGACGACGACGACGACGACGACGACAACGACGGTACAAAACGAGCGACCGGTGCGCGACGGGCGGAAAGTGAAAACACCTCACCACTGCCGCCTAGCGATGTTTCAGCAGTGACTGAATGAGTAGCTGGAAGTGCCGGATCACACTACGCGTTTTGTCGGCTGCCGATTTCAAAAGCGCGGGAAATATTTTTATTTAAAATAATGTGTTATGGCAAATATTAGACTAGTTTATGTTTCATTTCATCGAAATCAAGCTGTTACAAATTACTAAATTATTATACACCGCTAAAGATTAATAAGAACTATATTTATTTAGAATACCTATATTATAAATGATTTTGTTTCGACGAAATGGTTAAATGTTTATGACAAACTATAATGACTTTATAAAATGTTAGAAAATAATTTGTTCATGGGTACTAAGTATGACGTAGTTCACCATCTACTGCAAAAGTGTTCGGATGTGTTGTTCGCTCTATCGCTTATATTTCATTACGATTTGTTATTAATTTATTTTTAAATATTCTGAAAACACCAATTTTTTAAATACATATTTAAATAAAAGTCAGCTAAGTTTTTAAATATTATGTCACAATGTACCTACATGTAATGCTCTTTTTATAATATATTTAATGCAATTTAATATTAATGAATATGGAATTCCTTCGAAAATGAGTTCTCTCGCGGAGATTCTTTGTTTGCCCGAAGCTGCAGGTGAACTTGATAATCCAATGTCGAGAGACTGATATGCGATTTACAACTTCTTTTAACAAAATTAAAAATACCCGGAAAAATTTTTCGATGTCGATTTTGTCATTTGAAGAGCTATTAGAAAAATTGAGGTCAAAAATTACCAAAGAGATCACCCATTTACGTACCCCTTAAGTGCTGAAGAAAGATTGACGGTGAAATTACTATCATTATACTTATCAACAACGTTCAAAGTAAATTTTAAAATACATATCGAGAGTTTTAGTTTATTTTGAATTCTGTTCATAGCTCGATGTATTTTTATTTTTTAAATAAACTAAAAGTATAAATATTAATTTTCAAATTATATATTCGATGAGTTTTACAAGGGATTGGGTAATAAAAAGACTATAATATAATTATTATAAAAAAAAAAAAATATATTGATTATTTTTTTATTAATGAGATATATTTTTAGTTTTTTTAATTAGTATTTTTCTTAAATACAATATTAATACACTTTTACAGGTCAATATAATAAATAAATATAAATATAAATATATTTTAAATAAATATTAATAAATTATAATAACTTGAACAATAAATTTGTTTATACAGAATTATAATAATAATATATTTAAAATTTAAATAGAACCTGATATTTACCCGATTTTTTAATTAAAATATTTATTTATTATATAACTTATATAATATAAATTAACAATGACAATTAATATAGGATAACATAACCTACTTGGTTGATTAATGATATATTTCCAGTTAAAAATTAATAATTAATAGTTAATGGATACAAAGTGAAATTAATATTATATTTATGAAATATTAGATGGTGAAAGTTGCGATATTGGCATAGCCGCTACTAGGGTCAACAATCTGAGGGGGCTAAAAATATTTACAAGTCTCATGTTTAATCAAAACATATTCCACCACTCATATAATTACCTAACAGTAGCTTATATAGGTTTTTTTTTAAGAGCAATGTGGCAAAAGCCTGAAATATTAAATTGTTTATAAAAAAGGTAGGTACACAGTATACACACCTTTTATGTACCTTTGTAAGTAGGTATGTTTTGACAATACAGTTTTCAGTAACATGGCTATTAATTCAGTAAAAATAAGCTATATATATGCATACTTACTCATTATAAATATATAATAAAATGAGAATGTCATAACCTCCAAACCTTTTTACATGCTACTGTCGTATAAAAAAAGAGTGAAATCAATAAAAATATAGAGAGCTTAAAAGAATAATACACCTATTTATTAATAAAAAGTATTGTGTGTTAGGAATAATAATGTTTTAAACAAAATTATATTGAATAGAAAAGTACACTTTAGGAGCACAAAGTAAAAAAAAAATATTTTATAATAAATTACATAGGTACCTAACTCTTAACACATAACTTATTGACAATATTATTATTTTATATTAAAGTAATACGCCAATCCTTTTTTGAAAATTCATCATCGGATCTTAGTTTTCAAAAGTTGTTATCACACCAATAATTACATTTTTAGACATACCAAGAGTTGCACATTTATTTCGTAAAGTATTAATCGAAATATTTATGATACTCAACACTTCTTTCAGACTTCAGTATAGTAAGTAAAACTATAAACTCACTTTTTTGTATTGAACTTAAAATTCCTGAAACAATATTTAAAAAAACTTATATATACTATAGAGTATAGATATCAGTATAAATTATTTTTACAATTATTAATTACCCGCAGCCTGAGCGACATCTTATTTGTCGGCTTGTTCTTCTACTTCATAATTTAAAAAATCGACGATTGCTGTAAAATTATTTAGTATAGCTTCACAGTGTTTGTAACGACAGATCCACCTTGCGTCACAAATTCTTAAAACATTACCTTTTTTTATTCTTAGTTTTGACTAGATTTCAGATAATTTTAAATGGTTAGAAGGACGTGAGAAGTGCACAAATACAGCTTCTAACATATTGAACACATTACGAGCACTTTAAATATGTATGTTTGAACAGATATTTATCAACGGGGATTCATTTTTCTGCACTTCATTTTGATTTTCGTTTTGGCAAGAGTACTATTAACCAAATTGTCCGTGAAACTTGTCAAATTTTATGGTCAGTGTTACAACCCACGGAAATGCCGGAACCAAACCGAGAAAAATGGATTGAAATTTCTGAACTTTTTTATAAAAAAACCAATTTTCCAAATTGTCTCGGATCCATTGATGGAAAACACATAAGATGCAGAAACCCAAACAATTCTGGGTCTCTTTTTTATAATTATAAAAAGTATTTTTCGATCGTACTTATGGCAGTGATATAATAATAATAATAATATTTATTTTGCAAAACAACAAGTGACACATTATATAAGTACGTAAAATAATTATTTGCAGCACCCCCTAGATGCTAGATAGATGTAAATTTCATTTTTATCCATGTCGGAGCGTACGGGTGATAAGCTTATTCAAACGTTTTTCGACAAAGTTTATTTAGGAAAAAATTATATACAAATCAACTCCAAATTCCTGATCCGGTATCGTTGCTACTGACAGAAAAAAATTAACAACCATTTGCATTTGTTGCCGATGAGGTATTTGGATTACACGCCAATTTATTACGACCATATCCAGAACGAGGGCTGAATAATATTCGTAGAATATTTAATTATAGGCTATCAAGAGATGTGAATATGCGATATCAAGATTTATGCGGCCCTCCACTCGATAGTACGTCTTGCTCTTGATATTAAATATTCGGGGGGCCGCATAAATCGGGAAAGTAAAAGCCGGAAAAACAGGAACAATAATCTACTGTAAAGTACTACCAGGAAAACTATTACATAGGAAAATAAAATTATGGAAAGAAATTTTGGGGAAAATATTTTCAGGAAAACAAATTTTAGGAAATTATTCTCAGGAAGTATATTTACGTGGGAAAATTAAGTTCAGGAAACATTCTTTGGGAAAATATTATTCACAAAAATAAATTTCAGGAAATTATTTACTGAAAATATATAACACAAAAAAATTTAATTCAGGACAGTTTTTAACTGGAAAGATATTACACAGACAACAGAAATTCGGGAAATATATTTTTTCAGGATTATTCAAACATAAGGAGTATCATATAGGCAACTCTTGAGCCATGGAGAAATCCTCCTTGCCTGCCACTTGAACTACCTACTTTTATCCATATGTAAAAAAATAATTGGTCTAGTATTGGTGTGGTTTATACTGTACGCTTCTAAAATAGTATGAGATCTATCCGGTACATTTTTATATTTGATATACCTATTATAATTATAATAATATTATATTAATATAATAATATTTTATTTCCGTAAATACTATTACTTGCGTATATATAATTTTTAACAACATTTAAAAATTTATAAAACGTAAAAACTTTTATAGCTAAGGATTAAAAATGTAAAACAAGGTTCTCTAAATAATAAAAAAACAAAAAAACAGTTTTTTATAGTTATTTTATGTTCAAGTTTGGACGAAAATACATATTAAATAACCAAGAATAACGATTTTAGTTATTTTTTTGTAATATTATAATATTAATTCAACTTACCGGCTACCGTATTAATAATAAGAATAATACAGTATAAATACAATATAAAATATCCACACTGACAAACCGTCTCATCTGAGAATCGTTTTTCGTATATAATGATTCTATATCATTGAATTTAAATTTATTAACGTCCATTATACAGTGACTCACTTCCCTCTGCGCAATATTTTATCTCTGAAATATAACATAGTGATCCCATTGAGTCATGAGAGGTTGAGTTTATGTACTCAATGAACGAGGCTAGAGATGTCTCTAGGACGTTTAATGTACAGTCTCACGAAGTTACTGCATGCGATGTCGCAAAACAATGTTCTATGTTACGTCACATTGTAACATCCATACGTTGAGATATATGGGACTAACCATTTTCGTCACACTAACTCATGGAGGGCTCAATGCTCATACAAAGTCAATGTCCAGGAAAAAAAAGTAAAAAAACCGAGACGAACTAACGCGGATATTTTTTTCCAGGCACGGTTTCAAACCTGCAGCTACCCCTATAACTCTAAAAGATTTGCGCCAAACCTACTGGGACACTTTACTAAGATATATCAACTATATAGCAAATCTACTTGCCCACCCTTTTTTTGATTTATTATATTATGATTCTAAAAAGTGAATTTCAGTAACGAATGACGATGATACACCATAAACCTACTACTATATAATGTTCAAAAACGAATAAAATTTCAATAAAATAAAAAATGATTATATTTTTAATTAAGTTTAGTTTAAAATAATAGTTTAAGCAGTAATCAGAGTTGCAACGCATAACCGATATTAAGTTTTATTTGTATATGGATAGTGGGTACACCATACAATTTTCAAAATATTTTGACTCGTGTTCAGTTATTTATACGCGTATGAAGTTTTCGATAATTATTAGTTTTTTTATAAAAGAGTATCGATAATACAATTTTTCCTCTGTCAAAATATGAAAATGTAATACAAAATTCTCCAATCTGAGCGGAGACGGATTGTTAGCCTAGGATATTTTATATTATGTATAATTATATTGCTATTATTAAAACTACTTAGGTGGAACCTTGTTTTAAATTTTCAATCCTTATAGTTATAAAATTTGAATATTTTATTAATTTTTAACTGTAACATAATTTATAAATTATATTAAAATTTAAACTTTAAATGCTTATAAAAAAATCTTGAATATGTATTTTTAATATTTTTAAACTGATATTATAACATAGTTTGTAACAATGAACAATGTATAAAGAATCTTGAATTAAAATTTCAAATCTTAGACAAAAAAAGAAAAATTTTTATGATCTTATACAACTCAAAATAATTTGCAGATTTTCGTGGTTTTAACGAACTTGGTTAAAATTTAACTTTAGATGCTCATAAAAAACTATTGTAGATTTACGCTCTAGTTTCTATTTAATTTTCACGAACAACAACTTTTGAGGAACCCGCTTGTATTAGTCTTACCATTTTGTTGACAGAGCGGGATTTTTTTTATTAACACTTACTAAAATTAAATTAATAATAATAAGAAATTCATGTGCCTATTAATAGTTCAACATGAGTCAAAATATTTTGAAAATCGTATGGTAGAAAATAAAATGCTAATATAAACATTCAGTTAAAATTACATGTATATCTAGGGTAATATTTTTAGAGTTACAATGAACTACTAAGGTTGTATATTACATGTTATTTTTAAATATTTATTTTTAGTACCTAACACAATATATGTTATTATTATTAATTGAGTATTTTGGGCGAATGAAACAAATTATGAAACCCATAGTTCAGCGGTTCCCAAACTTTTTTGGTTCACGGCGCCCTTTTTTGAAATAAGGGTTTTACACCCTGTAGGGTGTCCTTCCCTAAGTCAATGCATTTAGACGAGATAAAATTCTACGGCAGCGCGGCGCCCCTGTAAAGTTACTGAGGCGCACCAGGGGGCCGCGGCGCACACTTTGGGAACCGCTGCCATAGTTATAATTTTTTTTTTTTTTTATAAGGCTTCAATATCTTAGGTTATTTTATGTTATAATTATTATATGTATAATACAATTCTTAGATAAAATGCGAATACATTATACATGATTCAAGAACGATGCATAAAAGATAACTGATCAATTTCAATGTATCATATATATATAGTTTCCAAGACATGATATAGAAATAATATTTCTATGGTTATTACTTATTATAATGAATATAAATTATAATATCTATAGTACCTACTACGATATTGTTGTAGATAATATAAATATCAGAATAAAATTAAACATTAAAGCAGAAAATTAGTTCATTAATTAAACAATTAAAATAATAAAATGTGGGGCAATCAATAATAATATTATAATTATAGACGGACGTATAATCATGCGATAACAAAATGTATGTATAGTATGCTAAATGTTTAGCTTCCTTCTAAATGTTAGATATCAATTATAAATATATAATAACACGATTGAAAAACATTATAAAAATTATAATCAAATAATCAAAAGTAATTATAATATGTTAATTGAGATGTAATATATAATTACCATAGTGAAATTAAATCCAGATTCTAGTTAACAGTATATTTTCGTGATTTTACAGTATTAATTATTATCATCATTATAATTTATATTGCGAATTAAAATATCCTCAATGTCGTACATCCATAAACACATTCATTTATTATAAGTTTGAACCGCTGTTTTCTTTAGCTGTATAGATATGGTTTTAGTGTTTTACCTCTTATTGTTGTATTTTACATTTAGTTATATATGATTATTTATAAATATATATATTTATGTTTAGACTTTTAGAGCACACAGGATAACTGAGAGACTGTTGGAAACTTAGAAATAATTAATGTTTTATTAACTAAGCTTGTAATTAGGGGCCTGAGCAGCGTCTGAGCAGCGTGTGCATTCACATCTTTTTTTCGTAGAACGCCTTCTTTGGCCTTCCAAAAATAAAATGAAATAGTCAATAGGTATGTTTTAAATCTGATTTTGAGTGAGTATTTCGTATTTTGTACAGTTCAAATACATTTTTTCATAGTCCACTAATCCGACAATTAATTAGATTAGCCATTAGTCAACTACCTATAATTCCCAAGAGTAAATTGATAGTTAACTAATAAATTATTTAAATTTTAAATCTTATAGCCTGCAGTTCACCTATTAAACAGGTATTTCTTAATTGTGGACAAAGTAATAAAAACCATGCGAGTTGTGGGCGAAACCTAAAAAATTGACATACCTGTGGATAAATTTAAAAAAATGTATTTTTTATACAAAGATTGTGCTAGATATTGATGATTAATATATTATATAATATAATTGACTTTATTATACTGACTATTTATCAGCATTAAGATTGTGATTTGTTAGTTAAGCTTTTGAAATGTAAAGCAAAAAATATTGTCGAAAAGGAGGCATTCATTCTGCAATATTAAAGTGGTGAAAATGTGAAATTATTATATTAACATTTATACGGGCTGTATCAAGACAAAAATTGCCACAAAAACTATGATGACAATATATTTATAAAAAAAACATATTTAATGTAAGAATAGTTTAGATTTCTCTTTTGCAAGACACAAATATTTTTAACCCCAACTTCCTTTTTTTGGTAGCTTGTCCTAGGTTCTGAAAAAGTGGTGAAGAGATATATTTGTGTTCGCAACTCGCATACCAAGCTGCAAGGTTGACTTAACTTGATACCCGCAATTAGTATTTTGTTAACGAAACCCGTGTTCGCGATCTTTATATTAATAGGTATATTATAAAATTGACCTGAACAATATTCGTCCACAACTATGGTATGCAGCCTACTAAACAGTAAGCGTTTAATACTTTATACTATAAGGTATATAATATACTACAATACTACAGGTATACAAAACAAAACTACTTTAATCCATATTATATATGACGTCAATAACTATATTGGTACCTATAATACGTCTAGCCGTCTGGGTAATAATTAAAAAATGGCTCTCAAATATGTTGAAACCAACAACTAAATAGTTTAAATTACGTGTTTGTAATCTATTATATGAGTGATGGGCATAGGTGCAAATAGTCTTTGAGATTTGAGGGGAGCCGAAGTGCTGGAGCCTTATTGCTACAATAATATTGAATAAGCTTAAAAAAATGTAGTAAATGTTTGGGTGGTTATTAAATTTATAGAAGGTGTAGGTCCAAAGCACCTACACCTTCTATTTGGCTAATATTTTTGCTATAATCTAACAGATTATGTTCAATAATTCATCTTCATGAGTGAACCTTTAAATACCTCATTAATTTTAGTATGGGTAAATAAGAGGTACCAATTAATTAATAAGGCCATAAGGGGTAACCTTATACTGTAGACTTAAGGCTAGGTAATAGCCAATAAGTAGTTTATATATTGTTAAAATATATTATAAACTATAATAAATTATACCTAATCGTCCGTCTAGATCTAGTCAAAATTTAAGATTCTGATATTATACTTAATATACTTCTTGCGTTAGTATTAAAATGTTTTATCATTTTTGTCAAACCAAATACGTTCTATTAGGTTTAGATTGTTGAAACGGTTTTTCCATACTATCGGTCATTTAAACATCCGAGTGACGAGTGTTATTTTGTTATTTATAATTCAGTTACTTTTTGTAAATAAAATATCTGTAAGCGTACCTACTCCTGGCGTGGGTTATTATTATAGAGAGAGGGGGGCCGTCATAATCATATTTTTTGCGCACATAAGTAGTACGTTGTACTGCGACGCACTACAATCATTGATTTTATAATATAAAATCAATGATACAAGGTACCTACAATAAGTAGCGAGTATGTATTTTAGAGTAGAGTATGCTAAGTATGGATAAATACAGATCTCCCATCAGCTCTTCCGTTGTCATCGGTTTAAAATGGAAAAAGAAAAAGACGGATAGGTAAAATCAATCGGATCACGTAGAATTTTCCCCAAGGACGTCCGGAATATTTACTGTGTAGGTCATTTCTCCCCCAAAATATTTTTTAATGTATAAATTTAGCACCTATATTTTTGAAAATTAAACTAATCTAAATAATACAACTTATAATATTAATATAATAATTAAAAAATCAATAAGATATTACAGAATAAGACAATAATAAAAGTTATTTTATAAAACATTTTTATGTCGGAATATTCAGCCATTTTTATATTTCTTTAAATTTGTAAATTTATAACTGAAATAAGTTTTTATAAAATTGAAATATTGTGTTTAATTGTCATTATAATACTTGTGTAAGTGTGTCTTGTTTTAAACATAACTTAAGAATTATTTTATCATTTTTAATTTCAATAGTAGTGTATATATAGATCTTACTTATTTTTATTGTTTTGAATAGACAATGACCAAAAATATACATTTTTAAAAAAGTTGGTAAGTGGGTGTCGTTATGCTGTACTGTAGCCTGTTTAGGTTACAAATGTTACATTTTAATTTAATGATATAATATTATCATCGTATACGAAAAACGATTCTGAGCGGAGACGGTTTGTTGGCCTAGGATATTTTATGTTATATTTATTATTATAAAAATTATTATTAATACGGTATCCGGTAAGTTGAATTAATATTATTTAATTGCTCCGCTCAGAATATCTAAAAAACTTATAACTATCGAAAATTCATAATATTATGCCTATATTAAATAGCAACTTGAGTCAAAATATTTTGACAATTATATGGCGTATAGAAAATGCCAGTATAAGCACTTAATGGTAATGTCATACATCTACGGTAGTCGGTAATTTTTTTAGAATTACACCAAAAACTAAAATCAATTTTGCGTAAAAATTCACGTTATCCCTTAATTTTTATTTCGTTTTTCCCGGCGCTTTTGTAAGCTATTTGGAATTTATTACTTCCCGAATGCACCAACTAGATTCCCTTTCCCACCGGTAAAGATTCTGAAGTTGAAAATCGAAGCATTATTTCAAGTTTCGACTTTTTATCATATGTTACAGACCCAAGAAAAAAAAAAAATTAAAAAACACACTCCATTATAAAATCAATATATTACACATATTCATCGCTCTGAATCTTATACAATATATGCGCGTTGATGTTCGCATTAAAAAATGTAACTTTCGGTTGAAAACGTTCTATTACACGTCTACACCGAAAATCGTAGCCGAAAGGGTTAATTAAATTGTCCATTATTTACTCAATAATATCAGAGAATGTTCTGCAACAGTCCGTCACCGGTGCCCGGCGGTGCGCAGCGTTGCGGTGCGGACTTCGATTGCCGAACACGCCGTCGTCGACCGTCGTCGGCCCGTGTTTTTATTATTATTATTGTTGTTGGTATTTTTTTTTTTTTTTTTTTGTCCGCTCCTGGCGGCCCACCCCACCGCCGGACGGCAGCACCCACCGACACACGGCGCACCGCGGACACCTCGCCCTCCCCGCCGACCAACCGACCGCCGTGCGTGCGCGCGCCGTACGTGTACCTACACCACAGCACTGTGGGCACGGTAGCGGCGGCAGGCCCAATCCATTCGGCGCACACACACGCGCACGCAGACGACGGCCGACGACAGTGTCAGTAACAAAACGCATTCATCGCGAACGGGTGGCGCGCAGCACGTCCCTATAGTGTCTGTGTGTGCGTGTGTGCGTCGTTCGTCTATATATATATATATATATATATTACAGTATCTCTAGGTAAATGCACACCGTGTGTACCGTGTGTGATGAACATCAGTAGCTGCGGTGGTAGCTCATCGGCAGACGAACCACCGACGTACGGCTGTCAGTCCGGTTAGTGTACTGCGTGTGCGCCCCGTTTTTCGCGTCGCCGCCGGCCGTTGCACCGTATAGTTCCCGACACACGGCGACGACGTCTGTGATGCCGAGCGGTTGCCCGTCCGCCGCCGCCGACGACGACTGTCTCTTCTACTCCTAAACCGCGGCCACGGCCACGACCGCGACCACGACGGCGGCGGAATCTTCGGACGCGACCACCACTGCCGCCGCCTTATCAATCATGAGGTGAGTCCCGTTGTGTTTGTATTGTTATTGTTGTAGGTACCTGTACCTGCCTACCGACACTTGGTCTAAGACGTGATTGTCGTTACAATTCGACGTCGGTCGCGTAGTCGTCTTACCCGGGGCGTTTTCGGCGGGCTGCAGGTACCACCTACCCGGAGTGCATTAGGTACTCTGATCGCGGAATGTTTTCCTCTTGATTATACATATTATTACAATATTACCGCCCCGCGCGTATCCGAACCTCGCCGCGACTGGCGGCTGGCTCGCACACCCCACCCACCCCCGCGTGGACATCATCAGTGCCGTATCGTGCGGAGACGACGACGTGTACAATCTCTGGATATAGTCGCGGATCCCGCGGCTCCGGTGCGATTAACCATTTTTCGTACGGCGCTTCGTCGTCCATTCCTAACCCCGTCGCCGCGAACACCTGGAATCACAGGCGTGTTATTAATTCGATTCCGAGACGTGTCCGGCCGCTATACAGCCCGCCCCGTGAAAACTGTCCGCGGTCGACCAGGCAGTGTCGATACGACGGTCGCGACGGCATTCTCGAAAACCTCCCGGACAATATGATGTCCGTCGCGCCTCCGATTTCGGCCGACATTCGGTAAGCGTCGTTTTCTTTGTTGTCTTATTACGTCTCATTGTCGAAAAACCAGTCGTAGGTGATCAAGACGCAACCGGGTTACCTAGGCATCTGCGACTTTTACTCTGCGTTTGGTTCCCCTCGCCCCTCGCCCCCCCCACCCCACCCGCGTGCCCAAAAACGCGTCGCTTTTATTATATCTTATCTGTACTACTTACACAAGAATGTCAGACATTATCTTAATGCGGAAATAATGTTCTGTTTCAAAGCATTAAATGCATTCATTGTTTTCTTTACTTTTGACGAAGCAATTACGCAGATAGTCTCTAATGACCGTCTGTGTCATTACAGTGTCGGGCCTTCGCGGAATACCATTTCCCAATCGATTAATGAAATCACAAATTTATCTATGAGTCATTTCGAAAACTTGGAATTCCAATTAGCTGACAAATGTCAGCAGCATTATCTTGTTATCTTAGCGATTAACTAATATTATAATAATAATGACTAATGACACCCCGATGCGGTGTAATATATTAATGTTTAATATTATATATTAATATCGAGTAATTTACGAACTGTAATATTATTATCGATCGTAAAAATGAGATATTTCGTATCTTTTATTTGCCAATAAGCGAAGTTGGTACTTGTGCCCGTAATAAAACTATTAAACATTACCTATTTGGTACACAAATTTACTTCCATTTTATGCTCGTTGAGTACCTATTTAATTTCACCTATAAAATATTTACCGAGTATCGTCTACTGTGTCATTTGTTTTTTGTTTATTGTTATTTATGTAGGCTATTTAATTGAACCTACAACATATAACTGTAAACATTTAAGTGGAGCCCAACAATTAAAACAGGAAGTTGATAATAGAATTCACAAATCAAAATAAAATGTCACAAAAAATAGTGCCAGCCAATATATATTTTGTATGTTTTATTATCTTTATAAAATGCTACCACCCACATATTATATTATATAGTAGATAATGTTTCATTCAAAGTCTATTTTATTTTTATTTAATGAAAATGTAATAATTTCAGTATGCTTGTACCTAATAACTTCAATAACATAATATTTTGAATTGAATGATTTTATCAAAATAATTATTAAAAAATATATAATTTATGTAGGTTTATGATACAAACTTCATTATTTTAAAATATTGTTCACTTATTATGAGAAATATTTTTGTTTTTTTTATTAGGTACATTTCACACTATCTCTTATTATTATTGCCCAACAAAAAATGTTTATATGTTTTTAACACATTTTTTACTGTGTTTATACTATTTTTTTAATTTTTTTTATCATATTTATTACTCTTATACTTTTATACATTTCTATCACAATTATATTTTTTTCTGCAAATCTAAATGTTGAGGTAATTAAAAATATATTAAATTGCAGATTACATTGTAACTAGGAAGGTTAATTTGGTAATTTATATTGGTAGGTAGGTAGTTAGGTACATGTATGTTTTTTTTTAATCTTTTATTATTCATGTGAGGTCTTCAATTCAATTTAAATTCAAGCACATTTCGCATTACCTATTAAAATTTAAATATAAAATAATTTTAAAATTTCAATGGACGTAGGTACCTAGCAAAATCATGTTAAGTCGAAATTTGAAATTTTTTTTTGGATTATCATCTTTTAAAAGTGAGTCTTCTTAAAAATTAAATAAAATAATCAAGATATTTTTTGTGTGTTATATATTTAATATAAAAAAAAAATGGGTACTTTTCAATTATCACGACTACCAACCATAGTAGGTACATAATAGACCTGGTTGCATCACTCGCTCACTGTGCTCTTTCAGATAACTTAGACAAAAGCATCTCTTGATTTAGTGTGATGTAAAACCACCTTGAGTAGGTATCAGAGTAACCTAACCTTACCTCAAGAACTACCCAAGGTGGTTTTAAATTAACTCAAGATTAACTTATCCCAGCGAATGCAGCAAATGAACGACCACATTGGGTCTATACCAACTGTGGTTGGTAGAAAAGGACCAAGGATTTATAAATAACAAATAACAGTTGTAAAAATGTATAAGATTAACATAACGGTTATGCTACATAAATAATATTACCAACAGTGGTTGAAGTGGGAGAAATGGTATATAGTGGGATAACATTTTTTATTATTTTGATTTTCCATCCCTCTACTTATTTTGTCAAAAATAACGCATCCCCTTATAATTATATACAAATATTATAAATGTACTTATAGTAAAATTGTGGTGTTTTTGTAATATTGTTATTTTTGCGATGATTGTTTTCATTAGTTTAACAATAATACAATGAATAATGATTTCTATTAATATTATAAATAAGTATTAATAATTTTTTGATAAAAAACTATTACCTACTTATCTTTTTGCTCTTTTAAATTAGGCCATAATGTGACAACTAGGTCTAATAAATCTAAATATAATTTCTTACAATTTAATGTTGATAAGATAATAATATATTAATATATATCTAGGGATGTTAGGAGCTTGCATATTTTCAATAACCTTTGAAAACATAGCGTCGTTGACATGAAAAAACCTCCTATGTGCCAAATTTATGATTTTGAGGCTTTGTTATCTCTGGATTAAAAATATAATATAGCTATTTATGAATAGAATCTCCTAAAATACAAACAATTAATACAATACATTTATTATGGCATACTTCCTATGTGATTTTTTATTTTTAACATTATTTTCTTTTCCTGAAAAACTGTGTTTTTGTTACACATGGTAGGTTTTTTCGTGTCGATTATAGAAGATAGACAAGTAATATATAAAATTGTTTCATATGATAATACTAGGAGTTTAAGGCAATATTTTTATTATACATATTTTGCTCTATTTTTCCATAAAAGTGCATATTTTGTTAAATTTGTATTTGAAGTGCATTTTTCACATATTACCTATAAGTACAATATTTAATATGAATTTTCAATAAATTGGAAAAAAAATTGTGTAAAATAATAAATTGTTATTAGCTAATTAATCACAAAATGTATAATATTACCCTTTTCACTGCTACACTATTTATTCACTGCTACCTGTGTAAAACAAAATATTTATTAAATAGGCCTATCTATTTTTATTTTTTTATTTAAACATTTTTTTTTTTAGATCTATGATCCTATTTTTTAAGTTTAAAATAATGCAAGGTTTTTTTAAACTTGTACAGTTACCGGCAAATGAGAATATTATAAAATACAGGGACGTAATAGTTCGTCTGGATCAGTGAAAGGGTTAATAATCGGCGTTCATTTAGTTTCAAAAATATTTTAAACATTTTAGTAACTCTATTGTTCATTTGAGCAACAATTTTAATTGGTAATTATTATAAATCGAACACAATATGCATTTATAATTGAAATTTTTGTTTCGTTTTAAGGCAAAAAAGTAGAAAGTTTAAGAAAGAAAGATAGATACCTACATGTTAATTTTAATTTTTTTTTTGTTATTGATAAAATTATTAACTTTACAAAAGTTAATAAATATAATAAATACATTTAGGTACTTTTATAGT
Organism: Nasonovia ribisnigri; assembly: GCA_027563435.1. Taxonomy (NCBI): domain Eukaryota; kingdom Metazoa; phylum Arthropoda; class Insecta; order Hemiptera; family Aphididae; genus Nasonovia; species Nasonovia ribisnigri. The sequence goes on from JANEHU010000742.1 coordinate 30,254, forward strand.
ATATTCAAAAGTAAGACACCAAGATAAAAAGTAAAAACCAAAAATATATAGGTAGGTAGGTAGGTACTATGATAAAATTGTATTATAAAAAAAGGTATAAGGAGCTGAACTTACCCCTCCCCCCTCATCCACATAGTGTATTGCTGTTTAAGCCATATGCCCATGTTAGAGAACTATATAAAATATGAAAGGCTCCACTTTTTTGAGCCACTCCGATCACTAATTACCAATATATTTAAAAATTTGTAGCAATTATTTATAAATTATTTTATTTTTATTAATTATTTTAGCGAAACAAGTATTACATCAGCCAGAGCATCTGTGATGATTTATGATGATAACAGCAAGAAATGGGTTCCAAGTGGAACATCGTCAGGCCTCAGTAAAGTACACATTTTTAAACATGTGATCAATAATACATTCCGTGTAGTTGGAAGAAAACTACAAGACCATGAGGTATTTTTTTAAATTAAAAATGTTTTCTTTAATATAATATGTTAACACCATAGGCGCAAATAGAATGGTTGCTTAGCTCCTCCTAACTTTTGAATATCCACCCCTACCCCAAAAAAAAACTTAAGATTTTACACACTAGAAACATTTTTATGGGTTCTGTGATACCTCAGCCTCCCCTCCCAAATCTCAAACACTAATTGCACCTATGGCTAATATCATTGATTATAAATACTATGGATTGCTCACTGGCCCGTTTTTTGGTGGCACGAAATATTTACTCCTGATAGATGGCGAGGCGACGTGACTACTAGCTATTACAACATTATCCGAAAGCCACCTGGATTAGTTATGTTGGGTAAGGTAATCGCTAGTAGTCACGTTGCCTCGCCATCTACCGGGAGCAAATTTTTGGTGCCACCAAAAAACCAGCCAGTAAGCAATCTATAGTATTTATAATCAATGCTAATACTTATTTTGGGTTTTGTTTTCATATAAATACTTTTTTCTTTATATTACAATTTTTTATTAAAATACTCAATAAAATTACTGAATAGAATTCCTCTTTTACTAGGCATCAAATTAAATTTTTTTTTAAATATAAAAAATTAGAAATAAGTTACCAATATTCTTGTGTTCATATTCCAATTATTATATGCACACTTATTTTTCTAATACTTAATGTTTGTGTTCAAATGTTTTGTACAGGTTGTTATTAACTGTGTCATTTTAAAGACTCTAAAATATAATCAAGCAACAACAACATTCCACCAATGGAGGGATAATAAACATGTATATGGTTTGAATTTTAGTAGCAAAGAAGATGCTGATTCTTTTGCACGAGCTATGGTGTATGCTCTTGAGGTATTTAACATTAAGTTATTGTAATTTACCAACAATTGTGCTTATTTATTGGATAAAAGTTAAATAAAGGTTAACTGAGCATTTTTTAAATTTAGGTTCTAGATTCTGTATCCAGGAATAATATTAATAATCCTCATAACCATATACCACCTCCAGCACCTCCTATATACCAACAAGCAAATGGACAGTATGATGAAGATATGGGATACAGGTATTATTATCATAAATGTATTTTATACATGTAATGTATCACTGTTATCTAATTGGTTATTTAACTCAGAGATTGGTGTACAAATAATGTACCTAATCATTTCAGAAGCATGACAAAAGATGATGCTGCAATTATCCAAGAGAGGAGAATGTCTCAGCAAAATCAAAGTAAGTTGCAATTATGAATTTAATTTTTTTTTTTTAAACTAGTATTGTTAATTATATCGATAATAAAAAACTGTATAATATTTTATGGAATAAAAATAATTTTGTATTATTTTAGTCGTTAGTACAACAAACGGTTTACCAACCATTCCACCTGCACCTCCACAGTTGCCTTCTTCAGGTCACCATCGCACATCGTCGGCTCCACCAGCACCAGTTCCTCCCCCTCCTCCACCTGGCATGTCTAGCCCGTTGCCTCCTCAACCACCTCCAATGCCTGGCAGTCTACCAAGACCTAGTAGTAATGGAGAAGCTGATCACAGCGAATCAGTTGCTGACCAGACATCGTCTTTAGCTATACAGTTACAGGCAGCTCGTTTAAAACGTACCAATAAGGTATGGTATTATAATTATAAAAGTCTATGTCTGAGTTTTAATTTTATGTCCTTTAATTTTATCAACACTAAAGCAGCATCCAGCTGAAAATAGTGGCTCGTCCACGAGCAGTGCTAGTAGCGGTGGAAGTGGAAATTACGGGACTCTTGGTAGAAATGCTAATGGTGGCCAAACTGGTATGGCATCAATGATGGATGAAATGGCACGTACATTAGCAAGACGCCGAGCTGCTGTTGAAAAGAAAGAACCAATTGATTGTCCTCAAGTAAGTGTTGGGTTTGGTACTTTCCCTTATAATATTTTATACAATATAATTTAACGTGGGTCTATATTTTTAAGAGCACAACTATTTAACTACATAAAATTATGTTCTTACCTTCTAAATTGTTGTAGTATGTCAAAATATGATGTCCCATTAAAATACATCAGTGCTCAATTAATTATACAATACATTGTGCATAAATATTAGGAATTTTTTTTTTCGCACCATAATTATTTATATTTCTCCTTACAGGATGAAAGTGTGTCACCTGGCGATAAAAAAAATTGGAATCGTAACGATAGTCAAAAAAGCTCATTAAATGGTTGTGAAAGTCCTAAACTTGGCCGAAAACAATTGTCTGCCACTTCCACTGAAGACTTGATAGCATCTAAGTCATTTGGAGACAATTGTATATCAAATATATCATTAGAGTTACAGACATTAAGACAAGATATACTACGTGAAATACGCAAAGAATTGAACCGAATGAAATTGGAAATCATTGAAAGTATATACATTTTTATTTGTTTATAATTTTTTTGCTCATTATATTTCATGGTTTAAATCCAGTGCTGTTATTTTAAGAATTTAATGAATAGCACTGTTTTCATGAATCGTAATGAAATATTTTACCCGAGTGAACACTCGGGCAATCATGATAATTTTTCTAATTTTATGATTTTAATGATTTTCAGACGTAAAATTAGAAATTAGCAAAAGATAAGTGAACAGCAATCTATCAAACAAGTATCAAATTACAAATATTCATTTACAATTTTATATTGATTCGATGCTTGTTCTTTTTTCTATTAAGTGGACATTTTCAAAACTGAATCTCATTTTATTACTGTTATATGATTTAGGTACACTCATAGATAATATTATTGTAAACCTATTTATGACTTAACTCATTTATAGCTACTTAATTTAAACTATTTCTTACATAATCAAGTTATTATGTAGCGCATATTTTTTATATCAAAATTGTTTTTTTTTTTTTTATGTGAGTGTAATCACCTTATGATTTAAGTGTGAACAATTTGTATTATATTATTTATGAAAAAATAAAAAGCATGGTAAACGCTTCATTTTTATGTATTAATTTTTTTTATGATATTAATAATCATTACTTTTGACAATGATAAGATAATTTATTTTAAGTGCCGGCATCATAAACTATGCACACGTTGAATATGCTCAAAAAATTAACATCTTAAATAAATACATCATTAATAAGTATCATAAATAAACCGTGTCATATCTGCATCAAGGAAATTCCCCTATAGTATTTGTATAGGTACTTTTTGGTTATCCTTAATATGCAGTGAACTACCATTGGTTGTCACAATTTCGTTACCACAAGTGGATACCGTATTTGATTGTAAATGAATACCACAGAATAGGTAAAATTCTATGAAAATGCATTGATCAAAAAATATAATAATAGAAGTTGCTAAACATAATTCTTGCACTTTATATCATTTAAATAATAACTAATGTAAAATTTCAAATTGGTATACATAATAAAATGGTGTACAATTCAACAATTGATAAAATATAAAACAGTACACACAATGAAGAATAGAAATTAACTTCTATAAAATAATGAATTATAAAAATGTAGAAACTTAATATCACTAGGAAATGCTCTGCAGTCAATACTATGTTTTTAAGTAATCTTTGAGTAAAATCACACATTACAAAAGCGATAGGATCATGAGGGTATGATATATCGAATTGTCTGCATATTATCTCAAAACAATTTACAACATTTTTTTTGTTTATTTTGAAAGTCGAATAGAAAGTCAATACCCTTAAAAATGTTTTTTCTATAATTATTTTAATTGTCGATTTTACTCCAAGATTACGCAAAAAATATTAAGAAAATGTTTTTAAATGAAAGTGTTTTTCTGTGTTGTGCGCGGATCTGAGAGAAAAAACACATATGCTGTCATCTATTAATGTAGATTAAGCATTAGACAAATTATTTAGTATAAATGAGCAATAGCAAGTTTTAGAAAATATAGAAAAGTTTTTAAAGTTAACTAAATTATCAATAGAAATAAGAACTATTCCTTCATAGATTCTTCAGTTGGCTGTGCAGATGGTTTTGGCTGTCCATCATCTCCACCATTCTTCTTAGTTCCTGATACAATATCATCAATCCGCACCAATAATATGGCAGTCTCAATTGCGGTTTTATATACTTGAGATTTAACTACAATTGGTTCCCATACCTTTAGATCCTTCATATTGGACATTTCTCCAGTTTCACCATTAATACCCCAATACTCATTGCCTCTGATTGCATGTTTGGCTCTTAATGATGTCATTGTCCTTATGGTGCTAACTCCACAATTTTGCAAAAGAGTACGTGGTATCACTTCTAATGCTTGTGCAACAGCTTTATATGGCCACTGGACAACACCTGCTATATTTGAGCTTTTTTTCACCAATGCCTGTGATAAGGCCATTTCAATGGAACCACCACCTGTAACCAATCTTGGGTTTAACATAATATTTTTAGCCACATGCAAAGCGTCTTGTAAATTCCTCTCGACCTCATTCAATATATCTTTGCTTGGTCCCCTAAGTAATATAGTACAGGCTTTTGGGTTGATGCATTCAGTTATAAATGTGAAATATTCGTCACCAATTTTTTTGATTTCAAAACGACCAGCTCCAGTACCAACATGGCTTTCACGAAGTTCATCTGTTCGTGTCACTATTGTAGCATTACAAGCCCTTGCAATACGATTGTTGTCAGATTTTCTTAAACGTCTCAGCACAGATATATTTGCTTTCATTAAGTAATGTTGTGCCAAATCAGAAACTCCTTTTTCAGTACATACTAAGTCTGGTTTTAATGCTATAATATCATTGCAAATTTGTTCTATAAACTCTTCTTCAATCTGTAATAACCTAGTGAAATCAGTTTCTTTAACAATTTCCACTTCTGTTTGACTTTCACCTTTTTTGAACTCCAAGGAACAATCTAAAAGTATAATTCTAGGGTTTTTGATTAATCTTCTCATTTTAGGATGTGTGATATCTTTATTTAACATAATGCCATTTAATAATTCAGAATCTTCAATTGCACCGCCCGGCACTTTCTCTACCTTGGCGTATCTTTTTATATCAATTTCAGTACGGCCATCCTCTTTAATTTTCACTGTTTTAACAGCATTCAAAGCAATGCTGCATGCTAAGTCTGACCAGGTGCCAATAAATTTAGTACCTATACATGATTTAATTACTTCTACCAGTTTATTTTCATCATCCATAGGTAAAGGAATACTAAATTCTTTATCCAAAATATTTAACATATCTTCAAGAACTTGGCGATATGCCTTAATGATTATAGTTGGATGAATTTTTTGTTCCAAAAATTGTTCAGCAACACCCAAAATTTCACCTGCAAGTACTACTACTGAAGTAGTACCATCACCAACTTCTTCGTCCTGTGTACGAGCAATTTCAATAAATGACTTGGCTGCTGGATGCTGGACAGTAATTTCTCTTAGAATTGCATTTCCATCATTTGTCATTACAATTCCACCCATTGGATCCATTAACATTTTAAGCATAGCTCTGGGTCCAATACAGGTACGCACCACGTCTGCAATTGCTTTACCTGAAATTATACACAAATAAATATTAACCAAAAATATGTTTAAAGGAATAAAGCTAAAATGTAATTTAATTATTTTCTTATATTTTCTGAAATTATGTTTGATACAAATGTAATTCTTAAAAAGGTGGACAAGTGGGTACTGCCATACTATACAGAAGTTTTGAGTATTTCATTGTAATGGATGTGTTCGATTTGAATTCAATGATAAAACATTGCATACAAAAAACCAATTCTGAACAAAGACAGTGTGTCATACTAGCATACATGTATAAATAATCAAATTTAATAACCAAAAACCGCTGAATATAAAATAATGTAAAACATTTGATTTTAATTTTGAAAACATAATTAAAATCCTTATTCTATTTTCTAGGTTATGTAGAAAATGGATTTTTGATTTTTTGTATTGCTTAATTAGTATAGTACCAATTTAAGTTTCTTCTTTTTTTCCATAATTCACCTTTACTTTAAAAAAAAAAATTTATTTCCTACGTAATCTAAGATAATAAGGAATTCAAATATGTTTTAGAATTAAAATCGGGCTTTTGGTATTAGGTGAATTTTTCTTCCTCTTATTGGTCTAAATGCATGAAAAAAAGACCCGCTTTCAACAGCCTTAAACATTTCGATAAATTTGATGGTGGTCAAAGGTAACATTTTACGGAACAGAACTTTAAAGTTTGAGTTCTTTTTATCAGTAGTTAATACTGTTATTTTTCATCGTTCTAATATATTTGACACATAAAAAAAAAATAACTGACATTTTTTTATAATCAATTACATTATTTATATTAGTTAATTCATCAGAAGATGACTTAATAAAATCTTCATGTAGTCGTTCATGATTTTACCAATTATACAAAAATTATATAATCTCCGATTTAACTCAGCAATAATACTCTCAATAAGAAGATGAATTAATATTTCTATAATCAAAAGTATTGAACAATTAACATTATATATAACTTAACATTACTATAGTAGGTACATCATATTCTGATATTGTATTACCAACCTTAAATTATCTCGCATTGTCTAATACAGTTGCATCAGCTGAAAGATTATTCTCTAAACTGAAATTTATCAAAAATGACCTAACAAACTCATTGAGTCAATATCGACTATCAAACTTTTCTATTTTTAATATTGAAAAGAATAAAATTGGGAAATTAAATATAAGTAAAATAATAGAATATTTTATCAACTTAGTTAACTTATTATATTATTTTATGAATTAAAGAACCTACCTATAATATAATTTGTATTATTTATTATTTTTAATTGACAGACAAACAGTTGTAATGATTTGTAAATTATGTAATTTGTTTATAAATTTCCTTTTTCATAACTCATAGCTCTAACTATATATTTTAATTACTTCTTATAAAAATTGTTGAAGTATTTTAATATACAGGCATAGGTACAAAATGTATACTAAAATTGTATAATGCAAATAATATGTGGTAGGGCACTAAGTAATTTTAGTTACTAGGGCACCATAATATGTAGTTGCGCCATTGGTACTTTAAGTTTAATTATTAGGTACCTGAATACAGGTATACACGTTACAAAATCATTTAACTTGGTTTGACTGGACATCAATTTTTTGCTCATTGTTACACAATATGCATGTATATGAAGTATGAAGTGACGCACATCTTAGGAATACTAACGACTTTGAAGCTTAATAAGTTATAAAGAAATATTTATAAAATTATAATTGGGAACTTATCTAAGTCTATTGATTACTTACTTCACAATACTCATATAATATTTAAGCCAATGGACCTCATAAACCAATATAGTAAAAAGTTGAGTGTCGCTCACTATCATACCAATGACAGTTAATACTTAATACAATAGTTACCTATTACATTTACAATTATTAAAAAAAAAACTTATATTGTTAGGTAGTAATTGATACATTAATATAAATATAATTAAACACATACATTATACATAGGTCCACAGAATTAATATTTATTAGATATTGAAATCCCTATTTGTTATTAAATTTGAACATAAGTTAAAAATTGTTGATAGAAGAATGTAATATGTAAAAGACTATGCATAAAACACATTTTTACCTGCAGCTATATTTTCTTTTTGAACTTTACGTCCAAATCTTCTCTGGGTGTTGGTGTTCAACACTAAAACTGGAGCACCGTTCTGCGACATCATTTTCGTGAAATCCTGCGACGGACCAATAACGATTATTACAAAAGTTAATTTTGAAACTGCAAAATATACTGTGCACGAGGCGAAATTTAGAAGCCGGCAGCAGAGAGTGACGGTAAGATAGATAATAAAATATGATACCTATGAACGGTACACACAATCATAGATGTATACAACAAAAAAATTGTACATATCTATGCACACAATCGTAATGATATTTGATAAGCGACAAGTGATAAGTCTGTATCAAATAAATATGATGACGTGATTGGTTGGTTGTGGTCAGTACAATCGAATTATTCGATAGTTATGTTATTGTTAACGGTGTTTGTCATTATTTTGTCGAACACAACAAGACTACGCAAACTGAAACACAGTCATGACAACTTTCGGAGGTTAAAATTCATAGGAACACCAAGAAAATCAATTTGTTAGTGACTATAGTGGAGTACAACTGGAGTTAGGACATGATTAGACACAAGACATGAGTCGTCACTGCATCGTCAAGTCATAATTGACGTCATTTATTAGGTTTAGGCATATACGGCATATTATGCTGGTGACTACACCAGTCATTTTTTTTTTTTTTTTTTTTTTTTTTAGGCTTATTCCGGGCCTTGAAGGTCCATCGCCGCTTCTACTACACCTCTCCGCAATTCTCTGTTCTTCGCCAGTTGTTCTCCTTCTCTAATCCCCAGGAGCTTGAGGTCTTCTTTAACCCGGTCTGTCCATCGCTGTCTTGGCCTTCCTATCGGTCGTTTTTTATTTGGTTTCCACACCAGTCATTATATTCGATCATTTTATTTTTATTTATAAAATACTATTTTTACTACAGTTAAATGAGGTTACCCCATCCGAATTAGTTTTTATAACTTAGGCGTTAATACGATTATAATATAATATGTATGTGTGTGTGGTTATGTGTGATGTATATGAGTATTGAGTAACCTGCCATAAATGTCTGCACGCTTATGGGTTTCGGTGGTGGTAATTCGAATGAGGGGGAGGGAGGGTGACTGAAACTTAAGAGGCGGGCAGGTGGTACGTAACCCGATATAGGACGGTTGATACTTGATACATGATACTTGTTGCCGTTCAACCATTGGATAGTAACTTGAGCAATCTTCTTGAAATAATAATTGGAGAAGTTTTACATTATGTTCTATAATTTAGTAGAATCCAATTTTATTTTTTATTCAATAGTTAGGTAATTTTTACATTTTTCTAAGACTACAAATAGAATTTTTTAATTAATTTATCACATTAATAATTAGTTTAATAAGTACTCGGTATTCGTGATTATAGAGGTGTGTATAGGGTAGTATATACTATATTATAATAATAATCATAATAATACATTATTTGATTGATCTTCAAACATTTCAAATTTTCATAATTTTTTTATAATTTCTATTTCTAACCAAATATTCAATACATTAAAATATCATACATCTTGTAAAAAAGTTGCATAGTTATTAAAAAAAGAAGATAGGTAGTCGTAAAATTAATAACTTTAAATTAACACGTCTTCATGTTACGTAGGTGGTAGGTATTATAATGTAAAAACTACGATTTTGGTAGCGTTTTAATTTGTTTTAACCAACAAAATTGGAACATAAAGCCACAAAGGTACATAAAAGTATGAACTTTTTATTTTTTTGACATTTGCGTAGTTGTTATACAAGTAGTGTATAGGTACTTAATTTATATTTTAGATTCTGAGCGGAGCGATGAATGTATTGTTTTTACATAATGGTGTGGGTGTTTTTATTTTTGTTGTGTCTTTCATCATCTTTTGGGGCTGTACAACTGCTATGAATTTCTTCAACAGTATCTTTTCTAATAGGAAAGTGAATCTAGTTGGTACCCAAAGAATATTATTATTAGAGAAAACTATATATAACAATTTAAATAACAAAATAAAGAGTATAATAAAAAGTTAATGGAAAGTCAATCCAATAATACCAATAATATAATTAATTAATAAAAATAAAATAATTAATGAACTTGATGATAATGTGTGTATTAATAAAATTATAAAAAGTCAATATGTCTTAACATAATATACTATCCACATATAACCCTAATGTTAATTTTGTTTCTAAAATATTTATCTACTATGTTACTATACGAATATTTAAAAGTTTATAACCAATGGTTATATTTAATTTATTAAGTCGTATTCTTATTTATATAAGTATTTTACTATAAAACTAATATAATATCTATGAACTATGTATAATTACCTGACCTAACTAGATACAATCTTATAGCTCAGTTGGTATACATAATACATGTTACATATATATTATGAGCCTTGCATTGATCAGAATAATTACAAGTTAGAATACTTTGATATTTCATAGATTTGTTAAGTTCTTTCTAGAAAATAAAGTAAAAAATCAGGCACACACTAACTTAAGACGCTATTTCCCTTCCATTGGCCTAAGATAAGAAGAAGAATTTTAATATTTAATCTATGTATACAACCATAGGTGCTGATATAACCAAGTGATCAGAAAAATTTCTAGGGAAAAAATATTTTTTTTTAAATCATCATGACTAAATTCCTATGTAAATAAAAAAACAAATTAAATGCAACACTAAAATATCCTGTACCAGAAAAAATTATATGTTACAACCGTATAGTAGAAACTAAAAACTATTTATTCAATGCTATTTGTACTCATAGATTATAACATTATGTAAAATCTATATCTAGCAGATTTCTTATTATATAGTAAAATTAAATTCAACTACGAAGAAACAAAAATATAAAGGGAATAAATATTTGAAAATTTAATGTGGTCTTGGTATTTTAATATTGTTAAACAATAGATAAGCTTATTTTTTAAATATATACAATTTACACAATTTTAATTTATGAAATTTTTTTATTTATTTTCTCATATTACAAACACACTATAAATAAAACATTTATATTAAATTCAAATGTATGTATATTATCAATTTATTGGTGTTAAAAAAATGTTCTGCTTAATGCTTTAAAAGTATTATTACATAATTGAAAGTAAACATTTAGCAACAAATTTATGCTGTTTCATTGGTCCCAGGGATAAGTTATAGTTTAATACTTTGACTTAAAAATAAGTCAACAGTTTAATTAATCTTAAATACATAATAATAATTATAGTCTCAAAGAATTCATTCATAATACTAGTTTTAAGAATGCTTCATTATGGATCTTTTGTAATATAAAATAAAATAATTGAGACTATTTATACAATTTATAACTGAGACATTTATACTTAAAACAAACTTAATAGAATGTAATTCCTTTTATAAAAATCTTCATTTATTAGTGTTTTAACTTTTTAAATTCACTAATCAGTCGCTATCTACATTAGGTTTAACTTAAAAACATTTAACTAATAATTTATTCATAATTAACTTTGGTTTTAATAAATTAAAAACCATGTATACACATCTTTATTATTTGTAAAAATTACATTCTATGAGGGTATGCTTGACAATAAAAATTATAGTAAAAAAAAAAATGTAATATAATAGTATCAAATAATAAATTGATAGTTGCTAAATAAATACTTGAGATTAAAATGATAAATTAAAAAAATGTACTGACTTACATACATTAAAGACTAAAAGAAAAAATTACAAAATTATTGTTCATAACATGTCATGAGTTTTGTTACTATGATAAAATATTTGGTGTAGTATTCTTAATAAACTATAAATAACATGGAACAAGTAAATATTATATGGACATTAATCGCAATTATATTATATAATTACCTATCTGATTGTTTTTGTGGTTTTAGAAAATAAAACAAATTATTCATAGATCTTTTAGATGTTATGTACAAATTACTCAGTTCTGTTCTATAAAATAAATATTGAAAAAATTATGGCATTCGATTCAGGCACGTGAAACTGATATTTAAATTTAGCACCAAATATTAAAAAGTTTAAAATTGTTTAATTTTGAATTCATCTCTATGGCATTTTACATCACTACTTAAATAAAAAATAGTGGTTGACAAAATGAGATTCAATAATTGAGTTAAGTAGTGATGTTAGGTGTAGTATGTGAAAATTTAACAAATGGGTGCTAAATAACAAAAAATATTATGAAATGTATTTCTAAGGAAAGTTACCATGTTTAAAAAAATTGATAACATCAGATACATGTGTTGATACAATTTTTTTTCTTATGATACGTATCTAAAAAATTATGGAATGAAATTAAATAATGACATAACAATAATTTTACTTTAACTTTTCAAAAATATAAAAATAAATAAACAATGATAAAAATAGTTGTTATTTATAAAAACTTTTACAATTAAAAATATAATTATCAATTTGAACAGTTCCTGATAATTAGTTTGAGCACATATACTTTGTATCCCAATAGGCTCTTGAATTGGACTGTAGTGAGGATATAGAATGAGACATATTCATTTTACTATCTAAATTAATCATAGATTGATTCATATTAGCAGATGTAAACATTTCTTCTACAAAATTTAAAGACAACAAAGTTGAATTTTATTGCGCCTTAATATTGAATGCGCCATAAAAATTACCTTCAGAAGGTAGCTGTGGCACCCTGGTGCCACGACGAATAAGAAGCCGTACACACGATCCACCACTATGGATAATTTCTATGGCTTCAGCATGTGTCATGTTTTTAGTATTCACTCCATTAATTTCTATGATATGATCTCCTACCTATAATTAATATAACATACAAATTGTATTAATATTTTTATATTAAAGGCATGTGAATTAAAACTAAAGTTTTGAATAATGATTAATATTGGAAGTTTTAGCTAAACCCTAAAAAGAACATAGTTGAGCTAGCCACAAGTAGTAGTCAAGACACTCTACTGGCAGGAAATAAAAATAATCCTATTCTTACCAAATCAGGGGACTGGATTTATTTTACTTTCAACTTCAGACGCTGTTTGTTTTTCAATAATTTCATGAACATTTTATTTCATATACTCATTTGGGATACACATAAATCAATATGGTATTGTATACATATAATTTCCTTTATCTATATATTATATAAAAATTAATGTTTGTTTGTCTGTCTGTCTGTCTTTTATGTATTCCTAAACGGCTGGACCAATTTTGATAACATTTTTTGTGTGTATTTGAGTAGTTCCCAGCATGATTGTGAAAATTAGAAGGTCGAACCAGGGTTAGGAGGTACTCTAACCAGAATTTCGAGATTTACGATGGACATTATAGTTTATAAATGGCTGCTATTGATTATAAGAGAAATAATTAGTAGAAATTAGTATTTATTTTTTTATTGGTTGCAATTGGTTAATCGGGCAGATAAGGTACAAGTATACTACCAAAGGTGGCTGAGTTGCATGTACAGGTCACAACACCTACAAAAACATATAAATACAACATAGTCCTTCTATTATTGGAACGGATACCAAAAATGTGAAATTTTATAAATTTTACATAAAGTGAGAAAGAAACTACATCAGTCATGAGTCAGCCAGGAGTGTTCAGGAATTCCAAAGTTTAGTTTATGAAAATAAAATAAAATTTAAGATCACAGGACAATTGGAATTTTTAAGTAACATAACCATATCAAAAGTTTTTAGTTAAAGTACTAAGAGAAATATTTTCTATATACCCTTAAACGTCCATCGAGAGCTGCAGGTCCATTCTCTGCAATTTGTAATACAAATAGAGACATATTTTGAAATTCACGACCACCTCTTATACTGAAACCAAATCCTTGAGGCCCCCTCGTTAATTCGACCGCATGATATTGTTCTTCTTCTAAATCTTGATCCTACACATTAATTAAATATGCTTATTATATCTATATTTAAATTAGACATTATTTAAATAATTGTAATACTTTGTTTGACATTGGTAGAGAAACTGTACTAGCAGTATCATCTGAAAATAAATTACATACATGAGAATTATTAACTTCAATAAAACATTTGAATAATATTATATGTGTACTGAATAAGTTACCATTAGGCGTTCCAATGGTTAATGTAACTGTTGATCCAGAATCTTTGATCATGTTTACAATGTCTCCATGGGACAAGTTAGTTATATTTGTATTGTTGACGGCAAGGACATGATCTCCCAAATGAATTTGGCCATCTCTAAAGGCAGGACTACCTTCAATAATTCGACCTATGATAGAGATTATGTAGAAATATAAAGTTATTACAATGTCTACTATTAACATAGTAAAATCTTTAATAGACTATTTACCAATAGTAGGTCCTTTATTTAATGATGAAATGACTACAAATCCAAATCCTTCTTTATCTTTTTTAGTTAATGTTACATCGTAAGGATATTCAATATCAAGATGTTGTTTTGTAGAATTTGATATATCTATAATTTGAAACATACATATGTAAGTTATAATTTTCTTTTTTAGCTTTTAACTTATATCATTACAATTTAGTAATTACAGTAAATATTAGAAATAAAATACAAAACAATAACACATTGAACTATTATATAATTACGCAGTTTATAACCAAGGTCTGACATATTGTAATACAACTTCAATATAAAATAGACTTATCTACTTAGTATTTATTATAGGTACATTAAATTATAAAACTATTATACTATAACTTACAATATAAAAGGTTCAGGAAAAGATAAATAATCTTGTGAAGAAGGGAGCAGAGACACAAGTGCAATTTTAATAAGGTTATGTAAATAACTTGTTTTAAACAAAAAAATTTTAATATTTAATTGTTACATTTCAGTTAGTCTTTGAGTGAAATATCTATAATATTACATTGAATGTACTTCTTTCAATCTAAGCTCTATAGTGAAGTTATATTAATTTTACTTACAATTATGCTTTAAATTGGATTTATGCCGAATACCCAAAGTTACTCGACCATTACGAGCTGCTTGACCCATCAAATTAATAACATAATCATGAGATGTATTTATAGTAGATTGAGCATCAATACTTATTATTTCATCTCCAGTCATTATTCTTCTGTCTAAGTCTGCAGATCCTTCAGGAACAATATGACCAACTGATACCTTAAAGATTTAAATGCATGTGCATGAATTAATAAATTTATACTTTACTGCATACTGTACTAAATATTAATTATAAAAAAAAATATATATTTCTTATATTAGATATATTAATAAAACTTTTATTTTAATTTTAATTTTAAACAAAGAACTATTAGTTTATATTTTAAAATAAAAAAAAGTATATTTTTTTCCATTAATTATATTAATATAAAATACAATGGAATCATATTTAGATTTTATTATTTACTATGGACTATTGATATTTTCAAATGTCTCAAAATATTTATACTCAAGTTTTTATCATTTATAATTTCAATTTTTGAAAAATACCTGTGAGCCTTCTTCTTTTCCTCCGACAATTCGAAAACCAAAACCACATTCTTGTCTTTGAAGTGTAACATAACTGATATTTTGTTTCAAATTTTCATTATTTAGTTGATCAATTTCATTAATTTCATTGTTGTTTTGTAAATACCTAACAAGAGTAAAATAATCAATAATTGATAATTTTTCAAAAATCTTAAATCTATCAGTTTATATTTACCTCACTTCATTTTTGGATGCATTCATCTCATAATGTTCAAAGCTCATACTTTGAATTGATTTAGATAAATGATTAGAATAATGATCTGATTGTGAATTAATATAAAGTGCATTAGAGTGATCAGGCTGTAGGTTAATATAATGTCCAGTAGAAGGATCAATCACTCCATTATACATTGATGGAGGAAGAAACATTTGGGTGGATGGTGAACTTACATGCATCCATGAATCACCTCTATGACAATATTCATCAAGAGGCATACTATTCATTGCATAAGGATCAGATGATCCATTTTCATGTATGTTATTTTGAATGTTAGAAACTTGTGTTCTATTATCAATAATTGGCGTTTTGGGTCTGTTGATTTCATGTGTTCGATCACCATATGAATCAATTGTTGGAGTTTTGCTTCTATACATGTTTTTTATATCTCCTTTTTTGTTTTTAACACGGAATTTATCTGGCGAATTTAGAATGCACCGTTGTATAGTAATTGCAGCAGATTCATTGGTCTGGCAGTCTTTTAATACTTGAACTACTTTATTATGAGACATGTTACGCACAATTATATTGTTTATATCAATAAGAATATCACCTTCCATTAACTCTTGACATCTTTGTTTATCCAGTATTTTTTTAACCTATAATACAATTAACATTCAAATATATTAGATGCATTAAAAACTTTTAAATAGATCATTAACCTTTTGTCCATGAGCACTGTCTGCTATAGTAAATCCAAAACCCATTGCACCTTTCACTATTGCCATTGTTAGGTATAATGGGGCAGGCATATGCTCTTCTAAGATAAGATCTGTACTATTTGGTCTGGCAATACTCATAATTTCTTCAGAAGCATACAAATCAGGCATTGACTTGACAGACTGATTACATAATTCATTAGACGTAGATCTATTATCAACTTTCATCATGTATAGTTCTCTATCAACATATGATAGATCATCTAATTGCCGGTCTGTTAATTGAAAAATAAAAAATAAATAAATATTCAATGGTTTTTAAAAAAATTTCAAATAAAATACTTAATACTATGTTGCATGTAGAAAATACAGTATCACAATAATAATGTATTTTAAAATATCTGCATCATATTTAATGTTTTTAAAAATGCCATGAGCAATTATTGATAAAAAAAAAGAGCTACTAATTTGAGTAAATATTGTTTGCTCAAACTGTTTTCAAGATGGGTAAAATTTCACGATAAGGTAAAGAAAGGAAATGATTTTTAAGGAGCTTCATCATGGGGCACCAAAAAAGAAACTTTTTTTATATATAACTATGTAAGTCAAAATATAACAAACATATACACACGTCAATATTCTGATGACTTACTATAACAATTAAACAATGCAAGTATTATGTTAAATATATTTTTTTATTACCAGAATTTCCAACTGCAACAGTTGTAACAACTTCTGTATTTGGATCATTAGGATCAAATGGTAAAGGATAACCTCTACAGACATCTAAACATACAGTTTCACCTGGAATGATGCCTTGAAATACGCTAACCATATCATGATGTGTATATCCAAGTACACATTTATCATTAACATATACCAAAACGTCTCCTAAAAATATAAACGTTTTAAATTATATAATATACCTACAATATATGGAAGTACACGAGATACAATTATTAAACGATTTTGGGAAAGTAACTTTTTTTAAATAATATTTTTAGTTTACTATGGACAAAAGTAATTTAAATAATGGTCTATTTCTATTAAAAATAAGATAATATCATGAATAATGTTTTATTTTAAAAAGGTTGAATAAAAATCCCCAAATAAAAGATAAAATTTTTTTTTACTGATATTTAATAATAATATTTGTGTTGCAATTACAACACTTGATAAATGACAAATGTGAATTGAATAAAATAATATTACAATACTTTTTTCTTTACCTGTTTGTAATTTTCCTTCTAACCATGCTGGTCCATTTGGCACAACAGATTTAATTTGAAGAAATTCTTCTTTAGAATCATCTCCGCCAACAATAGTAAATCCTAATCCACGGATTGATTTTACAAGAGTTGAGCGAATCCGTTCTCCAACTAGTTTGTGTGGATTGGTAGTAAATAAATTACTACTGATACCAGAATCTAATAAAAAAAACCATCGTAATAATTAATCTTTAAAACTTCAGATTATAAAGAAAAAAACAAACCTTGTTTTATTGAGTTAATGTTTTCAAAACTATTTGAGGTATAATTTGGAATATTATCTTGTTGATCATCAATTTGATCTCCTTAAATAAATACAAAATACTTATTGATTGTTAGTAAAATTAATTAGTTAAAAATGTTACCCTGTATAGCATTTTTGGCTTGAAGCACAGGATTTTCATATTGTGTTTGTCTATTCACATGATCAATGTAGTATGTACCATAAAGTGGATCATCAATTCTTTCCCAACCATAAGGTAGTTCATCATCAGAACAGTCTTCTAATTGTTTCTTTTGAAACTTTGATAACCTCGGATCTAACCAGTGTGATGTACTAGAATTATGACTATAATAAATATTAAAACCCACTATTAATACAACAAAAACAAAATACTCCATGTATAGAAATATACATTTTTTGAATTTTCAAAATTCTAGAATATTATTTATAATGAAGGTATATACAATATAATTATTGTTAAGTGAATATGGAGTTTAACTGAAAAGTTATATTTAACAGGTAAACATTTATAATAGTTAACTACTATGTTTACTATAACTATGTACTAGTGATTAAATGATTTTATAAAAATGTGAAATCAAAATTTTTATCAGTAAAAATGTATTTAGTAATTAAAATTAAAATAACTTATTCCATATATTTATGAAACAATGACAATTTAAATGATATCCAGATTGAAAAATATTTCAAATAAAGTACATGATATCCATCTTTGTTGTACATTTAACATTAATTTAAGTATACAAAAAATACTTACTCTATAAAATAAACTTCGCCATTTTTTGTATAAGCTTTTTCCCATTTTGGTGGGAGTGGTCCTAAATCCAAAGTATCCGACAATGTTGAGTCTCTTGAATGATTATATGCATTATTTTTGGTACTTGGCCCATTTAAGTATTCTTCTGAAACGAATACAAGTTTGAATAAAAACATAAGCAATAGAGGTATGGACGTTAATTTATTGCTTATGACCGAATAAAAAACTTCAGTACAATTCAGTTAATATATTAAAACAATTTAACTTATAAGTTCAATATTATTATGCTAGAACTCTAGTCAAATACATTAAAATTTTAATTTAAAAAAATGTGATTTAAGAATAATAATAAAAATTTAAAAACCAAAAATCTTTATCTGAAAAAATGACAACTTGTTTGTATTTCTAAGTTATACCTACAAGCTTACAAATTTAGTTAAATAAAATAAATAGTCCATTATTTGTTAACATAATTCATATAACCTAATGAATAGTTTGTAGGTATGTATTTTATTTAAAACTAGTTATCTATTTACTTATTGTAAAATAAACAAGTACCTAGGTTAATAACACAATGTTTTACTACAAGCGGTTGTAACAAACAAATTACATTTTTAAAAACTAGTTTTTTGAAATTATTTTTACACTGGTAGAAAAAAAATTGCTTTAGAAAAACAACTTAAGGATAGGTACCTCCAATAAATATCCTTAAGGAAAAACAAATTGTTTTCTTACCGTTATTCATAGGATGTTGATGATTATCTTGCATGTTATCCATATTCATGGTATTTAATTATATATTGTTTCATTTGATCATAAAAAACATTCTATTTTTTAAGCTAATGATTTTTAATCATAGCATTTGTAAAGCAATTCTTCAAAAAATAATGTTTAGTTTTATCCCAGAGTTCAGTGGTACAAAATGATTATCTAAAAAACAAATAACATTCTTGAATAAAGCTCAAAGTATAGAAAAAATATATACTTGATAAAATAATAATTGTAACCTTGTAGGTTATCAAATAATTGTACAGTGAAACTTCCATTAAGAGAAATTGTTTATTTAACAAATTTTTCTACCTAATAATTTTTTTGTTTCGCTGTTTAATTAATTAAGAATTACATCAAATTTTCATAGTGATTTATAAATATATTATGTTTGTCTATCTGAAAATAATTGCATTATATGGTAGTTTTTCACATTTATTTACATGTATTTGTATGTACGCCTTTAATGAATATGATTACCTACTGTTAGAACGTCTTGTATTTTTGACAGATATTGAGGTTAGTAAGACATATTATTTAATTTTTCTAATGAATAAGATTGCAAATTAATTTTTACTCATAGGTACCCAGCTAATCATTAGAATGTCAACACGATTTCATATTTACTGTAAGTACATATATCGAGTGTACAAATTCTAAATCACATTATTTAGGGAACCTAGTCATCATAATTGAAACTAAATGTTATCACAAAAACAATAAAAATCAAATAAATAGTTTTATAACTCTCATCTGCCGTACGCAGACCTTGTCGCTAGGTAGGTTGAAGTCCCGTCACTGTGACGTACAAGAGAAAATTGGTTTTGATAAGACCGTCGTTTTTTCGCAGTACCGAAAGAAATTATTAAATACACTGTCCATCACGTGACACGAGTACGAACCAGAGTGCATTATTTGAGTGACGATCGCGATATTTCTACAAGTGCGGTACTTACCTACTTAGGTACTCATTTCTTGCGATTCTAGCATCTCTCCAAGCAGTCTAAGCCCGTTTTCATGTAGCCGCCGAAATGAAACGATGACGGTATCGCACCGATCTGATGTCGGACATGTGAGGGTCGCGTCCAACGGGTCGGGTAAACGAAAAACTGGCGGTTTGTGCGAGGGCAGAAAGGCCGTGTATGTGTGCGAGCGTGTGTGTGCGTGTGTGTGTGTGTGTGTATGTGTGTTTGTGTTTGCGTATTTGTGTGTGTGAGTGCGCGCGCGCGGGTGCGCGTGTGCGTTAAACAGTAAAATATAATAGAAAAACGTTTGAAACAACTCGCACAAAACGAACGGCAAAAATAATTTCACGACTAAATAAATGTAAAAAGTACAATAGATCATACAATCCACCGTGCACGGTTCGAAAATATTTAGGTTTCGATAACACGAGGGGAGTGCCTCCGTCGGGCAACACGGACTACATTAACAGTGGTCACCATGGTGAACGTGCCAGCAGGTGTCAGCAACCGCACAGCGCCAGCAGCTACGTCATGTCGTCATGGCATCCCCTGATCCTAATCAGTAATCAGTGATAAACATTAAACGCTTTTATTTATGTCAACAACTTTATCTAAATAAATAATAAACACTGAATAGGTAGGGCATAGGCGTAGGTTTAAATAATATTAGGTAATAGGTGTTAAAGGTATAGGTAATATTACATTGTAAGTTATGCTAAATATTAGATAATATATAAATCGTATAATGAATCGTAATAATGATAATATAGTAAGTTATAAAGTAAAACTATAGATTAAAAGTTTCTACCATATTAAAATATTATTTTGTTCAAAGTCAAAAATGTGGATGTGTTTAACTAATAATAACAATAAATAAAAAAGGTAAACATTAAAACTACATAACTATATAGACTTAAAGGTACTTAGTGATAGCAAAATTAATATTCGTTTTGAAAGTGAAAATATAAAAAAACAACATACCTAATTGTAAAATTAAATATTCAACATTCATTGATCTGCTTGGAATCTAAAAGGTGCAATATTGTCATAGACTATGATGTATTTTTGTTATGTACATACTAAGGATTTATTGTAAGACTTTAGACTAATGAGTAATGATAACGTGTTTTTGTAGTATGGAACATAGTATGGTCATTTTATATTACTGTTTTATAGTTTGTATTTATTTACATTACTAATAACTTACTTGGACCCAGGATGTTGATGATTTTTGCATATTTTTTTTAGAACATCATAGACAATGATTTCCTAACATAAAATATCTTTCAATTACAAACAAATTTATTTAACTAACTTCAATTTTAGCAAATTTTTTACTTTTTTTTTACAATTTGGAGAAAAATTACTAGGTAGTTAATTATTCGTGTTATTATGTTTTTATATTTTCCACCAATCAAATAACTTAATTTTACCAAAATAGAACAAAAATACTTAAACCTAATTTTTTAGTTATTTTCTAGATTAAAATCAGTTTGAAATTCAATTTCAAATGAAAATCACGTATGTTTATAAATTGTGAAAAGTGATAATAACTAGTACATAAAATGATTTGTTTGTGTTTTTATGAAAGATGAAACCAATGTTTAAAATTTTTTATACAACTATACTTTAAACTTAACTCTGGTAATGATTGAAAATTTATAAACTTGAATAATAAAAATAAAATACAATTGAAATATTGGGTTGCTATTTTTGTAAAAATTATTTTTTAAAAGCAGTTTTTTTTATTGGAATCGGTAAAATATGTTAAATACATTTTTCTTTGTTGACAGATTTAAAAGTATCAATGTGTTTTAACAACTATGTCAATCATGAAAATATTTCAAATTATCAGTGTGAAAAACCATTATGTAAATCAAAGTTGTTTGTTAATATCTTTAGTTACTGTAACAATTTGGATAACAACAATTCTAAGGAAAAAAAATAAAATAAGACAGAATGGCATTGCTCAACAATGTGTCGACGATAAAATAATTTCAATTCCATTGATTGTTATTACAGGTTGTGACACAGGTCTTGGATATTCAATTGTTATGAGATATTTAAAAGGCGAACATTTGAATAACAATCAAAATGGTAGTAAAATATATAATTTGCTATTTTCCAATGACAAAGCACTGTTAGTCCCATGTAGAATTGGGATAGTTGCATTTTGTTTGAACCCTAATAGCCCAGGTGCTAAATGCTTATTTCAACTATCACTTAAAAATAAAAATATTCAATTGTTCGTTAGACAATTAGATTTAATTGATACTGATTCTATTAAGACTGGTGTGACTTTTGTTACTAATCTACTTGAACAAAACTTTGATGTAATTGGCCCACACAATGGAACAGTTGTTTCAAAATTTAGTATGTATAAAATATAAAAGGTTAAATAAACTAATTTAAAAATCAAATCAATTTTAGAGCTACATGCATTGGTCAACAACGCAGCGCGAATGGTGATGGCAGAATATGAATGGCAAACTTCAAAAATGATAAAGCAGCAATTTGAAGTTAATATTTTAGGTCCAATTATGTTAACTGCTATGTTATTGCCAACATTTCGCAAAGATAAAAGTAAAAAATTCTTATAACTTATAATGTTTTGCCTTTATTCTATATTTTTTATATTATACTTTATTTAATTAAATAGCTAAATTCTAGTATAAACATGAATAAATTAAACTATAGGTCGTGTGATAAATGTAATTAGTCATTGTGCGTATCTCCCACTTCCCGGAGTATCTATTTATGGTGCTACAAAAGCAGCTGTGCGTGCATGGACAATTGGAACAAGGGTTGAACTTGATCACCATGGTATAAAAATGATCACATTTTCACCAGGTAACAATACAATAATACATGATGGAATAAACAAAAGTTAATACAATGATTGTTTCATTTAAGGATCATTTTATCTTCATTCCTCCATTATGAATGGTGAACAAAGAATGATTGATTATAAAGATATGTGCAATAATATGAATAAAGAGCAATTAGCTTATTATGGTGCTTTTATGTGTGCCTATCAAAATTACTTGAGTAATATTGATGCATATATAAATCCCCCAGAAATAACCATTCCAAGGACTAATAAAATATACTGTCAAATGGATAATGCACTATGGGCAATCCAACCGAAAGCTGAGTATAATGTACCTGAACCTTGGCGATATAGAATCTATTTTGCTGTAGCTTGGACTCTATCATCATTAGGCTTACATTATTTTAGAGATATGGCTGTACGCCAATTTGTGGCTACACCACAGTTTCATAATAATGTTGCAAGTCAAGTTGAAAATGTCTAGTAAACAGGGTTTGGAACTTATAAAATTTGCATATCCATAGTGAATGAAGCAAAACATAGTAAAGTATATAAAATGTTTTATAATAATACAGTGTGTTAAAATATGAGAATGTATTTTGCTTATTTATACATTTTTTATTACCTTGTATTGTATATTATAGTATATACCAGTTTAATAACAAATAAGTAATTAAGAATTAAGAATCAAAAATTAAATTATTTAAATTCAAGAAAAAAATGATTAATGTTTAATAAAGTCTTTAGATTATGTAACTAGTAAATTCAATTTAATTAAGTTATTGATGCCTATTATGTACTGTAAATAAATAATATACGTATTTATTGCTCAGTTCCAGGTAACTTCATTGAGTAGTCGATATCGTGCTCTCGTGCACGTTCAAATAAAATGTAGCCTGTAGGTACTATAACTAGGCAATAACAAAAATATTCTAACTGTCATTATTTTTATCAATGATATAAAACATATTGTATAATACTATAATCAACATTTTAGGATAGTTGGCTTTTGATCGTCGTCAGGTTTTTGTGTGTATATGCATTTTCTTTTTTTCTTTTACATATTATAGGTATTCAACTTTAAAAATTCTAAAAACAACAATCAGATTATGGTGATCTAAAAAACTATAATATACAAGAAGTTGGGTCCGTAAATTTAATGTTCATTGACAATATGTTTTAAATCCACATTTTTTATAAAAATGTAACTATTTTAGGTAAGTTGCCTATGTATTTATAATATTTTTAAATTGATATCAAAGCAACTTATATCAGATCTTTTATTACATTTTAAAGCTTTTGGACCAACCCTAAACATTTCTATCAACACTAAAAAAAAAATTAAAATATGACTTAAATTAGTCTAAATATTTTGAAAACTCTACTGGGTATAAAAAATGATAATTTAAGTTACAGAGGAATGTTTTAAGTTTCTAAAATTAAAACTTTTTAAGTTCCAATCAAAACGAAAATGTTTTCAAAAATTGTTTGATGGGAAATAGTTAGGTACCTACGCGAAGTAATTACATGTAAATATCTAATTTTGTCAACATTTAAACTTCAAGCACTCCTAAAAATATATTGTAGCTGTATTTTCGATAATTTTAATTGGTACCTACCTAAATCTTTATGAACAATTTATGAGGAACCTTGTATTCAATTTTCAAATTTTTTTACTGAAGAACAAAAATTATATGATACTACATACATCGAAAAAAGCTAAAAAAAATTGAAAATGTATGGACGTGTGGTTGTCGTTCTTACTGCGTATTGTTGAATCTGAATGTTTATGTATAATGTACCTACATACCTACTTACTACTTAGTACCTACCTACTTTATTATTATTATTATTACCTATATGGATAAACTACGTGACTTTCTGCGTGGTCGTTGTGACTCGTAGTTGCTTTAAGTTATTATTACTGTAATTAAGGTCTAATTCAGGAATACATTTAATATAATAATTGAGGTCGACGAGCGGACACATGATTTAGTTACCTGCTACGATATAAATAATATTGTCGTCGGATTACTCAGCTGAATATGTGACCATTGTTGGTTGTTAACCAAACTAATTTTCTGCTATGTGTCTTAACGTCCATTAGACATTAGTAAGTCAGCTGGTACGAAAATGATCGGAGCATATTTTGTAAATAACCTAATGTTGCTGAGTTTCATTACGCTAGCTCGAGGTTGAGTGTTCGTTTTAAATCGCGAATGAGTATAGTTTTTAACTTTAATTGTTTATATTGATTTAAATGTAATACCATTGTACTATTATAGATTAGATTTTATTCGTAGGTGCTATACATGTAGGTAGTTGTCTCTTGTCGTATCTAAGGTCTGTACTGTAGTTTAATTGAAAATGTGTTGAAAGATACCCGAAGGTGAGTACGTAGGAATTTTTAGTGTTGGGTAGTAGTTAACGTATAACGAAACACGAAAGTAACACATTACTATATGCATGTTTGTAACGCGTTGGGCAAATAATTTCATTCAATGTTTATCCAAATAGATGAGCAATAAAAAATGGAAATATAATGGAGATTATTTTAAAATATGACGCGTTAGAGTTTCAAATTACTAGAATAAAAAAAATGTAATTTAAATTAATTAGAAAAAAAATAATACTAAAAATATCTGTAATTATAAATTAAAATAGCTACTTACCTATCGGCTATTACTAACAAATAATTTTAGATCTGAGCGGAGCAATTCATGTATTATTTTAAAAATTATGTGTGTTATTTGCAATTATATCATTTTTATATTGGAGCAGTAAAAATGCTTCTATCTTCAACTCTTTGATATATTTTTAGTATCAAGGTTTTTTGACCTTCGTAGGGTCAAAAGTAAAAAAATCACAGTATGCACCTAATTTTCTTAATAATTGGAAAAAAAGTAAATTTTTACGTTAAATATCAGTCTTCAACAAAATCGATAGCCGATAGGTACCTATCATTGAATCCAGTTTCTATACCTTACGTCAGAATCAACTTATAATTCGTTAACTACAGGCAAAAGCTAGTAAGATTATACGACATAATATTATAATAAATACTGTTAAATGTATGCATTTTGTTTTTGGCAAAAATTACCCCGGGTCTCGACACCCCCCCCCAGAAAAAATTTAAAAAGTCATAAATAACTTGGTACGTAGGTACCGAGAAAGAGAAAATTAATTTTATACTATGGGTTTTTAATGTTTCTATTATAAAAAAAAAATATACCTACAATATTTGTATAAATATTAAATAACTTGGGTTTAACTTTTGTTTATTTTTGTCTAAAAAACTATTAATTTGTATTAATAAATCATAATAGTAGTGAAATATACATAATATAATTATTACATCATTACTCGTATGTGTTTTTTTTATATTATAAACTTGTAGGTACTTAATATTTAGACCCCCCCCCCCCACAAAAAATTTGAAAATACGCCACTGATGGTATAAATAATAATATTTATTATAAAATATATTCAGAAGAATAGGCTGACAGACCGTTTCCACTATGAATCGTTTTTCTTATGCTGTCATTGCCAATAATATTAATTACTGCATTAATATTTTAACTCATCAAATGGTTGTCTTGTATGATTTACCTAGTATTCTAGTGACCTAATCGATGAACTGATTAAGTGGTAGGTATCTACACTCAACAGTATGCAGACCTAGTTCTCCGGTGTTTTTTTTAAAATTTTTAAGTCATCTCATTTCAGTTTTCAATATTTTGTAAATTATACCCTGAATTCAGGTACATATATTTATGACGATTTTCAAAATTTTAACTTTTTCGTTGTGAGTATTTTCCAATATACAATACTCGTGAGGTTGCATTTTTTTTCAACATCAGATTTTGACATTTTAACCATGGTTCTAAAGCTCTAAAACCAAAATTGATTGAATTCCAAAGAGTTTAAGGTTAATTCATAGGTGAAATAGCAAGGAAACTCGGAAAATCATATGACGAATGATGATTTGTCAATTTTAGTTTTAGAGCAATGGTTAAAAGGTTTTAAAAGGAATTTAAAAAAATACTACTTTGGTTGGTTGATACAAGCGCGTAGCAAGAGGGAGGAGTGGGTTTTGGGTGTTTAAAAATCCCCCCTTGGTCGTATCATCCTCCCAAGTTGTATTTCAATTTTAAATTAAAACACCCCCCTTTAAAAAAATCCGGCTACGCTATATGCACTCGTGTACACTGTAATACCTATAGTAAATACTCAGGGAGTCAGGTGACAAGCAAATCATGACTAAAATTTGTAAGCTTGCGTACTAAATTTTAATTTTGTTGTGTCAAATTTTGTCGTATATTTATTAATAGGTTATTTTTTGTGAAATTCTTCGCCTTTTTTGTCGATATATTCCATCAATCGTAGATTGTTAGGCTCATATTGACCATTAGGTGTTTTAATAGTACGTAAAAATTGTACCACTGAAAAAGCTTGCATTTCATCGAAATCGCTGGAGTCTCCTTCTGGTTTAGATGCCAATTGTACAATAAAATTGATAGCTTCTTCAAGATTGTCCATAAGATTAGTGTCATTAGCTGGGGCAGTTTCATCAAGCCATTTTTCGTAATCGTTTTGCGCTTGTCCTACATGAAGATTTAAATATTGATTTAAAAATTTTTAAACAAATAGATTAAAAATGTAGTTAAATCGAAAAATAATAATCATTATTAAAATATAATTTATTATTTTTCACATAAAATTTAAATTTAAATTGTACCTATTTTGTAAATTTAATTTTAACTAAAATATATAAAAAAAATCTAGATAAAAACATTATACAATATTTACAGCGTAGGTCTTTATACTACCCAGTGAAAAAATGTTGTTATATATAAGATTAAAAACTAACATGGCAATATTTATCCACAGTAGTATGTATTTGTTCTTTCAGAGTCCAGGATGTGTTTTCTGTTTTAAATGTATGGACTATAATATCCCTGCAGAGTAATCGCATAGTCCATAATCATCAATTTTAACGGACAAACGTAAATTTCGACCAACAGGTATTTTATTTATTAATTTCAGGTATAAATTGGCTAAAAGTGCTATGCAGTAAATTGCGTCCAGTAGAGACTATTAAGAGGACGTCGCACCCACATGTGTTGTCTCCGTCTTACACACGTATGACATAACACATTTCTGTTCGCTAGTTTCAATAGGGTGCAGTCAGTTTTGATATTAGAGTGAATTGACCTATTATCAAACTTTGAAGTAATAACATTATCTGTATTCTCTCGTTGGTCTTTTATGATATTTCAATTTTTAAGTGAAATATGGGTGTGTAAAGTATTAATATTTTAAAATGCTCATAATTCACGTAAAAATTAAAATATCGTAAAAAACCAACGAGAGAACACATAAAATGTTGTTACCTAAAAGTTTGATCATAGGTCAATTTACTCTAATATAAAAACTGACAATACCCTATTGAAACTAGCGAACGAAAATTTGCTATGTCGTACGTGTGTAAGACGGAAACAACACATGCGGGTGCGACGTCCTCTTAATTATTACAAGTAATATTAATTGTAAGATAGCCTTTTAGCACTATCCAATGCACGCACTGATGAGGTGGATATGACTGTCGTCAAAAATAAAAAATGGAAAAACACGGGTCGGTATATTAAGTTGTTAAATTTGTTTCCGTTAATTCAATTTTTTACACAGTAGTTTATAATAATAAAAAAATAAATTGTATACAACAATAAATGTACAACAGTGTTTAAAATAGATATCGATGAATTCAATTTACTATACTAATTATTTTACTACCGGTTCACTGTGGGTGTAATTTTCAATCGCCCATTTGAACTTCACGCACGTCATACAAAAACTATTTAAGATGTACAAAACTTTGAATTACACAATTTTTTTTAACATTACTTAAGCTTATTTGATATCTAAATAGTTAATAATTAGTATAGGTACGTATATATTCTATAAATGTCTATTATTATAAATTATAATATGTATTTATACCAATATCTTCATTCTCAATTAGACATTTGTCAAATAGCGATTCCTGAGAAATTTTTGGCAAATTTAAACTTCTTATTGGTGTTATTGTTGGTGCCACAGGGTTTTTAACAACAGACTTTTCAGTTTTAAATTTATTCTTTTCCATATCCTCTACTCTGCTTATGATATTTTGGTATTCATCGAATTGGAGTACTTTATTCTTTTTTTCTTTTACATCTAATTTGATTTTCAAGAAACCACCGGGTCGTGGAGTTGGCCTAAAGCGAGATAAATGTAGGTATTGAAGTGTTACACAAACAAAAATTTGAGTATAATTACGTAAATCCCATTTCTGTAACCTTCTTTTCTTCTCCTTGCTTGGCCGCCATTTTTTAGTCTGTTAATTATTTTCTCTTCAAATGAATATTTAAAAAGAAATGTGCAAGTATTTAATTTAGATTTAATAAAGGGTTTAATATTCTACCTGCTAAAATGTCAACCTACTCTATTAGTTTATTTAAACAATCTTAGACATATGCTAGGTTATACATAATATTATGTTTAGCCAGTTCGTACATATTAAATTTTTTTATTATTATTGAATAGCTCACAATCATCATTATACCACAGAACAATAAATTATACATATTAAAATAATATGTTTGTATTTTATTTAAAACGTTATATTTTTATTTTTCTGTGTAGGTATACTGTTAACAGTTACTTTTAAAATATTATTTTATTTCTACTTTTTTAGTTATACCTACCTATGAATTATTTTAATTTTATTAAACATTGTACCTTTAAAAAAAATTGGTAAAGTATCATTATTTTAAGTTTCTAATGTCTCAAATTCCACATCTAAGTCAGCATTTTTCAGTGGAATTTTTTGTATAGTAGCTGATAAATGTTACATTTTTCGGCTAGCTAGAAAGAAATTAATAATTATTTGTTGCTCTGAGTAGTAAATTATAACTAGACATGAATATTAATATATTATTTACAATTATTGTCTGATCAATAAAACGAGTTCCATCATTGACTCTCAAACAAACTTTTAAAAATAATATAGTCGATAGGTAAAGGTACTCGATCAGTATATAAGTGAGATACGAAAAAACAAGTTTAATAAAAGTTATTAAAATGACACTTAGATTTACATTTGACTTTTTACAACTTTACTCAATTACAATTATTGTTATTGGATTTACAAGCCCCGCATAATATTTCGCTCCGGTTAGGTTAGATCAGCGGTATTTAAAAAGCGATAAATACCGCTGCCGCTTCGGTTTGAGCGAACCTTAACTTGCTTAATGGCCGATAATGCCCATTATCACATAAAAAACAGAAAAGTTCATGTGATTAAACTGCACACAATCGTCCAGTCGTCCAGATGGCAGATAGTGCCTGCAGTCGCCAGATACAACGTTTATTGAAATATCGTCATTATACATACAGATTATTGATTTATAGATGATCAGTCCCGACTCCTGCAAGTATCGGTTATTTATACAACTATAATCGGACTTATCAACAAACCAGAGTATAAATTATGAATTATAGATGACTTTCAACTGTCTATATTTGAAACGTATATAAAAGTAAAATGTTATAATACTATTATTATTAAATTAAAATTTTTTTTTATTGTTTCTTTTATTAAATAGCCATGATTTAAAAAATAATATTTATTATAATTTGAACAAAATAATCGATATTAATTAATTTATATATATATATATATATAGATAGATACTGTGTAGAGTGCCGCGTGGTAGTAAACTGAGTGTACTCGGGTTACGAAATTTGATGAATTCGTGCAGTAACCTATTGAGCAATTTTTTTGTATGTTGTATTGGGTAATGTATTTTGTGCGGTACGTATGGACTTATATTGAGTAGCGTTTGTTCGGTAATGCGAAGGGATACGTCTTTACCTATGGAAATCAAGCACTACATAATTGGGGAGACTACCTATTATCAGTTATAAGTGTTATTAATTATTATTTATAAGTTATATAATAAAATGTAATAAAAAAATGTTTTAGTATTCCATCCGAACTGCTGTTTTCAAATTTTCTTTATTCCATTATAATTTATAATAGACATACTGTGCTAGTGTTTATAAATGCCAATAAATTAATGAATATTGGGTAATGAAGCTCGGAAATTACGTTATTGCTTTTAGGAATTGAGTAAATTACTTCCTAGTTATTGACATCAAAACCTATAATTTCCTGTCCGATGATATCACATAATAACTAATTGTATCGGAAATGTGATCATATTGGTTAGGCTATGATGTCATTGTCTTCATAATATGTATAGTATATTATAGTATAGTTATAATAGTTTACTAATTATTGGTGTAGCACTAGTCTAATTAAATTTTTAAATCTGATAAAAGTCGTTCCGATGGCAATCAACGATAAATCGAATTGCAATTAATATTTTATAAATCCTAAGAAACTAAATTATAAGTTATTTTAGAAATTGAACTTCTTTAAATTTTTATATTGTGACTATTGTATTTACAATTTAAAACTTGAATGTAGTTCAATGTGTTTTAATTTTATTTGAATAGCGTTAATTGTAATTATATTTTTTCGGTATTTGTTTCTTGTATGTTTATTGTTTATCGTCATATCATCAATTTAATGATTAATGATATTCAAAGTTTTTCGAAAAAGTTTAGCGTAGTTCCACAAATTAAAAAAAAAATAGTCGTAGATACTTGTATGTAAATGTTCACCGAAAGCTATTAAAGCATATTAGAATTTTCTATGCGTGGTATAATTTTTAAATTATGTTGACTCTTTCTGAGCTATTTATAGACATTTAAAATTTTTTCTCATTTAATGTAACGATAAAAATGTATTGGTAAGTCAAATGTTTGAAAATTCAACATAATAGGTTCTTCATAAGTTATATACTAGAAAATTAAAAATATAAAAAATAGAAGCGCACTAATTTTTTATAAGCATTTGGAGTTTAAATTTTAACAAACTAAATTAGATTACGACAATTTGCCAAGTATCTTGTAGCTACAAATGTATGAAGTATTATTCAATATTTATAACTAAGGCTTGATATTTTAATGCATGATTCCTCGTAATTACCTATTTCATAATGGATTCAAAAAATCTAAATACATATAAACTTGATTTTTTTACAAACATTTGGAGTTCAAATTTGGAAAAAAAATTATATTCAAACAAAAAATAACGAATTGAGTTAATATTTTTAAAACATTTAGATTAATTCTATGCTATTGACAATCTTTAGTTTATAGTTTATACCTACTATTATATTACTATTAATAATTTATAGGAATATATTTATATTTTTTATGATAATAGGCTGACAGTCGACAGATCATCTCCACTCAGAATGATATTTCGTATGCAATGATTAATTATCATTGAAATCAAATCAAACAGATTCATTACAGTGTCCCACTCAATAATGAGGTACATTCGACTCCTACTGAACAGCAGAGTTACCTACTTCTCCTTTTTTTCATGTTTTTATTTTAAATAACATTTTAAAGTAACCTTACGTTTTGTACTGTAAAATATCAGTATTTCATTTTTAAAATCTAGTTACAATTTGTCAACGCGACGTAAAGTATAAATCTATAAATGTGCCGTAGAAATATGTCTATGATATGCAAGAATGGAACTTGTCAGTTATTCTCGTATCTAAAATGTTTGCGTAAAATCTCTATTAAAGTTACTACTACAGTACTTAGTAGTTAGGTATATATAGTCGTACGCTTAAATTGAGACTTGAATTTGTCCCTCAAGTTAGACAACTCAATATACACGGTCTAATACCATAACAACATAATAATATATTATACAAAGCACGATGTAGAGAAGAGAAGGTGATAACACTCGGCTTGATCGGGAGAAAAAAAGTGGCTTATTTTTCGACGGCAATTTTGTAGTTCAAATAAAATCCACCGTGAGCACCACAAGCTTCGAAGGCCGGTTGTTATTCAATAATAGCATTATAACCAGTATGTAATTATGTATTATTTTCATTTTAAATCGTAATTTATAAATAAATAAATATTTTATTTAAGATGAAAAATACAGTTCAATATCCTATAAAAGTTCATACAACAAAATGTCAAATACCTAGTTTTTAGTATAATTTTTTAGCTTTACTTATATTATATTTGTTTTTAATTTAAATTTTATATGTTTAATTTGTCTCAATTGTGTATAATGCTCATGTGTATAAAACATTTTTAAGTAAATGTTTATTTTCCATATAGTTTTGAGTCTTGCGACTATAAATTATATCCTGATTTGGGTAGTATTTTTAAATTTTTTATAAATTATACAAATTTCAATAATAAACTAGATTTATTATCAACATAAACAAATATGTTATTTAATTAAAATTATAATTATATCACAATCAGTTGATGGAAACATGAAACTTAAGCTTAAATATGTTATAGGAATATTATAATAAAGAAAAATTAGTATAATATTATACATTTTTATAAAAATTTAAAATTGAATTAACATGTACATAATAGTTATTATTATGTATAATAACTATAATAATTAATAATTTTTATTTTAAATTATAATACTTATTTAAAATATTAATATCAGTATATTGAAAATAACTTAAAATTATTGCATGTACAAATAATTTATCATAGTATAAACCAAATTATTAGTACCATATAATATGATATAATAATATATTACTGTGGAACTATTTAATAATTATCTACTTTAAATTTAAAAATTTTCATAAATGTTGTTTAGTCTATTGTGGTCTTACACCTTTGGTGCTCAAAATAATGTGATATTCTTTGCTTCACTTATCCCGTCTTACAGCCTGGCACCTAACCAAACA
Organism: Nasonovia ribisnigri; assembly: GCA_027563435.1. NCBI lineage: Eukaryota > Metazoa > Arthropoda > Insecta > Hemiptera > Aphididae > Nasonovia > Nasonovia ribisnigri. The sequence goes on from JANEHU010000742.1 coordinate 64,399, forward strand.
TTTATTTGGCATTTTATAAATTAATTTACTATTAAACTTTTGAAAATATAGGAAAGCCTATTGAGTCTGCCAGTAGTAAATAACTAATGTTTAAATGGGCAGTCAGAGTTCTTACAATAATTCTATTAAATTTGGAACAATATTGGGAAGGGATTTCTATTTTAAATACTGTTTGTTTTGTTATGACTGGAAGTCTACCTCTATGTATTTATTATATTGAATTATGAAATTCAAACAATAATACTATATTATAACTTCCATTTATAATGCACCAAAATAGCAAATAATTAATGTTTGTTATGACTGGAATCTGGAAGTCTACCTCTATATATTTATTTTATTGAATTCATGCCTATATATAATATTTTTATTTATTTCAACTTGCATGTATGATATAATCATATTTCGTATGAATTATGAAATTTGATCAATAATACCATAATTATTATTATATAGTTCATTTTCAATACACCTTATAGGAAATAATTAATGTAACCGGCCTTCAAATACTGTGGCGGTGCCCGGCGGTATTCATGTTAACTAAAATAGTGCCGTCGAAAAATAAGCCACTTTTTTCACGGAGTGTTATCACCTTCTCTTCTCTACATCGTGATACAAAGTATACAATTTTATTATCAGTTGTTAGGTAAGGTTAGGTGTTCCAGGGGTCTCCAAACTTTTTTATTCAAGGGCCACAAAAAATATCAAATGCTCTTAGCGGGCCAAAAATGTATTAACACATATAATTTTTAATTTTATGAAAATATAGGTATACAAAATATAAGTTTACAATAAGTTTACGTTAAAAATAAAAATATAAAAGGAAAGGGCAATGTCTGTCGTCGCGTTCAGCTCATAAATTATGATACGTGCCCGCGATAACGACTTTTTAAATTACACATATCTTTAGATATCTATATTTTATTTACCGTCCTATGGGTGCTGCGGGCCGGTTAAAACTTGTTCGCGGGCCGTAGTTTGGAGACCCCTGATCTATTCTGTGGAGTGTGAATCTACTGTTGTCTGTCTTTGTCGTTTCAGCCGTTTCACTCTATGGTTTCACAATAAATTGACGGTACCGACTACAACTGAATATTTGACGACCGACAAAATGACAATAAACACAGTACAGGATAATATGTTAAAATATATAACAATAATATAATATTAAAATATTATCTACACGGACAATCGTACCGTATTGTAGTGTTGTATACATATTTTATACGTCGTAGTTCATACTAACCATATACGAATTTACGCATAATTAATAGGTAGGTGTATAGTTATAGTTACCTTATGGTTATTATTCAGTCTCATACGCGTTCATTATAATATATTTATATTTGACGTCGATGTTATGCTAATATACATTGTTCGAATTTTAGAATCAAAGAAGCCACTGAAATCCGACAGTGTTTATATAGTTCCTGCTTGTAAATAAAATTATAATAACTTTGCATTGAACAACACAATCGACAAGTGCATATATGAATAACAACAAATTATAATTATTTGACTCGTCTTGTACCTTGTTTGACATCGGACCGAGAACATATGCCACACAGTCATTATTGTGTTTTTGTAGTATGTATTAAAATATATTACAGTTTTACTTTGGTATTCGATTAAACAATTATTTTATTTTAGTGATTAAAAAAAAAAATATGATCTGTTATTTCAGATTTTTTACTGAATATTCCTGTGCTTCACCTAAAATGTTGAAGATTTTCAGCTTCATATCCTATTGGTATATGCGTTATTTACTGGTCACCGAATTGTATTTAGTAGAAAAATGGGAAAGGTGTTTAATACGTATCCTTTTTTAAATTGTATTATATGACTGGTATTTAATAGGAAAAACCTTATAAAATCAGTATTGATAGAGCATTTTTAAAACTTCTAAATACTATTTATTTCAATAGAAATTGTTAAATAGGTACATTAATAGTATATAGCATGTACCAAATACAATTGTCATTATTATAAATATTTGGATTTATAAAATGATTAATATAAATTAATGTCATAACTCATAAATTTATCATGGGCCATGGATGTAAAATCATTATCAGGGCTCAGACTCTATACCCTTTTCTACCTAATTATTAATATAATATATACAGATTGAAATAGCAAATTAACTATGTGCTACAAATTGTGTGCATATACCATAAATTCCAAATAAAAAACTATATATTGTTAATTTCCCAGTTTTAATGCAATTAATGATAATTTATGTTTAGAATAAGATTTATCATAAGTGAAGTAGCATAAAGTAAATAGATAAAACATTTATCAGTGTTTGTGAATAGTGTTGCTTTGAACTAACTTTTGAAGATCAATTCAATTCAATATCATTAATTAATCAATTTTTATAATTGTAACAGTTAAAATCTAAAATTTAATATAGGTACCCACTTATCTAATAACTAATAAGTAATAAATAAAACTTTTTTGTTATTTTTAGTTCATATTAATGCCCAATGCACATATTTAATTATTTCTTTATTTCCATATAATAATTTATAACGCATATTATACTTTTTTTTAAAAGTTTTGCTAGTGATTTAGTTAGAGCCTGGGTTAAGTCAAGTAGGCACTCTATTAGTTTAAGAGATAATAATAACATAAAAAGTAAAAATTATTTGTAACTTCGTTTTTTTAAATTGATAAATTGTATGTAACATCATTAACTATAAGTACTAGTATTTATAATCAATGGTAGTATGGTATTTGCAAGCATTCAAGTTTTAAAATGTTAAAATTCAACCTCAGAATTTAAAGTCATTAAAACCCTATTTCACATGATTTGTATTTAAACCAGTATGTTACTTAGAGAGGGGGAAGTTATAATTCTCCCCTAGATATTTTACATCAACCATTTTCTATTTTATTCTATGAATATATTTTAACATTTAATAATCAATTTGTATTCAATTCAAGATTATTTATGTAAAAAAAAATGTTATTTTTTAGTAAAAAAAAATAACAGTTACGATATATTTTTATATATCTACTATTTTGTATGCTATTTTCTCAATAATCTAGACTGTAGGCCATAATACAATTTATAAAAATATAAATGCAAAATTCAAATCCTTTGCATATCATTTCATGATTCAGCGTACATTCATTTTTATTTTGCATATTTTTTTGTTTTTTGTCGGAAGTGTTAAATCCAAATAAAGAACAGAATGGTCAACAAAACTGTTGTCAGTTTATGTTGTCTGTTGACTGTAACTTTATTTTAATTGCAAACAGTATTTGATAGCTATTTAAGTTTATTTTTTAAACACCTATAACATATTATATCAGTTGCAAAACAGTATAAAATAATTTATGCAATATAAAATATTAAAAAAAATGTAGTTGCTTTAGTCATACGATTGTTAACTACAACTATGCCAAACCTAGAAATTCTGAGTCTTATTAATAAATCTATATCTATATTCAATAAAATAAGTCTTGCATACATATTAATTAATCTACAGTTATATAAATAATTTTTATACAAATTATATTAATATATAGGTAATAATTTTGCTGTATCAATTTATTGGATAAATAATAATAGTGAAATGTAATCTCAGCCTGTTGAGATTAACTTAAGATTTATTCAAAATATGTATTATTTAATTTATTACTCAAACAGTCATGATATTTTAACTAATAATTTATCAAGTATTACACTATTTAAGAATATATGAATTTTTTTAAAAATTGTCCTTAATGAACCAAATGTAGATACCATAATGTTTATACTGTTCTTTGGATTGTGGTACATGAATAAAGTATTCATTGAATTTATTTCAAATTGTATAGCATGATTAAACTATATTACAATTTTATGTTGTTATAAGATATGAAAAATGAACAAAAGATGAATCTATGAAAAAGAAAATATTTTCAACATTAATATTGATTATGATAAACCAAAAATTATTGTGGTAATTTATAAAATAAAGAAAACATTTATTTTTAATCCATAATATTGTGTATTGATTTAAAAAGACAAGCCAATACACAAACAAAATCTAAATATTCTAGCATACAAATAGTTTAACATAAAAATAGTTTAACATAATAACATAACAACAACTTTGGTTAGTTAGATACCTAAATAGATATTAAAGTTTGTGCGTAAGCAAAACATAAAGTATATTCTGTAGTGTCGGTTTATGTCGTAAGCGTTATGTGATTATTGCAATAAAGATGTTTTTATCTAAAATTACAATTAATATTATATTATAATTATAATATATTACAGTAATTATAATTAGTAATAATATTTTGAAATTAAGTGTTTATTTCTTAAATCAGGTTTGTTAAAATTTAAAGAATTAATATTAAATGTTTAAACAACAAGAAAATATTCATACTTGTTAATAATTAATAATTAACAGTACTAAGTAATGGTACAGTAGTAAAATAAAAGGAGAATCAAATCTTAAAAGAACTATAAGATCAATAAAATGAGAAAGATTAAGTATTTTTTATCATTATTCATTTAAATATATTTAAATTATGAAATCATCTACAAAATGATACCATATTATAATATATGATATCATATGAAAATAAAATGTTTTAAAAACAATTTAATTACCTAACGATATATTCTAGGCACTAACCATAGGTTTCAATAATCTAAATATCAATAAACAAAGCTGTACCTATAAAAGTTCACCCTTCCTATGAAATTTGTTCATATTTAAAGAATTATTTGTATTTCATGATAATGTCTACATAATAAAATAAAACATCATGACCTATTTATAATTTATTGTAGGTACAGCCTTGTTTATAAGTTATAATTTATAACTATAATACTTGAAGGAATGAAAATAACATTAATGATATTATTTATGAATATCCGACACTACAGTTCTAATGTTTTAAAGTTACACACACTTTTAAAATACAAATAGTTTCAAAAATGTGAAAGTAGTTTTTGCACTAATATGACATGCGAGTAACGTGTTTTAAATCTTCAATGTCAACCAACATGGAATCCTTCGCCATGTGTAATTCATCTCTTTCTAGTAATAAATTCACGAGGCTTTCGTTTAAGTCTAAAAAAAAAAAATGTATACTTGCATATTATCATAGATAAACTAGTTCACATATTATACTCACATTCAATGTAAGAATGTAGATCATTAACAATAACTTGTAGTTGTGCCAAGTTCAAACGCATTAAGAAATGTCTACTGACACGTCTTCTATCATTGTCTAGCTTCACTCCAACCTAAAAAAATAAAATATATTAGATAATCGACAAAAATATTATAGTTCATATTTAAAGTGACAATATAAATTTAAAATATGAACAAACCAGAAATACATCAAGCACAATCAATCAACTTTTTTAGTATGTACATTATACACAAGTGTGTAACAGCAAATTTACACTCAGCAAATAACGTTTAGCTTCGTTAGATTAAAATTGGAATGAATCGACCTATTATGAAACTTGATGGTAAGAACATTATCTGTGTTTGTTTCTGAGTTTTTTATGACAATTCAGTTTTTTAGTAAGTTTGCTTATATAATATAGCGTAAATTAAAAATACTCTTAACTAACTTAAAAACTGAATAATCGTAAAAAAAAAACACTTACATACAAACATAACACAATGTTCTTACCATAAAATTTCATAATAGGTCGAGTCACTGTAAATTTTAAATCAACAAAGCTAAAAGTGATCTGCTGAGCTTAAATTTGGTATGTAACGCACTTGTAAGATGTATACAATTTATTGTGAATAAATATTATATGTATTATATGTAATATTATAATATTATATGACTGTGTAGCGTCATCTTAAGGGGATTTGATACCATGATTTTCTGTCTTTGTCTAACACATCCACAACATAGAATTTTAGAAGTGTTCTTTACCAAATAAATCATTTGGTCTAATGAAATGATAAGAATTCTAAAAACAGATTTGAATTAGTGGTCAAGTCAACAAAAAATCGATTTTCCCACATTTTTTATTTTTTTATTTTAATCTCCAAAAATTGAAATACGACAGTTGTTGAATTACTCTTATTTTATATAACGTTTTTTTAGAAATTTTGGGGATAATATCAATAATGTGGAAAAGTTGATTTCAAGTAGACTTGATGACAGTTTAAAATTAGTTTTCAGAATTCTTATCGCTTCATTAGATAAACTGTTTGGCAAAGAACATGTCTAAAATCCTATATCGCCCATGTGTTAGACAAAGACCGGGAATATCACCGGGTGGAATCCCCTTAACAAAATATGATTAATATAATATTAATATTAAAATATTTCATAATTAATTAAGCTTTAATAAACTATAATCATACATACAATATAACAACCATACTTTTAAATTTGTATTTAATATTAAAAAGGAAATAACCAATATTATGGTTATTAAGTTACAGAATATAATAACTTACTTTTGAAAGACTTTCTTTAATTACAGCTGAAATTACACAATTGCGTTGATCTGAAATCATATGTGCTCGAGCTCGGTTTTTTGCCAAATTCAGACCTTGTTTAAGTTCAGCCTGAAAATTATTTTATTACTCAAATATATTTTTAAAAGCTATTGTACTCCTAAAGTACAATGCAAGAATTTAGTAATGAAAGTAAAATATTATACATACAGCAGATTTCAGCTTTTCGTCTTCAGCTGAGATGTCACAACTATTAATTGGTAACTCTGTGTCTGAAGATTGTTCATTCATAAAGCATAGCTGTAGATTAGAACCTATAAAATCAAATATTATAATATTATGTTAATGGATACAATTCAGTATTTAGTATAATTTAATATGGATGTATTAATTATTTTCATATAAATGATACGTCATAATCAACAATATTACCTAAATTATTATAATTATTATTATTTCATACTTCACTATATTATAAATATACTAATAAATTGGTGTACAATGTACATAACACAAATCATATAGGTGACTATATCATAAAGGATTTTTTTATGGTTTTAAATTGTTTTGAAGAACTTTCAAGTGCCAATCTTTGTATGCATACTGTTAGAGATTTGAAGAAATATTACAAAGTACCTGCCTAATATTTATATATTATAAATTATTTCTATAGTTAAATACCAGCACAAAACATACATTTAAAATTTGATGTATGATTTACCTTATTGTTTAATGTAAGAATTACTCACCGTTTTGTAATCTAGATTCTAAACTTGATTTTTTTGTCGACTTTCTTGTGTTATGATAACCATCAACTAAGCGTTTACGAATTTCTTCACGGTCATTTTTTTTCTGAAACAAATACAAATTTTCAATACCTATTCAAAAAAAATAAAAATATGTGAAAACATATTTTAATTACAAATTAAAGTTGATTCAGTCTGATTCTTATATTAATATTTTGAGTTATTTAAAATTTTATTTTTATTCTAGCAGTTTCAGGATACCTATGAACTATAAGAGAATAATCAAAATTTTCTGGTTTTAGATACAAAATGTTCAAGTACTTAGATTTATGCCTTCGTCATAATTTCTTAAATGCTAAACTGCTACATATCTCACACAAAAATTTGATCAACAGCAGTAACATTTAAATTTGTGATGAAAAAAATAATTATTTCAATTAAAACGCATTACCAGATTATACGTTTTGGTGTCTAAGGAATGCGCGTAATTGCTGTTGACCACCCCAAGCTCATTAACCATAGACATGTCCGTGAACTTATGTATGAAATCGTTGTCGTCGTAATGGCTCGCAGGATTCTGATATATGAAACAACCTTTTTCCAGCTCTAGACACTTGTTGTTGTTCGGGTAAGCGGCGGTCTTGTTGTTGTGACCGATCAGCATGCGTTTATGGGTCTGCGTTTCCTGATACTCATTGTCGTGCAGCAGTGACTCCTTTAGGGCTATACCATTGAAATAAATGTTCTCTTTGATGTAACGACTGTTCGCTCCGCCGGACTTGCCATAGTATCTGGGTCGCAGTTTTTCTTTGAACGTTGCGACTAGTGACGAATGATCCGACATGGTACGGTGATGAATATCGCCAATTCGATCGTCCGGCGCTTCAATGGGTACGTCCCGTTACGTCTGAACGGGACACATTCAAAAGCCGTCGCACCGACAGACTCCGTTTCGACGATTTTTGCTCGGCGGACCGCAAGAGGGTCAAAGGCGGCATAGACTCTACCCAATAATTATTGTTATAATCCCGACCGCCTTATCATTTATCAATATGAAATAATATGTTTTTCTCTTCTCCTCCTTGATAGTGACAAATCAATTCCGGCTTGGAGGTAAACACAACAAAATTTACCGCAGTTACCCGCGTCTAAATAATATCATTGCGTGTCATTATTTATTGCGGAAGAGTAGTACAACACATTTTTTGACCTATACATAGTTGTGTTACGATTTTTGATACTTCTCGGTTGCGTAATAAATATTAGAAAAATTGCGTGCACACGAACGTAATAATAATAATAATAATATTATAATGTGTTGTTGTTCATGCAGTCGCGCCAATAACATAATATTATCGGGTAGTCCAGTATAGGCACCTAACCTTACACGCATGCACACGTCATGCATACACCACGCAATAGAGGATATCGATTTTTGGGGTGTTTAATAAATGTGTGCCGAATTGTGGCGGACGTGCGTTTTCGTTTACGCCCGCGACTGGGCGGCTTGTGTGACCTTTAAAGTGTTACGAAAAAATAATATGTTAATTTTTCGATAGGAAAATTACGGTGAAAAATTATTCGAATTATAAGCGAAAATAGGTCATATAATTAATAATATCTGTAGTGTTTTTTATATAGCCGTATGATTTTATAATATACCTAGAGGCTATAATATATCTACTCGTTACTTAGTATAGTTGTGGTTAAAATTTTTTAGTTTAAATAGCTAAAAAAAAAAAAAAATTATTTTATTGAATCGTGTAGGTAATAGGTACTTCTATAGTTCTATCTATCCTACATATACCGTTATAAATAAAAATTAAAAATGCATATGTATCTATATGTATTTATTATATTATAATAATATATAAACATAAATATGTATACAATTTATTTTTGATTCGGAGCGTTGGGCGGAGCAAAGTGTGCAAGCAAATGTGTATCTATTGGCTTTAAAATGATGAGTGTTTTATTTTTGTGTCTTCACCTTTTAGAGCAGTAATAATTCTACGATTTAACATTTTTAGTGATGGTTTTTGGTTAGAAAGACACGAATTTCTTTAAACTATTTATAATAGAGTTTCATAGACTTGATATCATTTTAAAAATTCCAAAATTCTTTTTGTGTTATTTACTTACTTATTTATAATCATAGGATATTTTCGGCTTTTTTTATTAACTTAAAAATTGAACAAAATTATGTTTCTGGCGTTTCTTATAAGTTGTTCCCCATACCCTAGGTATTTCAAAAATATTTATTATATAAAATTTTTTACTTTATGTGGAATTCAAAATCACGTAAAAATGTAAATTACTTATTTTAGTATTAAAAATTCAAAAAATGTTTAAACTTAACACCTAAGACTTGAAAATATGTAACAAGGAGTTTCCTTTATAGGACATTTAAAAAAAAGTTTCCAAATACGTTTTTTATGAGCCATTGAAATTCTTAAAATAATATAATCGTAGAAACAAGAAATATTTCAGCATTCCACTATAATTATAGATAATTATAAATTATCGTTTTATATACATAAATACATAATAAAACTCAAAATATAATGACTTATGACTATAATTATTAATTTAACTACTTAATTATATATCATAATTTATATTATACCTAACTACTTAGTATTTATTATAACAGGCATTATACATTTCTTTTTTTTATTTTAAAGTCTTGAGAATATTTAGGCTTGGCCAAAATTGTTGACAATTTAATATAAGATTATTAAATCCCACATAAGTTATTTTTTTAGTAATTCAAATTAGGTATCGAAAATAGTAATGCATTTTTGTATACTAGTAATCGAACTGATCAAAGTTGAAATTTAGAAAAAAATCATTAAAATCACGAGAATTTGCAAATTATTATGTAGTTAAAATTCTATAAAACTTTCAATATATACTAACTGGTATTACAATATTATAATAGTTCCTCATAAGACATAAGTTATTCTAATAGAAACCTACAAATCTTAAAATTACATCTATATTTTTTTCTATACTAGACATTAGTTATCATTTTGACAAAATGGGTTATTTAAACCAAATATATCGATTTTAGTTATTTTGTTGTAATTAAAAAAAAAAATATATATAATTCGTAAAGACTTGTAACTTTTGAACAGTATTGGGACTATTTTAAAAGTGAAGAGCGCAACCGCGAACCTTGACCCTCCACCCCAAAATTATGCCACTCTTGTTATAGTTTCTCTTTTATGTATTAGGTACTTAAAGGGTATTTAATATTAGTATGGCATATTATTAGTTAACCTATAAGGCTATATGATTACTATAAGCTACGGACAATACCGCTGATTGTTATTACCTATTTGATTAAATAATTAGAGACCTTCATATTTGGTGTTCCAAAATATATTTCACTCCTATTTTTCTCAAATGTTCACCTCTAATAATATAACATGTATTGCAAATATAATATTGGTGGTTGCCGAGGAAGGTCAACTGCAGTTTCGTGGAAAATAATCGAGTAAACAATAGTTATGGTTATGTAATAGGACATATAGGTACTTATATTTTTTTTCATTAATTTTAGAATGCTAGCGGGTTATAATATATAGCATAATACAATAATATATAAACAAATAAACAATTGTTGTTTCATGTGCCATTGTAATACTGTATCAAGAAAAATATATAATAGAGTTATGGATATCAATATTGACAATAATATCGCTATGCCCAAAAAATAAATAAATATGCCTACATAAAAATGTTAAAAATATAAAAGCAAAAGAACTAAAAAACGTAGGCAGGTATCTATAGACTACAATTACTAAATAAATGTTTGAATTTATTATATTTATGTTTATAATTTTCATTTTTATAAATAAAAAACCTTACCTATAATCTATATACTTACGCGTCACAAAGGTACGTTATACATCTATATAAAGTTTTAAACACTAAATGCACCTATATATCTGATAAATTAATAAGTGGGCAGTAGTCTGTATGGCTTGTAGCCTATATAGGTTAGGTAGGTAGGTACATAAAAATCAATAAAAATATATAATCTGCGGTACCTATGTCGGCATTTCTGTCTTATTTATTTAGTTGACAGTATTGTTATAGCATCCACGCTCATAAATTCATAATTTAGGTACCCACAAAAAAATTAAAAACCATAATTTAGCCAAAGTAATGACACATGCAATGTTCTTAGGTCCTAACTTAAAAGTTAAAGTTTGATTATAGGTGATTCACTCTAGTAATAAAATTTAAAAGTAACAAACTATAACAAGTAACAAAACAGGGTTGGTTCTACTGAACGTAAATTTGATATATTTTATGCGTGGGTCAGAGAGAAAAAATAAATAGTGCGCTGGCCTTCTCTTAATAATTGTTGAGTTTAATATTTACTAATTGCCATTTTCCAGTATAGTGTATAGCATTGTATAATATTTATACATTTATAAGATACATGAATTAATATTACTGTAATATTATATTGAGAAACAATATTATGATATTATTAACATATTATATGTACATAGTACCACAATACCACATACTAGGTATATTAATTACATATATATTAAGAGTCTATGCCTATAGTCTATAACTACATTTAGATATAGTTCAGTGTGCACAATTTAACATGAAACATTAAAATATGTGAATTTATGTATTCAGTATTTCCATCTTAGCTTAAACTTTTAAGTTATAAGGTAACAACAGTATTATAATAATTAATAATCATCAATGGTAAAATACTTATACTAGGTAATATAAATATATTCTAATATATCCTTTGAAATAGACTATAGAGGTTGATGATTACTATTTCCGCTAAGAATCATTCTTCGTAGGAAGGTATGCAATAGCTAAGATTCATCATTTATATCAAATTTAACATAATATCCATTGCAGTAATGAGTAATTACAAGGCTCACTTGAAACTCAAAATCTATTTATACAGCAAAGCGACTTCCCCCTTTTTTTTTATAAATTTTAATTATTCAAATTAATTTTTTTCTGCGGGCTCCTAGTTCATAATATATTTTTTTATAGTTTTATGTAAATATATGTAGTTTCAAATTATAATAACATAGTTTTCACCACTTGAAAAAATTATTTCCCGTAATAGATACCTTGAAAATAATTATCGTCACTTTTCATTACTCACAAATTCTTTGTTAAGGATTACCCAGACAATGAATGCGGGTTACTCGTTTTATACATTTTAAAATGTAAATCAGTCAAGGTTAAACTAATAAAATCAAATTTAAACAAATAGAATAGACGAGACAATAGAGTAATTATATTTTCTATTGGTAATTAAATTATGATTCTATGCAGCCGCCGTGTAGGTATAGCTTATCTACTAGATTTTGTTGAGTGACTGATTATTTAAAAAAAATTGTCTTTAATAAATATTTAATTTACCTACAACCTACCTACCTATTAAAAAATTCCAAAGTAGGAATTTGAATAAATTTATTATTTTAAAATAGAAAATTAAATTTTCAATCTCTAGCATTTGTACAATAAGTAAATATAATGTGAGGAGAATAATTTACAATATTACTTAGTATGAGGAAGGAGGATTGTCGAGTATGACAGAACCCTCAAGAAGCAAAATGCATAGTTAAATCCAAAAATAGGGGTGAGCATGCTTGGTAAATCATCCTGTATATTTTGTAGGCTGTAATAACAACTATACTAAAAATAATACGCGTTTTAGGTTTTATATCAAATGATGAGATAACTGACTTTCCAATTTATTAATATGTACCTATTGTATAAACCATAGTATATAATATGTAATCTTATGTTATATAGGTACTGGCGTACTGTACCTACTAGTTACTACTGGTGTAGTATAACATCATATTATCATTATATTACTTTCCCTATTTGTATAGTAACTATTAATTATATGTGAGTATTTATAATTATTTTTAATATAAACGCCAATACACATAACACCCCAGTTTTTTGTTCGTAAATCAATCTTAAAAGGCTCTTACCCTATTTTGTAATCATACATTAATCATTCCAAAATATGCATATAATTACCCATGGGTAAACAACATTTTGTTTTTATACATCATGTTAATCATTACCCTTCGTAACTTATCAATGTTTGTATGACATTACGGCGTATATTATTGTTTCTTAACTATCACTACGGTTAGTGTAATGTTTAGTTGATAGTTTTAAATATTAATAAATATTGGTAGGTACTAGGTCTATTTAGTTGTCTACCTACCTAATAATTATTATATAGTTATTAGATACTTATTAGCAACTGCTGTAGGTGTAATATCTAAACTAGATATCTACTGTCACACTGAATAAAAAACCAAAAAATATTATTATACCTACACACTTTATCATTCTGATGTAAAATAATTATTTTTCTACCATAAATACTTTTTCAAATTTTGATTGTTAATATTATGGAAGATGTTTTTTCGTTTAGTGCAACAGTAAATAGTAAGGTACTAACTACAAGTGAAAAAAAATATTAGTTGAGTTGTAATTTACATAAATTAGAGAGGACTATATAGTACCTATATGACTGTATAAAATAATTAAAAACAAGAATTGAACACCATATTTGTGACCACTGGCCATTTTGCGATGTTTTTTCTGCAGGCTATTTATTTTCTATGTAGATTTAAAAAAATAATTGAATGTCTGGACTCGGGATATCTAAAATTAAACCTAAATAGGTGGTAATTATAGTCATTTTTCATATAATATAGTTTAATTTTAAACATGAGTAGCTTTATAATAATTTGTATTACCTACAAAATAATTATTATAGTTATTAGTTGTTGCCTTCTTATTATGTTATGTATAAGTATAACATGTAAATGCGTGACCCACATACAAATAAATGTGCCACCTGTCTACTACAATATAGCATATGTACATCGTACATTATATATGTTTTACATTAAATGATTCTGTGATAGTATTGTAAACCATATTGGCTATAATATAATAATATATAATATTTTTTAACGATTTTATATTTTTATATCTGTACCAATGAATTACCTACAAAATATTAAAATGTTTAACTTACATTATTGTTTACAACGCCATGACAATCCAGACTTTCGTGAGAGTCATATGTCAAAGTGTACAAATCCATTACAAATCTTGAGTCTTTTTTATAGTGCCTTTGATCGTACCGAAAATTGGTCGGGTTCATAGACCACGGATTTACTAGCATACTTGTAGCCATTTTCAATAAAGATTTGATTATTTAAAAAAAACTATGAAAATGAATAACATAAAAATATACTTAATACTTATAATTTCAAAACCTATGTGTGTATATATAAACAATTCAAAATAAACAAAACGCTGTTGAAAGTCTTGACGCTACGATTATTTGTATCACACTAATATGTGTTTGGAATGAACCGCTAGCAGTACATTAACTGTGGTAAAGTGAAAGTGCGAATAATAATAAAAAAAAAAATAACCAGAACTAATCGAAATGTCCTTCTAGGATCCGTTGCCACTGGTCGCAGTCTCAATTCTCGATCAACGACAAACATTTAGTTAATGGAGAAGGAGTAAAAAATCCATAATAATATATCACTTTTGGTGGTTACAAATAATAAATATAGATACCTACCGAAATTGTAACTGAATACACATAATTACAATTCAATTCAATTTTTCTTATTGTGTTATTGTATAGAAGTAGCTTTTCTACCTTGTTCCAACTGCAGGTAGCGTAGGTTTATAATAAATTAATAACTACCAGTGATTGAATTGGTATAACTTCTTTATATAGTAAGTATAAGTAAAATAATGTTGATCTCAATATAATATCCAGGACAACAACTATCATAATATATATTTATTATTTAAATTATAATTTAGGTAGGTACATCTTGAAATATATTTTCATTATTATTTAAATTTCAGTGATCAAATCTTGTAAGGAATTAAGTATTGAATAAAAAATAAAAATAAATTTAAAAAATTTTATCAAATGCAAAAAGTCTCGGTGGTTTTTTTTTCTGAATTACATTTTATAATATAATTTATCGATTTTGACAAAAACTTTTGCTATGTAAATATTCTTGTTTTCATATAGTTTTTTCTTATTAAATTGTTTAAATACATTTGTGAAAAACAATAATTTTTAGTAGTTTTCAAAAGTTTTGGGAAAAACGGGGATTTTTACGAAAAGCCAGTATTTGACAAAATCGATTTAGTTTTTTTGGTGTAACTCATGAACTAGTAAGTAATAACCGTAGGTTAGGTACTTAAAACTTTCACCTAGTGTTTATATGACAATTTTCCATATTTGACCATATTTTTTTCTCATTGAGCTTAAATAAGCTTTTTTCTTTTATATCCTATTGATGAATTTTCGATTTTTTATGTTTTTCTTTTAATAATTGCAGATAAATAATTTTTCATTGGTCAAAAATCTTAGAAATGTAATACATGGTTCCTCATAAGATATTAATACAGAAGTTTAAAAATAATACGCAGGCACTTTTTTTTTAGCATTTAAAGTTCAAATTTTGATAAAATTCATATAATCCACTAAAACTTGAAATTATTTAGTAGTCAAAAATGTATTGAACGTTTAATTATTATATTTAAGGATTGAAAAAATTTTAACAATACAATGTTTCTCATAAGCAGTTCATATTGTAATAAAAATATCTAAAAAAATATTCATCCAGTTTTTTTATTAGACATTTTAAGTTAATTTGAATGAAATTAGATATATATTTTAAACGAAAATAACGATTTTAGTATTTAAAAATATTATTTGCGGGTACTTGAAAGTTTTAAAGTGTAATGTTATTAATTATTATATTTTATACATAGAATACAATTTTCAAATTCAAATTTTTCCAAAAATTTTAATTTTTAAACTTAATTTTTACTAATGTCTAATAAAAATGAATTACTTCAATAACAATAGTATAATGACAGATAAAATATACTTAGTTATATATAGGCTGACAGAGTGACAGACCGTCTTCACTTTTGAAACACTTTGTAGAGAACTGAGAAGATCTTAGAATCATAGATAGTTTATCGTCATAATATATTCATGTATATAGGTAGTGTAAATACTATATATTATAGTCTAAAGATAAACATATTCATTAAAAAACCTACTTATGTCATTCCACTTATAAAATCAATTTCATTAAAATTTAAACAAGGGAATGTTATAAAATATGTATCAAACAATTAATATTTATTTTTATTTTTAAACACAAAATGTAAAACAAATTGAAAACACGATATTGGTATCACAAACAAATGCATACGCGACGGTAAACGGTCAAAGAACAATACAACAAGACAACTAAATAATTAACACAATCAACCACAAGAAAGGGATTCAAACAACAGAATGAAACGAACAAAGGAACTGAAATAGCAAATTCAGCAAACAGCCTCCACAATATTTGTACATATTTATTTTTACTCCGTCTATAACTCTAACCTTTTTAGCTTCCTACATCTTTCTATAAAAATAAATAATAATGCACAACTACTTTAATAACGAAAACCACTAAACAAAACTAAATAGGTAATCATTATGTAACCACATTTATAAAAACAAAAATATAAAAGAGAGAAATAAAAAAGAATCATCAAATTAATAAATATAACTAAATATCCTAGATGGCAGTCAGTGTGGAGAAATAAATATAAATAAACATAGAAGAGAAATAAAAATAAAGAGAAGAAAAATAAAATCCTGGACACAACAATTAGAGAATGTTTTGAGAACATAATAAATATTGTATCCTTTCCTAAAACACTTCCTCTCTTTGAAATTTGAAAATTCCTATTTACCTTTCCACATTCCAACCACTAACAATATGTAAAACAACCAATAAAAGTAGCTGAATCAATATTTTGACCATCTATCTCTGTCCATTGTTAATTAATTTCTAATAACGGTAAAAGCTAACCAAATACTATTTTGAAACATGCCATATATTCAAAACTTGTTAATCCATAAATTATGTTCCATGTATATTCTGATAGAATAACAGGTGACAAAAACTGAATACTCTTTTTCCTTTTCTTAATTTTTATTATATAATTGTATAACTTTATATTTAAAATATGAAGATTTTTTTTATAACATAAGGCGAGTGCTGTACGCACCAAATTGGTTGGCACATAAAACAATTAAATTAAATAATAAAAAAAAGGTTAAGGTAAGTGGATGTCGCTCTGCTGTACGTAGGTTACAATTGGGTCACTGTATAATGGATGGTATTAAATTTGAATTCAATGATATAAAATCATATTGTATATACGAAAAAACGAATTTGAGCCGAGACGGTTTGTCAGTGTGGATATTTTATTTTATATTTATATTGTCATTTCATATTATTAATACGGTATAACCGATAAGTTGAACTAATATTATAAAATTACAACAATAATCGTTATTCTTGGTTATTTAATATGTAATTTTGTCCAAATTTGATCATAAAATAGTTACAAAAAACTTATGAAGAATCTTGAATTCAATTTTCAAACTTTAGATTTAAAAGGAATAATTTTTATGAATTTCTAACTGAAAATAATTTGCACATTTTCGTGATTTTTACGTATTTTGCTAAAATTTGACCTTTAAATGCTTATAAAAAAAAAATTGTGAATATAGATTTTTAATATTTTAAAAAGCCATTGTTTCAATATATTAGGATCCTTGTATTAAATTTTCAAGTTTTTTTACCCAACAAATAAACAAAGCCAAATTCAATTTTGTCAAAAACCGATTTTGCATAAAAATTCCGGTTTTTCCTTAATTTTTATTTTGTTTTTCCCTGACTCCCTGTGTTTTTGAAAACTATTGGGAATTTTAAAAAATGACCCCCCCACTCTTTAATGCACCAACTAGATTCACTTTCCCATCGAACAAGATACTGAAGTTGAAAATCGAAGCATTATTTCGACTACTTATCGTGTACACAGGCACAAAAAAAAAATAAATAAAAAAACACACATCATCATTGTAAAATCAATACATTCATTGCTCTGCTCAGAATCTAAAATAATAGACAGTATCATATTCCTAACAATAGGATAATGAAGTAAATGAGGTGAGGTGGCAGATTGTAGAAATGAAGAATAATATTTAAGGAGCGTCGTAGAGGGGCAGTGCGGGTGTTCGAACGAGGCTTGTGTGTTGGTAAACAATTCATAGAAACTCGTATTTAGTGTGTTTGTTTATTACCAAAGGATTATACAACTAAAAAAATCGATTGGTTTATAGTGTGAATATATTATAGTCCTTTAAAAAATAATAGTTTTGGTGGTCTAAAAATTGTTGTCGGACAATATTGGTTCCGTATTTAGATAATATAAGTCGCGTTTTACGCGTTACGTCGTAAAATCTGGCGGGCCGTATCTAAATTAATATACGATTGGTATTTATTTAGCGCGATTAAAATAATTATTGAGGAAAATTAATTTGAGGTATAGGTAAGTTTAATTAAAGTACATTTATAAGAAGGTTATACATTTCTTTAGATGCTCATATCATTTTTATAGTATTAAAATTTGTTTCAGGTTTGTTTATAGAAAAAGCAAACAACACAAATAATGTATAAAATAGGTAGCAAAAATAAATAACATTATTATACTCTTTTATTTAACATTTAAACAAACGTGTTGTTATCATTTATAATAATATAATAACTCGAAAGTGTAAAAAAACCTCGCAATAAAATATATTAAATGTAAGAGAGTTAGGTAAATGAAGAAATGGTACCTACTATTCTTAGGGCACACCTAATACATAGCTTTACAGCTGCGCCAGATATTATTTTTGATTATATATTTTTGTATATTTTATTATTACAAGCTCCGCCTATTTGCGTTCGTTATCACACCTAAGTTCCGTCTATCTATTTCTATAAGTTAGTTATATCAGTTTGTTATATTCTGTTGTTATGTTCATCGACCTCATACTATAGTATTTATTTCTACGGCATTCAGTATTCACTATTCCGTAATATTCCGTGATCCGTACTGGCTCATCACGGTGGATTATTATCTACGGCGGTGCTTGTTGTTTATTATTGAAAAAACATGAAAACAGTTCAAATATAATATTGTAGTACGTAATATTATATTGTACAGTTAACATTAGTACAGTACATATTATATTGTTCTATGATAATATTGTGGAACAGAATTCATTATTATCATTCATTATCAACACTGATGTCAATACATTTGCGCCTGCGGCTCACAAAATATTATATTTCTGTAGATACTGTAGTAGTTGTACCTTAGGTGTCGTAAAGATTAATGTTACATTGTTCGTGGGAACTTGGCACAGTTGCTGCAGTAAGTTGTAGTGTACGTCATACTGTATAATAATTAAACGAGAATAATCATCGATGATATTATTATAAGAAGAATATCTATGAGAATAATATTATAACAATAATATTGCTGTCATTGTCACTGTATAAGTTGTACCGTGCGGAACTTCAGTCTGTAGATACTTGATGAAAGTTTGTCGTAGCCCGTAGGTACTAGGTATTACACTATAAGCCTTTGTAGTGTAACTGACAGTGTTTGTACATTGTACTTTAACTCAGTATATTTTTCAACAATTAGGTTGTTGATCTTTTAATTCTAACCGTTATATTGATTGCGTTTATTCTTTTTTAAATATAACTTAGTTTTCAAATCGGTTGTTAATTATGCATAGTATTAATACCAAAAGTATAGTATTTTATAATGGGTCCACTAAAAGATCCTCGTGCGGTTATTGCAAGCAAGAAAATTCCAGCTTTAGTAACGGTGAGCATAGTATTTTATACATATTTTCTTAGTTGTTGGGCATTAAATATACATGTGTTGATTTATATAATATGATTGATTGTTAGGAATGTGGGCTTCAAGTCTTTCAGTAGGAGCATATCAAGATATGATTGATCGTGGGTGGCGACGTGCTGGCAAGTATTGTTACAAAGCATTGATGGAAAAGACCTGTTGTCCACTTTACACTATCAGGTATAATCTGTTTTTTTTAGAAATTAAATAAAAAAATATAAATATATAAATTTTTTTAAGACCAGAGTGTAGTTTTTATTTTTTTATTTTATGAAACTATTTTAAGAAAGTATAAAAATAATTAGAACTTAAAATATGGGTTGTAAAAGAATTGTGCTTGCCTGAAAAATCTACCTTGATATTTATTTGAATTAAATTGTGTTTTATTTTTAAACTTGTACTTATGTAACTAACAATCAAATTATTTTATGAAAATAGATGTGAAGCTTTAAATGTTGAGTTATCAAAGTCACAGAAAAAAATCATTAAAAGAGTAACTACATTTTTAAAAAATGGGGAATGTGAGAAAAACCCAGTTAATACTGAACAAGCTGAAAGAGAGTCTATCATGAAATATGAATTAGAAGGTAATTTCAATTTATTTGTTTTACTTTTTTTTTTTAGATTTTTTCATTATTGTATTGTGTTTATATTTAGCCGATATAACACTGGCTTGTCATTAGTCAATCAACAATAACCGCACTTTGTTGTTAACCGATTTTTTGTCAATCGACCAACTGGCTTTAAATACTTTTCCATATTCATGCCTAATTATCTTGACCTCATATTATTAATTCTAATACATTTGTTTTACATAGTTAATTTTTTTAGTTGTACCTTTAATGAACAAATTAATGCATTAATAATTTTGGTTTATAATATTTATAGGTATACAAAATCATGATGATAAAATGAAAATTATTAACACTGATTATTTATTTGATGAAGAACAAAGTTCTTCTGTTGTTGGTTCACATACTAGTACTATAGTTACTTCAAATAAAGGTAATCTAAATCAAAAAAATTTAATTGTTATTATTGAATTATTAAATTTAATATGTATATCATTGATAATAATTTTTAAAATTTTTTATTTTATAGATGATAGCAAAATGGTTGTACCTCTTGATTTAAGTTGCAACTCTGATACCAAGAAAGAAACTAAAAAAGTTAATCCCGGTATAGTTTTTTTTTATTTAACACCTAAACTAGCGTTAATAATATTAATATGATAATAATTAAGAAACAATTTCAATATTATAGGCAAAGGAGCTGATCCAAATTTGCCAAGTGCAAAAAAAAAAAAAATACTACGCATTCAAAAGAAATTAGCCAAGGATCCAAATTTTGTAACTACAGTTTCAACCCCTCAACAAAAATGTTTAGAAGAATTTATTGCAGAGAATGATTCAGTATGTACTGGTGGAGTTCAAAAATTAAGAGTAAGTATGCATATTAATAGTAATAGGTCAATTAAGAAATATTTTGTGTAGCTATAAATTTAAATTTTATTCAATGCATATTAAAATGTTTTTATGAGTATGGAGTGAGTATGATTTAAAATATATGTATATTTTAGGTGTCTTCTTTTGGTGGTATAACTAACTAATTGATTCTAACTTAATTTTCTTACTTAATTACTATGACTTTTCTTGAGCGTTGGTCTATTTTCAGAAAAAATAAATAAAATTGATAGAATAAATATGGTGTAAATTTCAAGTATCTACAGTCATTCGTTTTTGAATTGTTGCAAAATAAAAAATCGCTATATGAGAAATCGAGTGAATATCCAATCTTGTAAAAATTTGAACTTCAAATGCTTATAAAAATTTAATTTGACTCTGGTAAAGATTTTTTTTTTGTTAAAATTTTACAAGCTTATGAGGAATGTTGTATTAAATTTTCAAATATTAGATTTAAAAAGAAAAATTTTTATGAATTTCTAACACAATAATTTGCACATTTTTGTGATTTTAAAATATTTTGTCAAAACTGTACTTTTGAAAACTTGGGAATTTTAAATTTTGACCTCCCGAATGCACCAACTAGATATAAGATGGGTTATATTCTGTTTAAGAAAATCAAAGCAGTTTTACTGCCCCAAACGATAATGGCAGGCACAAAAAAAAAATTTAAAAAGAACACACATCATTGTAAAATCGATTAATTCATCGCTCTGCTCAGAATCTAAAATAATCAATTTTAGATAAAATTATTGATGATGAAAGCTTCAAGTTATTCTTTTGAAGATGAGTATGCAGTATACAAAAAATACCAAACTCTTATACACGGTGATAAAATTGAACGTTGTTCAAGGGAACAATTTATTCAATTTCTTATCAGTTCACCTCTTAAAGTAAGATTTTATTTTTTAACTTATTGAAAACTTTTTATGTATAAGGTGTCTTTGGTCAAGACCGGCACAGAAGCATTTGCTCAAACTTTCACTGCTGGAGCTACCCTATTTGCAAAATATCAAATAGCTGTGCACAACGACAAAGCAGATGAGTGTAATATGGAGCAATACTTATCATTTCTTGTTGATTCACCATTGAAGGTATCATTAATTTCCTAGGGTAAAGGTGTCATATGCTATTTACACAATAAATATTATCTGCGTATTTTAACTCCTGATGTGTATGCTATCAACGCTTAAAATGATGTGTATGCATGATTGGTTGTAATCTTATCTTGCCTTAATTTTAAACCAAAGCACTTCACGGATGATTGAAGATATCAAATTTCTTACACCTTTTTGTTTAAAATGTTCACCCAAGTTTTGTTAGTATAAAATATAATATGTCTATATACATCACTAGATAAGGGATCTTTAGGTTTTTAGATATTTTTGTTGACTTTATGTAGCTTTACGAGGGTGAAAAATGTGTATAATCCATCCATCATAGAGTTCGTAGGAAAAAATTTATTTTGCATATTTTAGCATATTTTGGGTATAAGAGAATATTTAGCCTATTTCTCATATTTTAGAATATATTCAATTATTATTCATAAAAAAAGCATATTTTATTAATTTCTCAAGTTGGAATTTTTCTAAAAAAAAAAATTTGATTTAAGAATATTAAAAATTAAAAATCATTGAATTATTTACTTGGTTGTAATTAAATTGGTAATGTTAGTCTTCCTATTACTCTCAGTCCGTGATTGTACCATAGATTATCGTATTTGACAACTGATAAACGTGGTGAGTATGATTTTATGATAAATATTATTTTTTTACTTTTATATTAACGACTTTTATAATTTAATATTTTAATGTACCTACGATTTAGTTTTATAATATTCATCATTATTTTTTCCATTTAAATAATTTATCTTGTACCAAGGAATGGTGCATATAAGTTGTTTATTGTTTTTATTGAACCATCTAAGAAAGAAAAAAAATCATATTATTGCATATTTACAAGTTTAAGGAATATTTAGAGAATATTTTAGGATTTTTTTAGAGCATATTTTAAGCTTTTAAGAACCTGCAAATCTGCTCTTTATTCATCACCAATTGAACCCAATATAAAAGATACACTCAACTAATCATTAAATCACTTAAATTCTAACCTCCTCTAATTATATTTTGGTGGAAAATCCTTTATGGCTCTATTATGGATAAATAGTATTTGTAGATATCTTACGACATGAACATTTAATGTGTAGATAGCATATGACATTGCTACCTTTCCTACGTCTAAAATACCATATCATCTGTAACTCACAGCTTTTGTGTAAGTTTGTCGGTCTGATCGATCCACCAATTTGATAAATGCTCCCAACTCAAATTCATTATAATTGTTAAATAAATGTTATTAATTTTATTTCTAGGAGGAAAAATCAAATCATCCTGATCATCCAGGATATGGTTCATTTCATCAACAATACTGGCTTGGCGATAAACTAATAGCTGTTGGAGTAATAGATATTTTACCAAAATGTGTATCATCTGTATATCTATTTTACGACCCGGATTATCATAATATAGTGTTAGGAACTTACAGTTCTTTGAGGTATTATTTAAATATAGTTTATAATAAATTATTACTTTAATATGGAAATTAATTAATGCTGAGAATGTTTTAGGGAAATATGTTTAGTAAGACAATTGTACAAAATGTCACCCGATTTGAAGTATTATTATATGGGCTTTTATATACATTCATGCTCAAAAATGCGCTACAAGGCAAAATTTCGACCATCTTATCTATTATGCCCACTTAAATACACGTGGCATGCAATTGACAAATGTATTCAAAAACTTGATAATGAAAAGTATTCAATATTTGATGAGTCTGGTGATATTCAAGATCCTGATATTTTCACAATAAATAATGTAAATAATTAATGAAACTAGTGTACCCATACATTAATGTTATGATTTATAGATTCCAGTACTGTATCGTGGTTCATTGATGCCGTATTCAGCATTCAAAATAATTGGCAATAACGAAAATGAAGATGAACGGATTAAAGAATATAAAATATTAATCGGTCCTAAACTAGCACGAAAATTGATTTACTGCATTATGGATTAATTATCAATTTGTGTATAACACATCGATCTGACATTTTTAACAAATTATTTGTTGTATCAAAATGTATAATATATTTAGTTTTTTATGTCTTTATTTTAAAACTAACATTTATACATACAATTATAAAACATACTAATGAATATAATTATTTGAAACCATACTGCTAGGTTACATGAACGATGACTGAACATTAGTTATTGAATCAATAATGAGCTAACGGTCATTTACACATGATTTAGTGGCTTATGAGTGGTCCATTAAAATTTATTGATTCATTAAATTAATTCATTTTCATGCAACCTGACATAAGTTTCTTAATAATTTTTTTATCTTTTGCTAATTTTGTAAAAGTATATTTTAAAGTTTAAATTGCTAAAGAGTTTTTGAATATAATAGTTAAGAAATGTAAGCTAACACCTGTTCTAACAAAATGATAAATGTATATTATTTTTGTTAGGAGCTCTTATAATATAATAGTCAACAATGATGTATTGGAGGAGGGGGGATATGGAATACATTTAATAATCTAGTTTTAAATATTCGCTCTAAATGTATAATAGTACAGCCGTACACCTAATAGAATTTTCAGTGACTTAAACTAAATATTCTATAATTGTTATTAGTAATTTTTACTCTCATATGGTATTTTAGTAGATATCAGGTGATTATCAAAAAATATTTTGAGAACTAATGATCTTTTATCTACTTTAAACCATTTATGGGTATATTACATTTTTCTGAATTTAAATGTTCATACATAAAAATGTATCAATGTGTGGCTCTTTTTTTTTTAGATGTTTTTAGGATTTTTGTTTGAAAAAGTAATATTATTTTGAGCGATGCAATAAACATGGTTCACTGTAGATGACATCAAATATCATCAATCAATATTGTTTGTATAATATGCTGAATGACGTCACTGAGTAATTGATGTCATGTACCTTGTTATTAAATGCACTTCGATTTGGTCAACGTTATGATTAAATTATTTGTTTTTGGATTGTGTTTCCTATAAGTATTATTTTATAAGTACATACAAGTCGTAGTTAATATTTTAATTTTTCAATTTTTAAGAATTTTATTGGAAACCCTCAATTTTTTCAGCATCACAAGTATACTCAAATATGATATGCAGTGAACGTGTTAATAATAAAGTTTTAACTTTTTTTTTAATTCGTGCTTGAAAAAGGTATACCCACAAATATTTTTTAGCAATACTTCACTGGTAGTTAGCAAATATAGTAATTAGTAACTTCTATATTATAAACATATTACTTTTAAATATATTGTCACACATAAATGTATTAAATAATATAATATAAACATAAAATAAACTATACATTTAAAAACATGTAGTTATTTACTTAAACAGTTTTTTATTAGTGGTATCAATTGCCCTCAGTGATATTCTAATTGAATGTTTTGTTTTTTTATATTATACTCAATTTTCATTATTTGTACTAGTTTTTATAATACAATGTACTATATTATTTACTATACTTTATTCCATTTATGGATCATTTGGATCCCTTTGGTGTGTGCCACCATCGAGTATATGGAGAGGCTGCTTGGCGGCAATTGTTTTTTGTTAGTCGAGAAGGTAAACTTAAATGGAATAGAGTATAGACTTAATATTTTAAAAAAAATTTGCTGTTATTATTTCTTTTGAATGTGTAACCACAGTAAAATAAAAATAAAATTTTAATTAATCTAAATATTGGACAGTACCCTTTGATTGTTGTTTATTTTAAATAAACTGTTAGTGAGAGCAATTGATTCATATCATTAGTATACTAAAATACTTAATTATAGTTTTGAAAATATTGGATTTTTATCCTTTGTAGCAACAGCCATTGACGCTTTAATGAAATCTTCGCTTTGGAGTAATATTTGATTCCAGTCTGCCTGCAAATTAAATATTATTTTTTAGTTTTTTTTGTGTATAAATCATATGTTATGTTCAAACACACTTCATACTTTGTTAAACCTTAATTTCAGACAAGTTATTTGATTCCGTAGGACTCAATAAAATTATTTAATTAATTAATTTGAACTATTTTAGCTGACCATTAAAATTGAATTTACAAATGTCATATAATAAAAATGTAAAAATATTATTTATTTACATAAATATATATTGTTTTTAATAAAATAGTGTAAACGGTAAAATTACTTATGACAGTCTAATATACAACTCATTAAATTGAAATTTAATTATAAGTAATTTTAAATAATTTTAAGGTATTTGTCATGGAAAAAGTGCACTAACTTTATTGTCTAAGCTTTTATTTAAAAATCAGAGTAATCAGTTACTATTGTTTACTTTTAATACTCGTTAACTTACAATATGATCCAATCCTTCTTGAACGGTATGATCTCGTGAATAAATTATACTTCTTTTAGTCATTTGGACTCCTACAGGACTTTTGCTGGCTATGTCCGAAGCAATGTTCATAACATTTTCTAACATACTAAAAATGAATAATTATATAAGTACAACTAAAATTATTGTAGTAGTAGAATTATGGTAATATAAATTTATTAGGAATATAAAAATATATTTGCATGAAAAAATACTAAATAAAAACCAAATTCAATCAGAAAAAATACATAATTTGTTACAATAAACTCATAAAATCATTTAAAAATAATAATATTTTATATTTAATATGCACAGATCATAGATGTACCATTATCAAAATTACCTTTCCTTAGTATCATAAACTTGAGTCACAAAACCAATACTTTTGGCTTCTTTAGAGTGAAATTTACGAGCAGTGAATGCTAATTCATTGAATGTACTCATGCTTCCAATAATTTTTTGCATCCTTTGCAATGTTCCAACATCTGCTGCCATTCCTATTCAAAAAAACATAAAGGTATTAAAAAATATTCAATTTGGCTAAATTTCAAGATCTTAACTTAAAACTGTTGGTTAACTTTAATAAAACAAAAAAATAATCAAGCAATTAAAAAATATAATGTAGCATTAATAATAATATTATTAGTTAAGTCGAGTCTTGATAACTCGAATGTCAAGGGAGATAAAAATTAATTCGTTTTATGTATTTTTTGAGTTACATAACTCAAATTAATTAAAATAATTTCCTAGGGACAACAAAAAAAAATTTGAGTTATCGAGACTCTACTATATAACATGACATTTCAAAGTTTAACAAACCAATTTCAGTTTCTTTAAGTTGAAACCAAGCATCTTCTGTGCAGTATCGTATATCCGCAGCTGAAACTAGATCAACTCCACCACCAATACATCCATTATGAATAGCAGTCAACACAGGTTTATCACACTGACAAATTAAATTACAATTTTTTTATTTGAAATATGAATGCTGACAAATAGTA
Organism: Nasonovia ribisnigri; assembly: GCA_027563435.1. NCBI lineage: Eukaryota > Metazoa > Arthropoda > Insecta > Hemiptera > Aphididae > Nasonovia > Nasonovia ribisnigri. The sequence goes on from JANEHU010000742.1 coordinate 92,332, forward strand.
ATTGTATAAAATCGTTGTTTGCTCAATATTAAGTTTATACAATGTATTTAGAATAAATAAATAAGTTGTTTATTTGTAATAGTGTGTTTGAGAATAGTTATGTTAGTAAAATATAATAATACTTTTTCAAGAGCGGTGAGACAATCTTGATATGACTTAATAAAACACCGTAAAACTTTCGATTTTCTTGCAATGTCATCATGATTTGCAACCTCTTGGCCAATATTCATTAGGTCAAATAAATCAATTCCTATTGGAAAAAAAATAACAAATTATGATTATGCTTAGACCTTCTTGACACAAAAACAACTTGTAATATTATTGAATACCTAATGATTATAAATACAAGTGAATCTTTTTTATCAAAATATAATGATTATCGATCAAATTTTTTAATAAAATACTTTACCCTGTTCAGCGGGAGAATACTCTGATTCTACACATCCTCACGCAACACTCTACTATAGAGATTAGTTCCACTATGGTAGGCTGTTGTGTGAGGATTTGCAGAAGAACCTAATTTCCTCAAACATGTCCTTTTGCTGGACAGAGTATTAGTCTGATATATAATTACATTATTAGTATGTAACATAATATTTAAATTGTACCTGAAGTAAAATATTTTCCATTAGCTGAAAGAACAATTACTCGGCAGTCTGTGTTCTCGTTCAATTCATTAAAACATTTTCCTATTTCTCTAAAAATAAATTTATAACATTGGTCACATGATACGCTTTAATTGTTTCTTAAAAGTTTCATTAGTTATCTCGCTAAACTTATTATTTTATATTTTTATGTACCACCTATGTACTAGTTGTTTTCTGCATTGATTTGCAAGTACACATAATTATACAAACTATTATTTGTTCCATTATTCATACCTAGGTTTGGAAAATAAATGCTAGCTAAATTGGTATATAAAATAGATTTAAGTTAAAGTAGGTAGTTGTAGTTGAACTAAGTAGAAAACATGCACTTATTTAGGTCATGACTTAGTGTTAGACCCAGTTTGCATTCTAGTCATAATTATTCCTTTCATAATAATACAAATTCAAATTCAAATAATAAATCCATACAACTTCAGCAAAGATAACAAACTTAAAACTTTGTGGATCTCAGTGAACTTCAATTTAAATAAAAGGAAAAAATAACAACTAATAACAGTGAAATAAATCTATTTGTTTGGGTCTTGTAGAAAGTTATAGGAGAAATAAATTGGAACTTCCAAGGGGAAGTTCTTTGCAGCTCCTTGGCCCATAGATAGCTTTAAATATCAATCATAGAATATGTGTACAAATTTTAAAATATTACTTACAACCACATCGTTTTGTTCATTGCATTAGCCTTTTCTGGTCTATTTATTTGGACATTATAAACACATTCTTTAGAATTTTCAATTTTTAATGTATGATATTGAGACATTGCACTCATTTTTGATATACCTAAAAAATGTTAAAAAAAATACATTGGTTTGTTCAATCAAATAGGTATTAATACAAATATTTTTATTACTTCGGAAAAATAAAACTCCTTTTGGTAAACTAGAGATTCCTAAAAACATGGTAAATTATATGAATACCGTGTAAATAATATTATTTAAATATATATTAGTAATGGATTTTACTTTAGTTCGTTTTATTTAACTCAATACCGAACAATTCGTTAAAATATTGTAAATCGTAATGTTTTAAGTATAATATTGAAAAAGGTGATATGTGATAACTAGTAATAGCTACTACGGAGCAATTACAACAAAATAAGTATAGATACGATGTCTTATGGAATTTAGATAATAAAAAAAAATTATCGTATGTGTCCAATGATTGGACTACAATTTAAAACTTTCACTTAGCTCACGGAATTTAGATCATGACATTGTGGCACAAATGATTGTGCAAGTAAGCAATACAATTTATTCAAATTATAATCACTTTAGATACTATCATCACAGTATAATTCTGTGCTATTATCTACAACAGTGATAATAATATCATAGATATAAAAAACAAATTAAAATAATAAATAATACAATTATTATTATATAGGTAATAACTATAAATTAATACACCATTATATTATATAAATATATTGTACCTATTTAATTCTCATATCTATAATATAAGAATGGGATGCAATTATTTAACACGTTTGACCTCTCTCTCTCATCAATGATATTTTCAATAAGAGAAACTGTGTTAGAATGCATTTTTTATACATTTCTTTGTCTTACAAACACAGATATAGATAATAATAATAATAATATAATATAATACCTAATATAATATATATTATATGTAATAATCTATATCTGTGCTTTCAAATAAACTGCACTAAGAAAAACTGAAAACAGTACTTTGCATTTTTATGCATATTTATATCACTATATGGAAGCGCTGATTTATTTATAACATTTACCTGCAATTCTAAAACAAAAAAAAAATATCTTAGTGGGCACTAAGGTTATATCATTATGTATTTATCTTTATAAAAAAATATACACATTTTTAAAACTATTATTATTGATATCTGAGTATCTGACCACAATACTTGTTCATAGATGTCTGAAGTTGTGCAATTTATGTAAAATGTTCTAAGGAATAGGTAGTTCTAGTATAAATATAATATATACCTAATATCTTAAATTGTGGATCATAATTTGTAGATATGAAAAAAAGCTGGGAATACAATTTTGTAATAATCTCGATAGACCGCGGCTTTGTGCTCTGGCAATTAGTTATTTATATTAAACTTCTCAATTTAAGTAAAATTAACAATATTTCTAAAACTGAAAGGTACTTATCAAAAGTCGTTTTAAATATAATCAACTTTTAAAATGTTTATAACTGTAGGCTATTTAAAATATGCGTGTTGTGGAACAATATTATAGTTAATTCAACTCTCCGATTTCGTTATTAAAACAATAAAACCATATTAAAACCTTAATTTAAAATTCATCCATTTAACGTGCCTTAGCAAAGTACCTACAATCAACTGAACTCCAATATTACTATGCGTAAAGTACGAATAGGACCGGCAGATTTAAAATTGCTGCTATAACCACTTAATTGTACCTATATTTGTTTTAATCTAGGTTTAGATAATATTATTAAATATAATTCTCTTTTCTGTACGTAAACGTTTATTCTCTATATCTCCATCACAAGCATAGCTTAAAAGAGATATATAATCGAAAATGTCATCTTCAAAAATAATTATGTACCTACATATTATTCTTTTTCGATCAAAAAAAAAAAAAATCTCAAAAATGACAACGGATTTTAGTATGTACAGTTTTCACTAATATATTGGCTGAGTCTCGGGAAAGGTTTTAATGTATAATGATTAATAATTCAAAGAAAAATTAATTGAATTATCGAAAATAATAAAAATGTATAAAATAATATATCTAAATCTATAATATTATAAATAAAAATTAAATGCCGTTCGTTGATCAGTATCACTTGAAAACGGCTGGACCGATATGGCTCATTTTATTTTTTAATGTTTGTAATAAGTAATAACTAATAATCAAAGTGTAACTAATACATACAATGGGCGTTCTTCAGATGTCTATTAAGATGTGTCTTGTATGAAAATGTCGAGGGACAAACAGTGCATGGAAAACGCACACCGGCGTGAGCTTTTTCATGTCTAACCAAATTACGTTTCGCGGTGAAAACCGACGGGCACTGTTCACATTTAAACATGTTTAAGATGTTTGAAAAGAAAAAATATTATGTTTTGAAAATTAAAATAGACTGTGTAAAGCGTAAATAATATTTAAAGACGGAGCGAGCGAACGATAAATATACGTGTACGACTGAAAAAGTACTGAAAGACTTGCTTTGCTTTGTTATAGTACTCTGTGCGTCAAGCTTTTATTGCTTCTTACAGAGGGGTGGAAGAATAATTTGAGAGTGCTGAGTTTTGGGCTTGGTGGCTGTGAATTATTGAGAAAGAAGTTTTTTAATGAAGTTTTGGAAAGTATGTCGGAGATGTGCTTGAAGCTTGAGTTTTGAATGCGATGGAAAGACTGTTGGCTCTTTACAGTACTTATATATTATACGAATTTATTAGGCAATTAGAGTTAATGTGTGTATTTTTCATTAATTGATTGACGTACGTAGAAGGTACTAATATCGGTTATACTAATAGGCATTTTAAATTGACGTCGATAAGTATTGTCAAGTACGACATCTTGGCGACGATCAAGACATTTATTAGGCTATTAGGGTTATATTGTATAGATTTTACACAGTGTCTTCGCATGCTAGTGCGTGTGAATATCGGTTTTAAGTATACACCGTTTAGGTAAGGTACCGGAAGGCGGAAGGATTTAATATCTGTTATTGTAGTGTTATTCACTAATATATTTTTAATTGATTATCGATGAATTGAATAAGGATAATATGCCCATCTAATGGCAGGAAATATATTCTAATGACCAGTGATCGTGTGTGAACGGATGCATATATTACTCCTTTATCGATCTTTAAGTGGTAATGTTAATAGGCTTAGATTTGACTTAACATTTTGAATGGCATCAGAATTCAGAACTCTCCTTTTTATACTACTAAAATAATTTCAAAAATCCGTATTTTAATAAGAAGTGCTCGCACAACTACACAAGGATTTTGAGAATTACTACGTAGGAAATACAATTTTTTTTTTTAAAATATTTGCAAGGGGTTACATCTTATAGCTCCTAATATATTATTACAATAATATATGAAAAATATTAAAAATCAGTAGCCACAAATTTTTTTTATAAGCATTTAAAGTTCAAATATTGACAAAATACGTAAAAATCACGAAAATGTGCAAATTATTTTGAGTTAGAAATTCATAAAAATTTTCTTTTTAAATCTAAGATTTGAAAATGTAACACATGATTTCTCATAAGTTTGCCTAAGTTTATTAAAAAAAAAATACCTAATACCAAGTCAAATTAAATTTTTATGAGCGTTTGAATTTCATATTGGATATTCACTCGATTTCTCATGTAGCGATTTTCTTATTTTGTTATAATTCAAAAATGAATAACTGTAGATACTTAAAAATTTCACCGAATGTTTATATAAGCATTATCTATACACTATACAATTTTGAAAATATTTTGACTCTTTTTACGGACCATTTCAAATTTCAATATTTTTGTTCTTTTTTATATAAATACCAATAAATTTTTATTTTTTGGGCCAAAAATCATGAAAATTTAATACAATAGGCTCCTGATATATTGTTACAATAGCAATTGAAAAATATTAAAAATACATAGGCATACATTTTTTTTATAAGCATTTAAAGTTTGAATTTTGACAAAATTCATCAAAACTTCGAAAATTATCAATCATTGTAATTAAACAATATTATAAAATGTTGATTTTTATACAACTAAGGATTGAAAATTTAAAACAAAATAAATAGTATACATACTGTAATCAAAAAATCTAAAAAATATATAAACACAGTTATTTTTTACAGACATTTTAAGTTCAAATTTGGAGGAAATTACATATTAAAATCGATATTAACGAGTAAAAGTATATATTATAATATTTTTCCAGCATTACTGTAATTTAGGTTAATAATTAAATAATATGATTAATATTAATTCAACTTACCAGCTACCGTATAATAACAATATCAATATAATTTAAAATATCCTAGTCTGACATACCGTCTCGCTCAGAATCTTTTTTCGTATACAATGATATTGCATAATTTAATACCATCCATTATACATAGTAACCTACTTGTAACCTACTGTACAGCGGAGCGACATCCACTTGACCCCCTTTTTAAATTTTAAATTTGATAAATGTTGTAAAAAATCGAACTTTAAATGCTAATAAAAAAAATTGTGGCTATGTATTTTTAATATTTTTCAACTACTATTGTAACAATTATATATCAGGAGACTTGTATTAATTTTTCAATTTATTTGACCCAACGAATATAATTTTATTCAAAACGGATCAAAATATTTTAAGTTTCAAGTATGGAAATTGATAAAATAAACATACGGTGTACATTTCAAGTACCTATCTACAGTTATTCGTTTTTGTTTAACAGCAAAATAAGAAAATCGCTATAAATAAGAAATCGAGTGAATATCCAATCTTGAAAAAATTTGAATTTTAAACGTTCATAAAAATTTAATTTGACTTCCAGGTAGACATTTTTTTTTTGAAAAGGTAGGAATCTTTATGAGGAGCTTTGTATTACATTTTCAAGCTTTTTTACCCAACAAATAAAATTTTATTGACATTCATAGGAAAAAATAGAAAAATTAGAAACGGAAATTGTCCGTAAACAGTTCAAAACAAATTTCAGTTCAACAATAATATACCAGGTACCTACTAGTTAGATAATTATTTTGTACCAGCCTGGCTGCATAGGGGACATAATGTCACCGGCCCTTGTGCAATTGCACAGTAGCACAGTAGCCCACTCCACTCCCTGCTCTCTGTTACAATTTACAAATGAAAATATCATATTTTCACATCAATAATTGAGATACCTACCTAATGGTTAATTAATTATTATTTTTTATTTGTACGATTATTATTTTACCTCTTAAAATCTGTTAAATATTAATTTATATTTATGAATTCAGAATTTACCAAATTCAAAGGTTCAACTAATTCATAATATGAAAAATAATAATGAAAATAAGCGTATGGAAACATAAAAAATATGAATTTCTTTTCACGCATCCAAATTTGTTCTATTATTTATTTGAGAAAAATTAAAATTGAAAAAATCTATTATGCAATAACATTTTGTAATCGAAAGATCTATAATCTGAAATGTATCGAATTTGTGTTCATCAATTAAAAAGAGGAACTTTCGAGTTATCTTTTAACATTCAATCCAATTGGCGACCTTAACAAAATTAAAGGTTTGTTGAAGTCAGTTATAGCTGGTGAAAATACCTACATTGTTCTTTACACAGTTATTACAAGCACTCAAATCGAATATAATCAACACAAAAAAATAATCGGATTATCAGTTAACTGACTACATCACCATTTGCATCCCAAAACAATTTAAGATTACCTCAATTACCTACTGAAAATTTGCATAGTATTATGACGTATATTATATGTTTGAATTCTCAGTTTTGCTGTCAACAAGACAACAATCCTGCGTTTTCCGAGGCAGACCTATAAATGATACCATTATAGTTTAAGGCTTTATTAACTAACCATCATTCTTTCTATTATTATTATTTATTTATTATTACTTATTACTATTATCGTCTCAGTACGATTCGTCTTGCGCGTCAGTAAGTTACAATCGAAGACGGCGCGCGGCGATCGCAGTGTCGCGGTGGTGTAATATTGATAAGACGGTCGCTGATAATTGTTATGTGCGCATCTATTATCAATATTATCATTAAATTATTCCAATCATTTAAATTTGAATTTTTTCGCGGATAATTCACGTAACGTCTACGGGCCCCCGGTCGCGCGTCGCGGTCACCGTTTCCGGTAAGTACGAATTCGATTTTTCGCTGTTGGCGTCACGAACAGCGGTCGGTCACACGTTCGTACGCCGATGCGGTCTTTGTCCCGATCTTTGTCACCGCTGGCGTCGCAGCCTTTGCAGTCTCTAGACCGGACTCGACGACGACACTCGTCTACCTGTGTCTTATATTCTCGCGTGTGATTCTTCAGATGGTGAACGGCTGCGAAATGAACGGGACGGCCGTGGTGGACTCGGACGTGACGGTAGGGCCGTCGACGTCGTCCGCTAGGTCCAATAAGCGGCGAGTACGCGGCACCACCAGCCGCACGGTCACCTTGCAAATGCTGCTGGAGACGAACATACTCGAACCGGGCAACTCTGTCTTGTCACTTGAGTACATGGTACATGCAACAATCTTTGTCATCCGTCACCCTGACGAGCGGCGTGCGCATGCTGATTGTTGAGCTGCATGGTTTTTATTTTCATTTCGTTTGGTATTCGTCCATTTGATTACTGTTAATAACATTGTTTGTAACACCTGTCTGCAGTAGCTTGTGATTATGACGAGTCTGTAGGAGTATGTTGTGTTTATGCTGTATTGTTGTTATTTAATTTATTTTTGTTTTCTGTGGCACAAGTTTGAACTTGAAGATGACTTATTGATTATGCATAATAACTATGTACTTGTTGTTGATTGAAATATATTCCCTGTTGTGCTGTCACTCAATAATTTTTATTTTATTTTTATTTTTGAGCTTATTATTGTTGTGTGAGTATTCTGTCAAACGGATCGAATATTTTTATTCCTGTTTTTGAAATTGTGTTGAAAAGTAATTTGATTTAAGGATGTATTAAAACAAGAAATAAGAATTAAATGTAAGTGATGACTTTTTTTCGTTTTAAAATTATTTAAAATTATAATTTCTAACAGAATTTTAAATTAATATAATTTTGAAACTACTTACCTAATTTTTTTTTTTAGGGTCAACGATTTATGGGAGATTTATTACCAGATGGTAAAATCCGATCAGTTGAGACATTAAATGAATTCGCATCTCCTAGTGCATGGGCCTATAATTGTAAAAGCATAATTAACAAAATAAAAAAAGCTGGCTGTGGTTGGTCATCAGTAAGTACAATATATAATAAATACATTAAATAGGTTTATTCGTTAAAATCTAATAAACATTTTTCTTACCTAAGTAATAAAAATTAATAATACTATATTGTTCGACAAGTTTTTAGTATTTTTATTTTTATTTTGATACTTATTAAGAAATTATTGCTTTACCTAATTTACATACATTTAAAAGATATAATACAGTTCATTGCATTTTTCTCTATTTTAAAAGTAATATGCTATTACTATATAGATATACAAACATTTCAAATTATTTGAGCAACTATGATAAAAAAAGTTATTTATTAATCTACCAAACGATTATTCAATTCGGTTTTTATATGAAGTTAATACTTAATAATTATAAATTTCACTGAGTTTACCTAAATCTTTTAAAAGTTATTTTAGTTTAGACATCGATTTAATTTAATTTGAATTAATTGTTTGTGAAAATATATTAAAATGTAAATTAAATTTATCGACATTGTTACAAACCTTTTTAATAGCTTAGATTTAATTCAACCATAATAGGTAAGCAATATGAATTCATCTAATTATTTCAGTTTTCATTTTCAATAATAAAATATATAGGTAGTGTACGTATAATGGTTTAGAAAATAAGTGATCTTGAATTCCCATTATTAAAATAGAATTTATTTTAGTTATTAGGACTACAAATACTGAAATACGAGAACCTATAAGATGAATATTCAGTTACAGATTTTAGCCTGTTGGTATAATGCCATTTATAAATATTAATTTCAAAGTATATGTATTTACAAAACACTATGTCTATACTCTATAGTCTATAGTCATTAAGGAAGCGGGAAGGGTGGGTGGATGAGACTATAATGTTTATATATATGTTATACTTTCCATTGCAATCAATATATTCAACCAAGTAAGTATCTTGTGTCTAATACTATAAAAATCAATGGTTCTAAATTATAGTAACTTGATACTTTTTTGTTGTTTATCATGTTATCCATTTAGTTACTCATGCTTCATTGTTACTAACAATGAAGCATGTTTTATAGTGTTTATCAATTTGTTATATAATACAGTCTTAATTGTCAGAGTGAAATGGCCATACAAAATAAATAAATATGTTGCCAGTTTCTTTTGGTTCTCTATTGTGTTTAATTTAGTGAGAAATAGCTTTAAGACATAATGGTGTACTCCTTAATAAATAACTTTATTTGCTAAGAATACTATTTAATAAATTGCTGTAATGCTATGGTTACATAAAAACTATTTTAGCATTAAAAAATCAAATATTTAACTAAAGCTGTATGCTCGTTTTAGAACATACATGTTTCATCTATTTTTGAATATGAATAAGAAGTTTTTTTACATTTTTTGACAATATTAAATTTTAAAGTAATTTTTTTTCATTTATTAGAGCATTGTAGGATTTTTGATGTTTTTGAATCCAAAATTTGAATTTTAAATTTTATTTTAAGATTTTTATATGCATTTACATGATTTTTATATAAATTAAACAGACTATAACTATAAACAGGCAAATAAATACAATTTAAAAAGATTGGTGCATTATTCACTATTGTTAGTATTTTTTTAAGGGCATTAAAATCCTAGCCCTAGTTATAACATAGTTTTAAATATTGATAAATAAGTAACCCAATGTAGTAAAAACTTATATGAAAAAATAAAATATAAAATGTAAAGAAATACTTTTTTTGTTATTCCCATACAATTTAATTAAAACACATGTTGATATACACACTTTAATTTATCTTATCCTTGTAAATTGTTAGTAAAATACAATATTGTAGTTACAAGATTGCAGCAATCATCAGCCAGAGTTATTTAATGAGGGGATTGTTTTAATTTAATATTTAAATGCAACTTGTGCATATACTAATGCTTTTATTGAACAATAAATTTATTATTTATTTATTGAGGTATGAATCAAAAATGTACGAATTATTTGGTGAAACATATTTTTAGAAAGTCTGAAAAATACAATGGGAAATTTGAAATAAAAAATGAAATTATATACTGCAAAAAGGTTCTGCCTAGTAACTCCCTTGTTAGGCTTATTCGACTGTCGACTTCCCTACGTGGCCTGCAATCTATTTAAAGCCTTTGGAATGTGCTGGTCTAGCCCTTTCAGTCACATAGATAATTGTGTGAACCTGATGGGTTACATACTTACATACACATCCTACTCGCTAACACCCAATGTTAACACACTAACAAATGCATATGTACAACATACTATATAATAATTATACAGATATGTTTACAAAGCACATAACATTTATAATATAATATCTATTTATTTATATTCAAAATGTTCATATTTTAATTAATTATTATTAATTTATAGATTCGGTATAAAGGAAAGAAATTGGATGCATATAAGCATGCGTATTTTAGAAAAAGAGAATCTTCAAATGTAGAGCAAAATATAGTTCCAGGTAAGAATTTAGATATTTAATATTTTAGTAGTTCCAAAATTTAAATGTACATATTTATTTTTATTAAATTAAATTAGATTTTGTTTTATTGTTAAAATTAAAAACAATATTTACCTTATATTGATAAATATAATAGAGGTACATATAGTGGCGGCAAAGTTTTTAAAATGTGGTCGATAATTTCAAAACTTTGCGGCCTATATCATTAAATCTAAAAATCTTAATTAATTAATATAGAGGTTCCCTAATACATATTTACCCATGATTAAGTTATGATGTAAATAAAATGTGGCCAACTTAAGTATCACTAGGTACATAATATGGTGTAAAGGTTTAATGAAAATTAAAATATAGTAAAAAACCATTGTATAAACACAAGTATACTTAAGTTTTCCTTCAAAGTTATTTTATTTTAAAATTAAAGTTATGAACATAGAATTGGTGTCTGAACTTAAATTTGCTATGCTATATGTATCTATAATGAAGACAACCCTGAACACATGCTGATATCCTATCACTGTCAGGATTTCTAAAATTCTTTATATATTTGCTTATTTTATTTAAACAAAGTTGCCATAATAAATGTTAATAAAAATGGTTTTTAGTTGAAGATGTAGAATCTGATGTCACATATGCAATTCAAAATGAAGTTTTACCATTGATTCCACCAATTGAGTCACATGTTGCAAAAGAACCTATCAAATTTAGTGAAATTCGTTCGAGATCTTGTAATCAGTAAGTTTGATTAATTTAATTGAGTTTATTTTCTTAATGCATAATAATTAAAATTGTTTTACAAAATGTTGATGTGTTTGAGGATAATTGCCTTTCAAATTTTAAAAAAATGATGTTTTATCCTAAAATAATTGAAAAAAAAAGGCATAATAATTTACTCACCAGTTGTATCATTTTAAAATCTAGTTAAAAAAAAATAACATTGTAAATTCTAATGAATTTCTTAATAACTATTCTTTTATCTTGTATAATAATAATTAATATACTAATGGTTTGAATGATAACAATTTTTGTGCAGAAATCTCAATACATTAGTGGAATGTACAGATTGGTCTTATATTAATAAAGTCCAACCATTTCATGTAAATATATCAGCAAATGCAAAATTATTACTAGATTTTCACTGTCATCTGATGAGTTCAGAAGTTGTAGGGTATCTTGCTGGAAATTGGGATTTTCCAACTCAAAGTTTGTATTTATTACTTTATTTTGTATGGATATTTTTTTTCAATGTTTATATTTTATAGCACTGACTGTAAAAAATGCATACCCATTCAGAAGTCGTCTACATGATGCCGAACTCACGTCATTGATCGAAGAAGAAATACGAAACACTTTTACAGCCAAAAACATGGTACTAGTTGGATGGTATCATTCTCATCCTGAAACAATAGCTACACCCACATTAAGAGATATCGAAGCCCAACTCGATTATGAAGTTCAAATAAAAGGACCGACTGTTGAATCGTACATTCCGTGTGTCGGAATCATTTGTTGTAATATATTTTTTTTTGTTCAATTATCATTTTGAAAAATTATTGATTTAGTTCTATAAAAATTGATTTAGCTCCTTACGACAAAGGCAAATCTACCCTTGATTCAACTATCACGTGTTATTGGGTACTGCCATCGTTTGAAAATGAAATACACGATTATGGACGTCCAATGAACATGCATTTTACTACTAAACCAGAAAAATCTTTAACACTAGATATTGTTATGGCATTAGTAAGTTATATTAAAATACAAAACTAAATTTAAATATAATATTATAAATGTTGTAGTCTGTCATTATAATCATATACAAATATTTAGAGAAATACTCATAAATTTATTTTTTTCAGAAAAAATGTGTTGATTTCAATAAATATGATCCGGATGTAATTAATTTTAAAGACAAATACAAAAATGATGTAACTTATTTGGAAAAACTTAAGGTACACATTATATTAAATTGTTAAAAAATAATAAATAATACTGTTCAATGTGTTTTTCTTTAGATTTCGTTGATGGACAAATTTCCAAAAGATGATACAATAAACAGATTTTTATGGAATTACTTAAGTGAATTAGTTTGTATTGGAAGTTCAGGCGATACTACCAAAAATAATTTGCAAAATTTGATTGCTGTAATCTCATCACGTCAACTCTTGCTGTCAACATCAAGTTTTCAAACACCGAATGCTTTAGTTGAACATTTAGAGGCTTATTTGAAATCATGTAATGCTAACAGTTTGACATTAGAAGATGTTCCTACAACTAGTGATGGGTCAAATATAACCTCAGCGAGTATTGCCAGTTCTCTATTTAATGATTTAGACTTTTCTAAAGCTATGTCTTTGATAGGGCTATCTCCGTCACGGTATCAAACAGATCCTTTAAAATAGTTTTAAAACATTTAAATTTTTTTATTTAATTTTTGTAGTCATTGATATAAACATTAGAAATATATATATAATATGTATTAATTAAAATACTTTTAAACTAACTAATCAATAGGTACATAAATATTTAAATAAGAACTATTTTTTATTATGTCAACAAATATTGAAACATTTATTGAATTGTATAATATAAAAACCAGTTTTGAACATTAAACGTTAAATCTAAATGATATTTAACTTGCATTGTTTTTCTTGGAAATATAAAATTTGAAAAAGTACACTGTTGAAATATGATGAAAATTGGTTTTAAGAAAAATATTAAGAAATTTAAACTTATTGGTTATCAATTATTAGATATTTTTTTTCCAAAATTATGATTAAAGGAGATCTAAATTTCTCTGTGTTTAACAGTGTTTTTTTTCTGTTATAACCAGGATTCTATGATTAAACAACTTAGTTATAAATTATCCTTACAATGTCATACAATATAATTTTACTAAAACTTATAAAAATATGTAATAATTGACTATTTTTACTATTTTTTTTAATGTTTATTGTTTTGTAATAATTAAATGTGCCGAATAATAGTATGGATTTTTAAATATTTGATATAAATAAAAATATTTTTTTTATTTGACTGGTCATACCAGTACACAATTTAGTAATATTTTGCTACAATGTAAGTAAAATTTCACAATTCATAAGTGAGTTGAGATTTTTCAATGGGGCTGGGGTGCTTGAAAATGAATAACAATTTTATTTTTATTTTTTCTAGTTTAATGATTTCAGGCGTTTAGATTAGGTAACCTAACTTTTAAAAATGTTTGTACAACTTCAACTTCTCAACTTTTCTAGTGGATAAAAAAAATGCTCTGATTATTAACTTGATGGAGGTTTTCGGAAACAAATTGGATGTAGTCTGTACTTTTGGGAGGTTGAAATTGAAAATTCCCGGTACTTTTTTTAAAAAAAAAAGAAATAAAATAAAATTTATTAAAATTTTTTGGCAACCTAAATTAGACCATCTTTGCTTGATTGTCTTTATTTAACAGTAGTTTAAAATCTTGATAACAAATTATTTGTTCGGTTAAAAAGCTTAAAAATGTAATACGAGGTTCCTCATATGTTTTTACTATATCAATATTTACTATGTAGGTATAATACATAAAAGTTATGGTCGTGCAATTTCATAGAGGCTGCCTTTCAGGTTGTATAAAGAGATGCAAACATTTTATGAGGCAAATTTTCCACCCTCAACAATCAAATTATTGTTTAAAATAAATTCCCATATTTTTGTTTTAAAAAATGGATAGGTAAATATTCTTTGCGACTTAGTGTGATATTTAATTAAAAACAAGACTAAAAATTAATTATTTATGATTAGCATTAAAATATATAAACGATAACAAAATTTCAAAATTCATCTTAATATAAGAAAAAAAATTGAATATTTATTCTTGAACGCCGGACCAAAGTATCAATCGACATAATTCAACAGTCAACACCTAATTATGGATACAAATTGCAAGGCGAGCACTGTGCATTCGTAAATTAGGAACCAGGCCCGGACTAGAAGGTGTCCCCAGGGCCCAGGGCGCCCAGACAAAAACTAAGAATATTTATTTAATTAAACCTATAAAGTGGGTGGGAAATAAATAAATAAGTGGTCACTCTATGTCTCTATGGAAATTAATAATAGTACGTGATAACCGATAATATTATGTTTGTATTTCAAATCGGGATTATTGATTATATTTTATTGTTCGGTATTTTCTACACCAATAGACAACCGTTTTTAAACGTTGTAGTAGTGTACATAATACATATATCGCATACTTACACATTTATTACTTGAATGAAATAGGTACCTACCGACATTTTAATTATTATTTGTTAATTTCACAAATTGTTTAACATAATGAAAGATAAAAAAAAAAATTCCCGAAATGAACAAAAAGAAAACTAAAAGAAAAGAAAAATGAATTGACTACTATGTTACCAAAGATAACGGTCTATTTTAATAGTAGCAAATAGGTACTAACGAATAATATTTTTTAAATATAACACAACACTAAAATTCATTCTTCTTCGTTTAAATATCGAATTTGGTCCAAATTTGAACATAAAATAACTTTAAAAAAAACTGTCTTTTATATTTTTTGGTTAAAGAATAACCTACTTATGTGAAACCTTGTTTTACATTTTTAATCTTCAGCTATACAAGATGTACCTTTTATACATTTTTAAATTTTTAAATTTGATAAATTTTGTCAAAATTTTTACTTTAAACGCGTATAAATAAAAATTGTGCCTATGTATTTTGAACATTTTAGAACTGCTATTGTAAAAATATATCAGGAGCCTTATATTACATTTTCAAGCTTTTTGATTCAACGAATACAATTTTATTGACATTTATAGAAAATAAAAAACAAAAATTGTAAGCTGAAAATGTCCGTATATACTTCAAAACATATTGTTTGGTGTATTGAAAAGGCTATGTAATTCAAACATTTAGTGTGAATTTCATTTTTTTTAGAGTTACATCAAAAATCAAAATCGTTTTTTTTTTTGAAAACAGATTTTGCGTAAAAATTTCCGTTTTTCTTTAATTTTTTTTTTTGGATTTCCCGGCGCTTTTGAAAACTTCTGTGAACCTCCCGAATACACCAACTAGAATCACTTTTCCATCGAACAAGATAATAAAGTTGAAAATCGAAGCATTATTTCGACTACTTAGTAAAAAAAAAAAAAACATAGATCATTATAAAACCAATACATACATTGCTTATTCGCTCAGTTTTTAATAGACTTACAAATAGGAAGGCCTACTGAGATTTTCCCGGTATCCCGGTGGGATTATCCGCCCCTGTTATCACATGAACAAAAAATAATAAAAATAGTAGCACTGAAAAAAAAATCAAAAGAACTTCTTAGTAACGACTCGGCGCCTTGGAAACCAAACGGCGTACAAAACGTACAACTATATCATCTCGGGCATAATATTATATTATTATAGCGTCGACTTGGAAAATTCGGCCAACGCGGCGACAAACAGAAGTTACCTCTATATACCCGTATACGTATCATATATAGGTCGTGTCTCCTGAAAAACGGTCTGCAACACCGGCCCGAAAATGACAGCGAATGTGTTTTTCGGCTCTTCCCCGACCCTGGAAATTGAGCCCAAGTTTGTGTTCGGCCTGAACAGCAACGTGTCGGGAAACTGTCTGTATTGGAAAAACGATGTGATCGTGTACCCGGCCATGTCGGTTATTGTAATCTATAACATGAAGAACAACACGCAGAGGTTCATCAACCTGACCGAAGGACCGCGGAAAGTCATCACGGCCATGGCTCTGAACACCAACTAGTATGTATATTTACTTTATGATCAGGCACGTAGGCTATAGCCAATTTTTACCAACCAGATCAAATCTGATATGCATCGAAAATAAACCTCAAAGTTGAAGATCAAACTATTTTTCTACAGTAAAAAAAAAACACACCCATCATTGTAAAATCAACACATTTATCGCTCCGCTCAGAATATATAGGTACAATTGGTTAACAATGCTTTTATATGTTATTGAAAAATCACCCATTCACCCCTTAAGTATTTTAATAGTCTGGTCTTCTGGACAATAACGCGGGTCATCGGTGAATTCCAGGAGACATTCAGTCATCCAAATAACGATTTAATTTTAATTTTCTTTTGTATATTTTGTAAATAAAACGACTACAAGGCCACTTGTATATTAAAAAAATCAACATCATCGATATTATTGATTTTTTTAATAATTTTTTTTATGTATCGAATATCCATTATTATAGTAGTACTAAGTTGGTGGCATTTTAGTATATAGGTATCTATAATATATCTAATATCAATACAAGTATCCATATAGTTAGCACTCCTCGGTATAATGGTATCGGCGTGCTGTAATAGGTGTATAGCGATACACGTACGCCGATACTGATTTCCTAAGCACCCCGATCAACACTGCTCATGCCTCTAAGTGTCCATCCGACTTGAATGACTTTCAGCCATATGCTGGCTGTGGCGACGGTGGACGAGAAAGACTCAGTGGACGGCTTAGCCGGCGGCGGCGGCGCGAGGCCGGTGGTCAGCATTTACGATCTGCGGACGTTGGACTTGAAGCACGTGTTCCAGGAACCGGACTACAGCGACGGCGACGAAGGCGGCGAGGACGAAGACGACGGGTCGCAAAAGACCTACCGGCGGCGGTTCTCTAGGATTCAGTTCCTGTGGGACAACATCTTCGTGGCGGCCCTCGTCGTCGGCGGACACGACGGGTCGGACTGCACTCTGTACTATTACAGCTGGAGAAACTCCACGGTCGAAACGTACGTGCGGATCGATGGCCCCGTGTCCGACGTAAGTTATGAATTATGAAGAATGTGTGTGTGGGTGTGTGTGTGTGTGTGTGTGTGTGTGTGTGTGTGTGTGTGTGTTTGGTGGCGCCTTTTGCAGAAAAATGGCTCGGTAAAAGATAAAAAACAGTGTTCGCCGAAAAGGGTTTTTATTGAAGAGTCGAAACATTTTTTTTTTTTTTTTAACTATGACCTAAGCCTATGGATTTATTATAGCGTTAAACTATGACTACATAGTATTTTGGTTCCAGTCCCCGAATTAAGTAACAAATTAACAAACAACTGTACACACATTTTGAAATATGTTTCATTTAATGGTGTTTGACTGTACAATAATCAGGCACATATTGTATCATAATAAAATGTATTAGGTATCAAAATAGAAATTAAGATATTTTTTTTTATATTTGAAATCTCAATCTAAATATTGTTATATAAAAATGAATGTTTGTCAGTGTGTGTGTACCTATGCTCAATCTGACCGATTGCAATGAAATTTGGTACGGAGGTAGATAGACCTATGGGAAGAAGATAGACTAATTTAAAAACGGTAAATTCTAACCCGGGGAGGTGCTCAAACAAAGCTCACGACGGACATTTTTGTTTATAAACGGTTGCTATTGGTTTTAATAATAATAATAATAAGCCTGTTGGCACAGTTAATTATTAGTAATTGAAAGTGATCAGGTGTAACGGGGGACGCTGTGTATCATTTTTATGTTATTTTTCCAGTTGCCCGTTACAGATCCCCCCCCCCCCCTAAAACCTGCTAAGCTTTTAATCGCCAATGGTTAGGTACTGAAGAACACATAAAATATTATTATTTTATAAGTTACGTGTGCAAAAATGTACATCCTGTTAATTTGCTTACATAAAATTGTTCACCTATGGCTTACCGCGTCCGGCCCTGATCGATTGCAATTTGCAGTAGGTACCTACATAACGCATTACTACCTATCGTAATTTAACTAGCTAACAAATTATTATTATTGTCGTTTGCGTTTTCGCAGATGGCGTTGAACCCGATTGACACTGCCATATGCTGTTTCGTAGGCAAAGAGTTGTTTCGGCTGATGACCAAAGCCGAGACGGATTGGCAACAATATGGTTTCCGTGAAGCTGACGGTATACATTTTACATGTGTCTGTTGGTTGTGCGGAGATAGGTACTATAATATACGTCTATAATGTATTTTATATTTACTCTATTCTATTTCTATGCATACATAATAATTATTATATTATGTAATGACTAATGAGTAATAACAGATGTATTAATCGATGATCAACGTTTCTCAAATATTTAATCAAATGCACCTAACCCTTACTGAAAGAAAAAGCGCTTACGGAAACCATAACAAAAATTAATAATAATAATGGTAATAATTTTCTTATTTTATTTTCTTAACTAAATGTATAAAAATAAATAGGTATGATGTTACCTATCTTTCTTTAAATATTTAATCCATATACAAATATACCATTGATATTTACCATTCATCATTCATCATAAACCATCGTATATTCATAATGGAGTTACTATAAGGCTATAACTTCCTATAAGCCTATATTATACAAAACAATGCATTTAACTATACTATAATACCATTAGTGCTTTTAAGTGCTTATAATGAAGTTTTTATGAGTTTTTATGAGCTTTTTTAAACGATTTGTCGATAATTTTTTGGGTCTTTAATTTCAGAGCCCCGATAATGATATTTAAGAAACAACAAAAAAGTTTAAATATGTGAAATAAAAAGTGTAGTAAAAAATAAATAAATAATTTAATTTCTGACATTATCAAAGTCACTCTGGTAAACTTGCTTTTACCCGACCACCCGAGCGTTTACTTGCTTGTGTAACGAGCCATAATATGATTTTTATCGATCGTCTATATTCTGTGGGTGTGCAGATGTTTGGCGGGCACCACTGACGGTAACGTCATTCTGTTCAAGAACGGCGAGCTGCAAGCTATGTACCGTGTTGACGCGATCAGTGAAATCGACGTGACAACGATAATGACAGATGTTTATCAGTCTTTGACCACGAAGCCCCCTAATTTGTCACGAAACGACGTCGTCCGGAGCTGTTTTACATTTGAATCTGGTTTGGTGCTATTGGTTGGTGACTTTACCATCTATCATTTCGCGAAAACGGATGAAGGACGGAGGTAGATATACACACACACACACACACACACACACACACACACACACACACACACACACACACACATACACACACACACACGTACAGATAAATCTAATCGATCGATGATTGGCAACCAGGGAGGCGGGTGCACGTTGGTTATAAATGTGTTGGCACCCAGTAGCTGAAATGAAGAAAGTATTTCATGAGATAGTATATTATATAAGTCGGTTATGTATTTAAAAATTGGGATTACAAAAATGATGAAGCCTCCAGCCCGACATTGAATTTTAAGCCACCGTCCACGGGATAAGATGATTTTAATATTTGCAGATACGATAAAATAGACGTGTTCATTAAGGAAGAGTACCGGTACTTGCAGCAGGAAGATGTAAAGGGCGGGATACCGATGCATTACATAGAGAGCGCGTGTGTTAGCCCCAACGGCAAGATATTGACGTTCATCACGAAACGGCCTCAACTGTACCAGGCACTTCTGTCTCAGCTGGATGAAAACGATGACGTATCGACGATGCCTGTATGATAATATAATTAATTATACATTATTATTTCTGTCGATGTTATCGGGGAGATACTTATAAGGTCTAGCGTAGGAACTAGGAACGACTATATGGTGACGAAATCTCGATGCTGCTAAAATTATAAGACATTCATTACCACACGATACTGTTCATTTTTGCTAGAAAATCATTCGAACTCTTTGATTCAAGTGTGTGATTTTTCCCATTTTCTTCTTTTGCTTATTTTATGTACACAAATCAAATTCGAAATCTAGAAATGTGATCTTTTTTTTTTACTTTGTATACTGCAGCGTTCAATATTTTAATCAATTGATCTGATAATACAAATTAAAATAATTTTTCTCGAATTCCAAAACCAATGTTTAGGATTCATACAAATATTCAATAAGTTTGAAGTAAATATGTGTTTCGTTTATGTGGTACTTATAATGTATGTAGGTATTGAATATATTGGAGGCAATTCAAATACAGAAAGGGTAAACTCCTATCACTCTTCAATGTAAAAGCCTATTGAGTAACGTAAGAAAAAAAATCATAAACCGTAAGTAAAATATGATAAACCTGTGTCAAATTTCTATCAAAAAAGTGGAAAATTTATTAAAAATCACTTTTATTACAAAATAAAAATTAGTTATTTAGATTTGTATACTATATACACTGGAGTCTGAAAAGAATTTTTAGTTAGGAAAGCATCGTCTAAGACTTTTCAACAAATAAATTCGTCAATATCTGGGGTCCTGAAAATCGTTGTTGATGACGCGTATTATACGATATAAATATATAATCAATATACATTATATTATAATAGTGTAACTATAGTGTAAGGTCTTTAGATATCATATTATTATTGATTTACTCGGATGCGCAGCAATTGGACGTATTTCTTACTAAGGGTTTGGTGTTTTTCTGTTTGTCTGTCAGAATTTGCCCACCATACCCGGACCACTCGGCGTGGACATGCATCATGGCGTCGTTGAGAGCTTATCGACAAGCTTGTGGAAACCGTTACTGATGACATGCGGAAAATTGGATTACACCATTAAGGTGTGGGACTATGTGCAATGCACGTTGCTGCTGTCTAAACACTACCCAAAACAGGTGTGCGTCGTTTCAATGCATCCCACCGGACTGTATTCCGTAACAGCGTTTTCGGACCACATGGAGTTCCAGATGGTGCAAATGGACGATCTGGTGCCGTTAAAAAACTTTCCAATCAGGAACTGCACAGCGGTCACATTCAGCGAATCCGGTCACAAGTTCGCCGTGGCTAAACCAGGCTCCATAGACGTCTACTGTTCGCTATTGTTCGAAAAATGTTTTTCATGCCACGGACACTTGGGACCTGTAAGTATCACATCCAGCGGCGGATTGGGATACCGGGAAAGTTCTCGGTGGGCAGATCATCATATTATAACTCTAGGCCAGTGTATTTGGATTAAAAATTATTGGTAATAGTTAACTGCGTGTCTGCGTTGTTTGCAGTCGTATTACGATTTCGTCTGCACTAAGTATATGGTATAAATACGAGTTAATTTATATTTTATTTTTAACTGTCAACATTTTTATAAAATGTATTTTAATATTTTTTATTTATTTAATTAACAATATTATTATATATACATGCACAGTATTTTGGTTGCACTTAGCAAAACAAGCTGATAATTTTAGATTTTGAGCGTAGCGATAAATGTATTGATTTTAAAATATTATAAATATTATGGGTAGATATATTTATTTATTTTTAGTGTACGTCATTACCTTTTGTGGCAGTAACAATGCTTTTTTTTTATATTTTAATATATTTTCTGGTAGGAAAGTGAATCTTGGTACACTGGATTGTTGAAAAAAAAGTTCATAGTAGTTTTAAAATCACAGGGGAAATTAAAAAAATTTTTTTGGAAAAACGAGTATGCAAAACCTGCAGATTTTGTCAAAATCGTTTTGTTGTATGGTGTAACTCAATAACTAAAAGCCGTAGATACTTTATTTTTTTACTTGATGTTTATAAGACCATTTTCCATAAATGATCCAATTTTCAAAATGTTTTGATTCTTTTTGAGCTATAAGAGTATAAGAAATTTTCGATTTTTTAAGACTTTTTTCCAACTATTGTTGATATATAATTTTTTTCTCAATCAATTTTTTTTGAAAATTTAAAACAAGATTTCCCATAAATAGTGTGTTTTTTAACCAAAACATATAAAAATATAGGCTAATAACCTCAGTAGTTGAAACCTATTAACCCAATAAAAAAAAAATATAAAAATATATAAATGCATTATTTTTATAGACATTTTAATTTCAAATTTGGTCGTAATATGATTTTTTAAAGAAGAAATGTGGTTTTAATTATTTTGTTCTAATTTAAAAATATTATTTACTGGTATTTGAAAATGTATTCATTGGACGTAAAAAAAAATTTTATACTGAAATAGCAAAACAATTTTCAATTTTTCTATACTAGTGAGGACTTTAAATACTATTATATTATAAGTAACTTTTTAGTTGTAAAAAGAGTTATGTAGGACTTGTTTTAATTTGTTTTGAGCATATTAACGAAATTTCAATAGTTTTACTGCATAATAGCATTATGCTTAGTACAAATGACATATATGTACGAAAGTCCTTATTCTAGTTATAATCGAATGTACCAAAGTCCAATGATAATTGTATGCCTTTAATTATACTAACCATTTGTACGATGTAAACTTATCTTTGACCAGATTGAGAAGTTGGTCTGGTGCAACCACGACTTGAACATAGTCGCTTATGACATCGTTGGTGCTATATGCACATTCGACACAAAATCCGGAAATGTACTCACGCACATTGCGCCCTACTCGGGAGCGGCTTATACGGATTTGGCAGTTGCGCAAGACGTCAATCAATTATTCGTCATTGCCAAGGATGGCAGTTTAAAAGAAGTCTACGACCGAAAGGTTTTCAATTTTTTTAACGTTCTGTTTATGAAGATATCGCTCTAAAATGTGCCATCCCCATAAGAATATTTGGTATAAGCACTGGATTGAACCAAAATACTTTCTTCTTCTACCCTGAAATTTTGTAGTTTACTTTGTAAATGAAAACAACGTTACTGCGGTCTACTAAATTTTGGTATTATTTTGTACTATGTAAATTAGGTTCAATTTAAATAACATGACATAAAATACTATTATACAAAAAATGAGCTTCACAGTAGTAAGTATTGACACAAGTGATTAAGTGAAGCGTAGACAGTGTTATCTTTTTAAGTTTTACAAAAAGGTAGATATACTCAAAAATCAGTGGCCAATGAGATACCAATGACCTAGACAAATTCAAATTCAAATAATAAATCTTTCTACTATTTAAGTTATCGATGACTAATATGATCAATAATTACAACAAATTCTAGTGTGGCGTCGTAGTAATTTAAAATAGCCTTATATATTAGATGTTTAAATAGTAAATTGTGTTATTAATTATGCATACCGTCGTTTTATGTATAGGTTAAACGTGAAGTGAACTTTTATGGAACACCATTGAATGCAATATCTATTTCTAAGTCAAATTTGATTTTATTCATAGCGGCCGAAAATGGCGTTATATTGACCGTAATATTACCTATGGGAGTTCAAATCGAATACAAAGAATTCAAAATCCACAGTCATAGCATCAAGAAGGTATGTTAGGTATGAAGTTGTCTTTGGATACGATTCCTTCTAATGGCAAATAATTTAATATTATCATTTTTTTTTTAAATTAAAGGTAAGTAGTCTAAAATAAAATTATCATAATATAAGTGGAAATTAAAAAAAATGTTTGTGTTTTGATAAAGTAAAAATCATTAATTATTTAATTAAGTTCAACAGATAAGAGTTGAATTACACCTTACCATAAAAATATATACTAGCTTATAATAATTTTAAAAATTATTTTAATTTAAAATATTTTGAAGATACAAGGCAATTACATTAAAAATACGTAATTTATACAAACCCACATATTTTTCATTAAACTTTCATTTTTTAAGAAATAATAAAATTTTTTTCTTTTGTTGTAATAAATATAAATAAACATGTATTATTATAGAAATGTGTAATGAATTGTTTAATTTGTCGACATGTACCTATTGGTTATTTGTTAAGATGTGTTTGGGATCAGACGGCTCAGTTTTGGTTTCTTGTTCAGAAGATTCGAATATATGTGTTTGGGAAGTGAAAAACACAGATCATAAAACTAGGAAGATTGATAAACCACATGTATATACTGACGACATATTAATCAACTTGTCACAGTACGATAAATTGCATGAAAATATCAAGAAAATTGAAACAGCGGTGAAAAAATTAGAGACAGAAAATACAATTAATGTAAATACAACTATAAAAGCAGAAGTACAGGAAATTAAAGATATAAACAAAGCAAACACAACACAATATTACGAAACTATTAAAAAAAATGAAGTAATAACCTTTATATATAAAATGATACATAATTAATATATAAGTAATTTAAGGAAGATCAAGAAAAACAAAAAAAAATTATAAGTAAACTCAAAGTTGAGTTAAATCAATTAATTGAAACAAATGAACAGAATAAAGTCAACTTAGAATCATACTATAATAAAAAATTAGTACATAAATACAAACAATTTTCAATTCTTGAAAACAAGGGATTTATATTAACTTCTGGATTAAAGAAGTAATTTCTTATAATTTACTACACTATAATATTATAATTTATAATTTACTTCGGTGGAATTAGAAATTTAGAAGCTCGGCAAGATATTTTAGATAAAGAGTTACAGGAGGTATCAGGTAAATACGAGGAGCAACTTAGAGAAAAAATTGAAGACATATTACATGTATATTATATGATTTACTACTAAAGTGTTTATCAAGAAATTTAAAATAATAAATGCATTTATTTTTAGTCGAAGGAAAAACTGATTAATGAAAAAAATATCACTAAAATGTTGGTGGGTGATACTGAGAACAATGTAGATGAAAATGTTTTCAATATAAAAAAAAAATTCACCGATAAGCTTAATTATATGAATGAATTATATTCAAAAACTATGAGTGCTTTAGCAGAGGACAAGATTAAACATAACTTGTATGTAGTTTTAACACGTCGTAATACATGACTGTATAGACACACTGTATATCAATTACAAACACTGTTAAGGTATACAATAAGTATCGAGGAACTAAGGCAGTCAGTGGCACTGCTTGAAAATGATATGGAAGAATTAAAACTGGCGACCACCAAAAAAAAAAATAGAATTTTTGTTTTGACAAGACTACTGAAACAATCCAAGGACATTATACCGCAAAAAGATTCACAAATTCTAGATGTTAAGCAACAAATGTCACTATTTGTAAAAGATTTAAATATGCTTAAGGAAGATATTATTGAACTAGAACAAACCACCGAACCATTAGAGTTAGAAATACAAAATATGAAAAATTCGAATGATCAAGTAACTAAAAATTCCTTTACCTATATTATGATTGTCATTATTAAGAGGTAGCTATTTAAAATATAATATGTTTATTTTCGTATATATTTATATGCAGATAGACAATAAACTTGAAGTTGATATTAATGCATTGAACCGTTTAAATATACTTTTTGATGAATTAATAAAAAGGAAATACGACACCAAAAATGAACTAAATAAAAAAAGACAAAGTTTAGAAAAATTGACAAATCGCATCAAACAAATGGAAATTGACATACGTGTGGCTTCTCAGTATTATCATAATGAATTTGAAAATAAAAGATTATTAACTGTAAGTTGAATAGTTTTTTGGAGTTAAAAAATAAAATTTATATTCATATATTGTTTAGGTTTTTTTCAATAAATACTTAGGGAAAACTGAGATTCGTGAGATCAAAGAAAGAGAAATGAAAGGGAGAGAAGAGTTTCTAAAGCAGGATAATTTTTTGAAACATCGTATTAGTAATCTGAAAGATGCGTTAAACGCATTTGGTAAGAAAAACGAATTTTATTATTCAACAATGGAAGAAAACACGAATCTTATTAATGAAATTAATATTCTACGGAAAGAGGCTAATATCTATTTAAACAAGTACAGCAATTTCAAATATTTATCGAAGATTAAACGTGTAGACAAGTTAACAAAAAAAAGAAAGAAAAATATTGAATAAGTGTAAGTAAACTATGTGAAATATAATAGGTTTTGAGTGTATTTCGTCTGTTAAAAAAACGAAATGAAATTTTCTTAAATTTCAGCAATGCTAACTAAAAAATAAATACAGTGGGAAATATTAAAAATAATAAATTAAAGGGATGAAATGGATAAAATGGATAAAATGGGTTAGTGGATGAGTTATTTAAATACAATATTTATAAAATAACAATAATTTGTAGTTGTACGAACAATCAACAAACGAGATATGTTTTTATAAGCATTTAAATAGTTTTTTTTTTGATAGCACATTATGCCACATGATGTAATTAAAAAAAGGAGATATAGTTCTATTAAAATAGTACCTATTGACAAAATATTACTTTATTATGAAAAATATCATGCTTACCTAGGTAATTCAGATTTAGTGCTCGAATTGAGAAAAAATAAAAGAAGGTAGGCGGTACTCTGCTGATATAGTTATGTAGTTCAAGTTCAGTATAATGTGTTAACTGGGATAGCCGATAGGTATTACTGTATATACTTTAGGTATAGTGTATGCTGTATACTATGATCTGAAATATTGCATCCCTTTCACATATAGTTTACGGTTGCTTTCGGACAACCCGACATTGTTGAAGTGCGCATCTTTTGAGATATTTTCGTACTACGTTCAGATCTTTCCAGAATTTATAAAAACATTGTTTTTTTTTTTTTTATAAAAAAAATAAATAAAAAAACCGGTATTAATCGTTTAATACATGTTTTTTTTAAATTGTTTTCATATTTAAAACCAGATTTAGAATTTAAAACGAAATAAAAATATTGATATATAGTCATATATGGTTGTCACTTGTATAAGTACTTATACTAGACAAACATTTATATACATTTATAAATTATAATATAATATAGGTACTTATTTTAGTTAAATTATCAGATTCTATATTTGTAACATGTAATTTTTTTAAACATTTTCTAAATTGTAGTTTTGTATTATTTTATTATTATTTATACGACATAGTTGAGAGTTGTAAACTAATTGTTACTAGTTGTTTTTCGTGATTACTAGAAGAGATGGAAGTTATTAGCAAACATACTTAGTACCTATACTTTTTTAACAGCATCGATTGTTTTATACTACTAAAATCATTCTATAATTATTATTTATTTATAGAATTATATGCTGTATTTTAGAAGTTAAAATGTACTCGACCGAATTCTCAATTAATTATTAAACAATTCTGTTTTGTTTCTCATTCATTAAAACAAAATTAAATTAATGTCTTTTTATAATTTAACAAATTAAGCAAATGATAATGTTATACCACTACTAGGTCTGAAATCATTTCAATTCAATACCGACTAGTGCCATTAGGTACCTAAAATTATAATAATTATTTTTTTAGTAAAACATTATTAGTTATTAAATGCTCAAACGTGTAATTTCGCGTGTAAATGTTATGTTACCCGTGTATATTGTATATGTATGTTATACATTATATTGACCGAAAAATATTCAACGCAATCACACATGAACGTTAAATTTGTATAATGTTCTGTGTCATCAGTTTTTTGGAGCGCTCATTAAAGTTTGCACATATTGTACACAATCCCAAACTACCCGTGTTTCCGAAAAACATGAGTCTGCGGAAACCGTGGTTTCCTGCTATGCGTATGTTTACGACTTGAAAAAATATTGTTTTGTGTGTCAATTAATGATTATGTACACTTCATAATATTATATGTGTTTGTATATAATATGGTTGTGCATGTGTGTAAATGTATAAACTAAACGGGTGTGTACAAAGTAAAATGTTTCGTCTAAAATCGTTATTTTCTCGTAATTAATATTGCTTATACGAAGCTGTGTTTATGTGTGAAAATGGAATGCAATAATAATCAATTTGACAAATTAGAATTGTTGTTAAATATATTATATAATTAGTTTTAATTTTTAACTCTCATATGAAAAAAAAAATGAAATTACATATTCAATATCTTATACTTATGAGAAATATGTTGTGTATATTTTATAAGCGTAGGTGGTAATAAGTGTCTGTGTGGGTACCGATAAAAATGGGTGTAAATTTAAATTTATTTTTGATTGTTCAAACTTCGAATCCTTAGTAGTGAGATAACAAGTGATGAATTTTTGACTAATTTTGATTTTTACATCAGTTAGAAAGTAATAATCATTCACAGATAGACAAGTTAATGAAAACTGCAATAATTAACATAGTTAGTTGTAACTACCGCTAATAAATTAAGCCAACGTTAAGAACAACATTTAAATTATAATATGTTGAGAAAAATATTTTTAATTCTAAAAGTTTAAAAGTTAATATGGACGAAGGACTTGATTGAGTAAAAAAGGAGTTAATTATTTTTTTTTAATTACCAACGTAATTTTACAATTTTTTTAAATAATACCTTTAGATAACAACATACCTATTTTGTTAGTAACCCATTCTATAGTTATCCTAAATCCTACCACACTAGCTGTACTGCAGTAGTAGTCTAGAAAATTACAAAATTACACGTGTGTCAAAGAAATTATTAAATATTTAAAACAAACAATATTTAATTTTTTTATTTTGATGTATTTAAAATTGTTGTATACACTCATTCTTTACATCGTTGATTCACCAATCATGCTCGGTGCCTTACTCTCGTTTTTTCTTTAGTACCTAATGTATTTATTCAAATTATTATTTTTTGAATTTTTTATAGCATATGTCTATATAGTCAAGGACTATATAATTTTTAAAATACTTAATATTTTTATGCCATTTAAGGATTTTCCAGTGGTAATACAAAGTTATTTTTTAAATCGGAACTACTATTTTTTATTGTAATTTGTCTAGTAGATGATTTCTGGTAATTTTACATGTAGGTACCTGGAGGATACATGATTTATTGTGAAATAGGCTAATATATACAATATTGATTTGTTTGTGAATTATTTAAATGAATTTATGAGAAATATCAATTTGGTCATTAGATGATATGTTATTGTATATAATTATATATTTATATTGTAATTGGACCTTAAGTCCGTATGAATTAAATATATAAATAAATAAATAAATTTGTCCGGTTTTTCGGTTACACTCTATATATTGCGGTGGCTTACTGTTCCTCATGAATTTAATATTAAATAATGACATAACTAACAAACAATAAGTAATTTATAAAATAACTAAGATAGGTCATATAGCTGTCGTAGGATATGGTCAAAATAGCTAGAGTGCCAAACATGAAATATATACCTAAAACCTAAATAAATATAAAGGTTTTAAATACTCGGAAGTTTTAACAAGTGATAAATCTACCATACAAGTATAAAATAAAGTATTTTTAGAAACAAAAGTATTATATACAATATTGAAATAGGTATAGACATAAAGGAACCTTTAAAATGGCAATAAGACCGTTTCCTCCAAATTACTTACTATGATCAATGTTTAGTGAAAAAATTAAAAATTAAGTAAAATTAATTTTTCTTTTTATTTAAATTTAACACAGGTTGTATAAAATTTTCACAGTTTACATATTATATTGCTATATAATATACTAATATAGGTATTTAGGGTATTATATTATATATTATGATTAAGTTATTATAGTTATTATTTTTTGTATACATAGGAACTATGTGGATTAAACAGACAAAATATTATGTAGGTATTTATATTTACCATTATATAGTGACTTTTAGATTCTGAGCGGAGCAATGAATGTATTAATTTTACAATGATGGGTGTTTTATATTTTTAATTTTTTTTTTGTGTCTGTGCACACGATAAGTAGTTGAAATAATGCTTCGATTTTCAACTTCAGTATCTTGTTAAATGGGAAAGTGAATCCAAAATTTAAAATTCTCAATAGTTTTCAAAAGCACAGGGAAAAACCAAATCCAAATTATGGAAAAACAGGAATACAGTTCATTAGAAACAATAATTCTAAATGTTGGCGGAAAAGGTACATGGTATTTTTAAATAGTACCTACCTACCTATCTAAGATGATGGATCCATAGCCATAAGCCAAATTGTTGTATCTCCCCTTGATTGTTACCTAGGTACTATAACTAGAGGTTACTAGAAGATTATAACACACCTATAACTTATGGAAGTAGATTTCATAGACGTAAAAATGTGAAAAAGTGATTTGATGCGTGTCCAGACATATTAATTTTTAGGATTAATTAATTTTTAATTAATTGTTGGTTTGGACCAGCGATGGTTGTACTACGTATCTAAACAGTAGTACGATACAATACCTAATTGTAAGTAGGTTACTTTGCGGCGTCGTTTGCGCCCTTGCGGTGAATTGTTATAATCTAATATGTAATATTATGTACCTATTTATGTAGTCACGGGTAAAGTACGAAAGGTAATATATACATAATTATCTGGGTAAAGTGAACATTAACTAGCAGGTACCTATAATACGAATATATTATATAATGGAAAAAAGGAAAAATATTATTTATAAGAAGTTTAAATGTAAAAGACTATGTTACGTAACCTATATTTATATAACCTATATAAAATCCATTTAAAAATGAATAGTTAATCTCTTATCCGAATTTAATTATTTTTTTGAAAATTAGTTATTACCCGTTTTTGCACATTATTGTTCTGCAACACAATATACACACATTATACACAGTACATTTTAAAACCAATTTAATTTCGGTTATTATACCTATAATCGATAATATACATTTTATACGTTTTCATCGTATTAATCAAACATAATAATAATATTATGTTTATTTGAATAATTATAAAAAAAAAATAATCGAATAGTCAAAATGTATTAATTTTTGGTTTTTGTATAAAGGAATGTTTAGGTAGGTTTACGCTGTAAACATATTTGCCTAGACATATACATTACAAGTATGCTTATTTCATATACCGTATTGTATATTTGCATTAGTGTGAATATAGTTAGCTTTGTACTCAATAGTCTACATAATATGATACTGTATAATATTACATATTTTGAGAGGGACGTAAGACCCTGACTCACCGTCTGGTATAGCCATACTATCCACTGACCCGAAAGTATATTAGCCTATACTGTCTGGGAAAATGGAAATGAGCGTTTAACCTATATAAAATAATATCGTATGTGTTAAAATTGCGATGGACCTCTCCCTAATCGTTACCATCGAAAATAATGAGTTTGATTTATTATTATG
The DNA here is from genome assembly GCA_027563435.1 of Nasonovia ribisnigri. Lineage (NCBI taxonomy): Eukaryota > Metazoa > Arthropoda > Insecta > Hemiptera > Aphididae > Nasonovia > Nasonovia ribisnigri. The sequence continues at coordinate 124,199 of JANEHU010000742.1, forward strand.
TTAGTATCTATATACGATATATTGTAATATCTAATATGGCAGAACAATGATACGAGTCTTATAAAAAAGGCTGACAAAAAATTAATAAAATACAGTTGTATGTATAATGTATACTTTATTCCGTTATTTTAATTTATCAACATCCCTCCTATTATGCAATATACATCATTATATAAATTATAACAATGTCTTATTTTATAAAATAATTATAAATGTGCTCTCTTTCTAATTTTTATTTTCTTGGGATGAGTCCACTATCTACCTATACTGAGGTTTATCTAAAGTCGTAACATTCAGTTTTATACATACAACCTCCGCCCCTATATAAAAAAAACAACCATAGTTACCAATTAGTTTGTGTAATTACCAATACGCGGTAAATACAATATTACAATTGAATATAATCGTAATTTTAAAACAGTGGTATGTGTATTGTGTTGTATACAATACTATTTATGAATTATTACCCATAAATTGATGATTGAGATCTGTTTATTTATTTTTATTAGTATATAAGATTCTTTAAATCCAATCTCTATTTCGTTTTAAAATGGAAATTTGATTCCTCTCCAAGTTGGTTAGTATTTTTCGTCCCAAGTTCCGACTATAATAGTCAGTCATGGAGTAGGTATCTAAAAGTTTTGCTCATTATCCTGAAATGAAGCTCGAACGGTAATGTCAACGTTCGTCGGATGGTTGATAGTGAACTTACTGAAACGTCACGCGTCATATTATATACCTATTGCAGCCTGTAGGGTATGGCAAAACGATAGTTAAGTTTATTCATCAATTAGAAAATATATAGAAATCGGAGTTTTCGAAACGAAATTATCAAGTAAATGTTAATATATATTTGTACCTATGAAATATAAAATAAATTGTATTATATACCCACGAATCGCTCTCAAATGGGTGTTAATAAAGTTTAAGCACCGTTTACTTCCCCGCTATGCAAAAGTACAACAATTCGAAAAAATAATAGAATGAGTTAGCTATAACGGAATCTGATGATATGTTACTAATTTTACATATTTTCTGTAGAACATTACCATGTTTCACGTAAACTAAAAAGTTAAGTATTGATTAGAATTTCAACTGTTTCTCAAGTGATATTGTATATCAATCGTTTCCACATTGTTATCTTTTTAATTAATAATAATTGGATAGTTAATTATTTTGTTACTTACCGGAAATACGTCAATAACCGAAATATCCGGAATGGAAACATCTCAGTTATGTACCCGGACACCCAGTACCTACCTATTTTGTGACACTTCTGTAAAAAAAACAAAACATCAATTTTTGAAATTTCAATATTTATTGAACAGAACAATGTTAGTATTGCGATAGAAATATAAACTAAGTAGATGTATAAGTCATATTTTTCAGGGGTTGTATCAAATGCCGAAAATAATAAATTGTAAAAAAATATCGTATTTAATTTTTCTTCTTTATTAACCCTAATAGTTTATTATTCTGTGCGTAAGTTTTGGTCAATTAAACTGATATTATGCTCGTGTGCAGTTTCCAGTTATTCAGTTACTTTGTTCGTTTCAACTTTTCATATGCAATATCCAAAAATGTATATCTCTCTGGGACACGTAACATTGTTAAGCAATAAAATAAAAGGAGCGTTATGTATAAATCTAGATTATATTATATACCTACATATTATAGTGTATAGAGGTCTCGAAAAATATTGATTGCCGACGATATACTAGGTAGGTATATTGCCTCTAGGCCAGTACTTTTTCATGCTGTATAACAAATAACAACTACTACGCATTGGTCTGGTGGTAATATGGAACTCACTAACACTTTGTTATCCAGAAAACTATAATATAATTTCAGATATTCATATTGCATTTCATCGAGGAATATATTTTCATAAAATTATGTTATATTATTCCCATTTTACGACTAAAATCTGAAATGCCGTTGGTGTAAATATTGCATTATATAATCTTAAATTGTATTTATATCGTACACGCAATAATAACACAAAAAACTACACGTACAAATTTAATATCATCTGGTATTGTATATAGTTGGTAGCTTCATGATAGACGACGAACTCTAAAAACTCGTGTACCTTCTAAACGTAAAACAGAAAGTTTAACAACTTTTTAGTATTAACCGTTATGTTTTTGGATGTTTAGACTTTCACAGGTTGATAAAAGCTTTTACACGAAAATTAAAACATTATAATTTTTGTTGCAATGGTCCATATCTAAATCATTGATTTCATAATCATTAATCAAGACCAACATTATTTTCAAATATCTTTTAGATCACCATGAATGTTAATGAAGTTTCTTTATAAGTATTTTTTCTATAATATTAATATTTAAAGAGGGTTGCATGCCTTGTCAAACGTTTAACACGGGTATAGGGCACGTTGGGTTGATGTTCGTTAGGAAGGACCGTCCCACCCGTATAATACGTGTTATTTGAATGGCTGATAACAGTGGAACACTAATAAGATCTGACTTACATATACTTATCATCTTTATACTTACACCATCCTAGTTATATTTTTTATCAGAAATTTGTAGATAGATTTATATTTCCATATAGGCTACATAAATAACATTTAGCCGAAAACCTATACGAATTATATACTGAAATGGAATATTGTAGTATAAACCAATCAATATTATGTCACATGTATCCCCTATTGACCTATTGGATGAATAATAACTCTTTTCTAATAACACCTTATATCATAAATGCGCCTTTGTACTCTGTGTCTATATTTAAAATAAGTAATACAGAAAATGTGTTTTTATAATAAAATGTGGGTTAACCGAAATTGGTGAATAACTATTAGCGAGTAACCCTAAATTTAAATTTAAGTGCAAAATACATTAAAGAAATATAATAACATCATAAAATAAAAAAAATATTTTAATGCGTATGATTACTATCATACCTAATCTTATTTTAAGATAAATCCTAACCACATGATATCAAAAATGCTTACGTACAACATTTGAAAATTTAGTTAAAATATAATATATAAGTGGTACATATATGGATGAGGTTTAAATGTGGATTACATGTTTTGAATTTAGAAATTAACAATTGATAAATACAGACAAACTATATTATGATATATTATATATATACTCAAGATTAATATTATGTTATAGTTTTCTAATATATACCTAATATAACATACCTGTACAAACTGAAAACAATAATTTTATTTTTGCACATATTTTTAAATTAAAATAAAACGCAGTTGTTAATACTTAACTAAGAAATGTAATATGTTCTTTTTTTAAGTCAATGAATTTTCATATAAAACTACCGTTGAGTAAATAAATACGTTTATAGTAAAATAACCCTAGACTTGGATTAGTATACGGCTTCGATGAGTAGGCTTTAGGTTTCAATTATATTAGACGATACAGACCATTTAAAACAAGTGAATGTTTTTTACGTAAAAATAACATCTAATTTTCAATAAAATACATTTTATTTTTGGTTTCTAAATTGCAGGTAGTGCAAATATTTTACAAATTATTTTTAAGAATTGGTTGATAATATAAAACCTATCATAATTACTACTCAAGTAATCAAGTTATATATAAGTCAAACAGTAATGATATTTTAATGGAACATTTTGTATTGATTATGATTAATGATTTTAACCATATAATAAAACCAATATGAATATGAAGTAACTTTAACCATATGTGTACACAATTAATGAGACGATAAATCTGTCTGTAATTATGTATATTTTACGTGCCATATTATAACTTAGCATCTTAAATATGTACATTATAAAAAAAAATATAATACTCAACTTATACAAACGCTAATGGTTAAATTATCTAGGTACTTCAATGCTATACGTTTTGTTGACATTTTAATTTTGTACATGGGTAGTATTGCTCATTGCAGCATGTACATAAATAAAAACCATAAATAATATTGTAAAGCGAAAATATTATAATATAATATTATTATAACAAACATTGATGCCACGAGTAGGTTAGTAGGTATAGTTTAAGTAAGTTAGGAACAACGAAAAACTTCGTGAATTGATATAAGCCTAGGTTGACTGCCTATAGTTATTAGTCATGTCAAAATAAATAAATATAAAAAGATGTTACAAAATTAACACTACATGACAGATATTATCGTTCGTCGAAGTATACGAACGTCATCAATATATAATAAATATAAAAAAAAGAGGTGAAAAAATCTGTATCATTTGACAGAACCGATAGTGAAGCACCCTCATCTTCATTCATTAATACGTCCCCCGGAAACCCGCTGAATATTTATATGTTGACATTTGACGCCAGCGGAGGCGGCGGCCGTTATATAATGCGCGAGTCTCCCGCAGGCAGTAGTATAACATTATAACCTCTTCAACGTCAAAAAGATGATGGAATATCGAGGGGCACACGCCATTGACTCCTTTCACGTAGTTTTACCCTATCTGTTTCGGTTCGTTTTTCTCCGCCGAGAAAAAGAAAGGTAGACCAGCCAGTGGGACGGAGAGCGGACCCGGTCGATGACTTAAACTTATTAATGACTGTGATGTATACACGCGAAGTCAAAAAGTATTATGTATAATATAAACGCTTCGTCGTTTAACCCGAAACCCATCATCGTTTGCAGATGAGTGCGCGTATAATAAGGTACAATACGCGTACAAGAGATAACACACCCACTAAAAGTGTAAATATTGTCGTTGTATAATTATAAATTATCTCAGATTCTAAATTAGGAGATAGGATGTTATAACTATATACTCGTATATATATACTAGCTTATTCCGTGCACTTTGTTGCCGTAAAAATGGCAACTCTTAAAAAAATTATGATTGTTCAACTCCTTTGGGTGTAACTCACCGCAGTAACTACAACTCAGTCACCCCGGTATAAGCGATCCGACGTAGGACGAAAGACAACTCATTCATCTTGGTAGGCAATGTTCGAAAATTTGTTTCGAATAAATAGGTTATTTGAACATTATTATTTCCGTTACGTGATCGTCCGAGTTACCACCATGATTCTGCACCTGATCTGCCCGATTAACCACGCAATGGCAACCAAATAATAAATACTAATTTCTATAGAAATTGCTATAGCAACCATTTATAAACAAAAATGTCCACCGTAAATCTCACAAAATCGGTTAGAGCACCTCCCCGGGTAGGAGCAGGAGGGTGAAAAAGACTTAACGATCTATACTCAGACCTACCAAATATACACAACAAATTTCATGAAAATCGAACAAGCCGTTTTTGGTTTCAATTGTAATTATGAAGCACTCAATAATATTTAAATCGTTTTTATAATAAAATGGAGCGATTTTATTATTTTTAATGTTTGTTTTTTCTTAAATATTTTTAAAATAATTACAAACTGTCCATAAAATATGACGTCACTGTACATTTTTTACAATTAAATATTTGGAATATTAGTTTTTAAATTACAAAACTAAATTTGCTAGGAAAATTTATTAACCTATATGTACCATAAATGAATGTTTGTGTAGTAACAATGGTTAAAACCAATGGCAACCTATAATAAATAAATACTCATTTCTACTTATTATTTCTCCTATAGCCCAATAGCAACCATTTATAAACAGCAATTTCCTTCGTAAATCTCATTATCCTTGTTTGAGCACCTCCCCGGGTTGGAATTTACCCTTCTTAAATTAGCCTATTTTCTTCCCAGAGGTCTCATCTATCTCTGTACCAAATTTCGTCGCAATCGGTCCAGCCGTTTAGGAATGCATAAAGGAAAAACAGACAGAAATCCATTTTTATATAATATATAGACAATTTAACTAACGATTATCACCAATGGTAATCAATAATTATTATTATAATAGCTTTAAAACCCATAGAAACCATTTATAAATAAAAATTTTCACCGTAAATTTCAAAATCTCCGTTTGAGCACATCCCCAGGTTGGTTCTAGGGGTATGAAAAATAGTTTACATCACTCTCTCGGACCTACTGAATGTACACACGAAATTTCATGAAAATCGGTTGAGCCGTTTCGGAGGAGTTTGGTGACATAAATTTTCCATATTGCCTATTAGTTTTACAATATTTATTCAGGGTTTTCTTTAAAAAGTCGAAAGTGGTACAAACTGTTTCCGTATAGTATTAGTTCAAAAACCTTAATTGGATATCATCATCACAATATCAATATTTTTATTACCTAATTTTGGAGATGTTATGTAAGAAACATTAAACATGGAGTATAAAAAAAATAAATATATAATATTATATTATGTTCTTAGATTAAATCACAAAGAGAACATTTAGTTTAAGAATCGAAATTAATACTATAGTGTGTACCTATATATATAATATAATATTAATATAGTACTGAATTACAAGTAGCCCGCAATTGGTACTTACTAAATTAGTACCTACCTACTTGACCACGAGTATGTTTGAATAATGGTGTTTACTGTTGATCAGCTCGATCCTAACTAAATTATTGAGATTCATTCAGAGTGATATTTAACTTTAAATATATTATATAACATAATAATATAAAACGACCGTCCATAATTGAAAAAAAATTGGTCTGCCCGGTGTGCAAGGGATACAATAAGTTTTTCGCACAATAGTTACTCATAATAATATAATGACTTACCGTGACCCTAAAATAACGAAACGCGTGTTAACGTCCACAATTCTTTTACTCCCACCCAGTAGTTAGTCCGTCGCACGCTGTATGTTCATATATAATGTTTATTTCGCAGAGCAGAAAAACTATCAAGTCCGGCGATGACAACAGCCGTGCACAACGCGCATTGCCCGGACGGTGCGTTATTATTGCATTAATACTATATATACATAATATTACACGGATATTATATTATATTATATATATATATATTATTATGAAACGGTCGTACAGTGTATACCTATTATTATACGTGTTGGATATCTGTCAGGACGTGTCAGCCGGGCGTGCTTTTGCTGACATCCGCGAGATGCGACGCTAACAAAGGGCCTACGCCCCAATCGCAAAAGAGACCCGTTAGTGCAAATAAAGCCAATAAACGCGTGTACACTCGACATAATATATAATACGCGAGAGTATATTATGTATAATATAAAAATATATACGTTCGGAAGCATAGGTGGTACATTGTGTTTTTGCTGCCATCGTGTACAGTGATAGAATATCAGTATATCTATGTGACAGACTGTTGTACAGTAGAAGGAGACGTGACGTATACTATAGTGGGTTCAATAGTATATAGTTGTAGTAGTAGTAGTAGTAGTATTTTTTAATTTCACTTTGTATAGAAAATAACAATTCAAGTAATAGTGGAATGTTTTAATTTTCCGTGACTCATATTTTATGAATTATAACAAAAAAACTAACATTGTAATTTTACACGTAAGCATGGTTTTTGACCCTGCCATAACATTATTATCAACACTTCGAAAAAAATTATAACAATCTACTTAACAATTAAGATATGTTGTATATATATAAAATAGATATACAAAAAAATTTCAAAAATTACGACTCAAATAAGTTCGCTATTAAATAAAATAAAATGGGGCGAGCATGTTTATTCACTCAGTATATTATATAGTTACCGCTCAACTAAGGCTGTTATTTTTTTTTTTACTATATTTACCATCATAATCTTATTCGCAAAAAATATTAAATTTAAAACAGATTTAAGATATGTAAACAATTTGTATCCAGCTTAATTCAACGTTTCTAACACTGATCGGTGTGAAATCGTGCTACTTATTAATTTGTTGCGTAACCGTGCTATGATTTTCAAAAAAAGAATCGTGTGCCGCATTGCTAAAATGCTAACTTAATGATGATACAAAGAGTCAAACTCTAAATTTTAACTATAGATTATTTGAACTGTATAATGACTAGTATAATATATTTTATTATAATGTCAACATTTAAAATAATTTTATAGATACCTACCTATAAGTATATAAGTATTAGGCGTATAATTTATAATAAAATAGGTAGTCAAGAAAAGATATTTTTTAAGTATTTCTTTAAAAAAAAGTGTTTCTTCTACCAATAAATTGTCACGGTAATAAAGAGCATTAATGTAATAATATAATGGAGACGTAGAATTATATGTGTGTGTATAGAGCTGTGTGTGGTGTAGTTGTGTGAGTGTGTGTGATCAGTGAGGTCGATTCTTTTCTTTTTTTTTAAAAAGCAGTACAGTGGCCAAAGGTGAGGGGAAACTATAAAAGGAAGGGATTGCAGATTGGAAAGCTATAAAATTGAGACGGTCCGGAAGATAAGATACGAGGAGGTATGTACGTATCCGACAATAAACCCACCCTATATAAGTCCCCTAACCATCGTTGTAAACGCTTTATGTACTTTACAAAGTACCGACGGCCCTTCCACTCTGTACCGTGTGGTATAGCATATTTATTATTAGTTTTTTCCCCTTTTATTCCAGAATCACCAGTTATACTTGCTTTATTTTTTACGTCAACAGCTAATGTTTTGCGTTTGATATGATTTTTACAACACTTGATATAAACAAATTTCACATTCCTAGAAGTGTTAAATGCTATTTTTTTTGTTGAAAACTTTTTTGCTCGCATTTTTGTGTAGTGTGAAACGCACTTAGACATAGGTACCTATAGGAACTTCTTAATAGTGTAGGTACTCAACCTTTTCTATTTTATTATATTTGAAGCCATGATTATAAATTAAAAGTATTATTTTAATTTGAAAATGTTCAAGTTTTTATTTAATGACAACAACGTAATACGCCGATATGTTACAAATGTATAATTTGATAGACGATCCCGCATATTTAAGTGTAATATATTCTGATATTTTGTTTTTAATTATAGTTGAAAATGTCAAAGTGCTTAACATATTTTATTTCCACGTTTATATTATTATTGCTAAGCTAGTTATTGTAAAAGTCAATAAGTTATAATTTATTTTGTATGCGTGGTTTGTGATGTTAAAAACGTACAATTAATATCAGGATAAAAGAAGTGTTCATAAAATTTCTTTCAAATTGTTATCTTTTAAAATTTATAATCGTTTTTTCTTTTAAACTTAGTAATTAGTATAACAACTGTTTACGATATAAGTTACAATTTTTGATTTTTGTTGTTGTGACAAAGATATAATATTTTTAATCACATTTCAGTTGCAAAAGCAAATTTACCATGATTTTGTATTTTTGTCACATAATAATAGTATTAAAAACATAGTACCCCGAGTAATATTACAAAAGCCAATTACTGGTTAAACGTTGCAAATTTATAAACCTTAACCAGTAAGCATACCGCATTGAAAATCATTTCTATGGACTGCTACTATATTATAACCCTATTACAAAATCATCCCTTTAAATGATTAAACCGCGTTTATTACAAGGGGTCCTAAATATCCCTTTCCTACATTAAAGAGAGACTTCATTGATGTGTTTTTAACAGACCCGGAAAATCACATAGGTACTTTTCATTCATGACATTATGAATGAATAGTATTAAATTCATGATTTATCATCAAGGACTATGGACCATGTAAATAAAATAAAACAAATGGTTTTTAATTATGAATAGCGTAAACCTATAGATATACGCATGTATAATTATTGCTTACTTTAAACTTATATCACATTGTAGATCCCCTGTATTTTAAATTTTCAACATTATACTGGGTTAACATATGTAATATACGAAAGGATAACACAATATGTATAACTACACATGTTTTTAATTAAAACTTCAAAATATATTCTTAAATTATATAAGTATAGTATATTATAAAAGTATAGTATTAATTATTATAATTACGTATTTTGTCATCAAAATTTCCAGTTGTATCAAAAAATATTTACTTACAAAATTAAATACTATGTATATCACATTTACATTAAATACAATGTTTAATAAACATATAGTAATGTACATAAATATCTAAATATTTAATTTAAAACTGAAATTTTTAAAAAATTGTTCACCTATTTATAGATTTTAAGCAATGTATAATATACAAATGTAATGCTAATGGCGTTAGTAGTCGAAGCAAAAATTATTATAATGTCAAGACCAATAAAAAAAAAAAAATATACATATTTCACATATACTATAATATTGCATATTATTTTAATATAATTATTATTATATACTCTAGAAAATATCAATGTTAAGTAATGTGATAAATTAATCTTATTCAGCACTGCGTTATGTTCTACACTTTTACATAGGTACGTTAAGTTATAGAACCCGAAACACCCCCTTCAAGGCTGAATAGATTTTATCATTATTGTTATTGGTATTGGGGTGTATGCAGTCAATGTGCGCTTTAGGTAAATCCATGTGCACCGTTTACATAGGACTATATAGTGAACCAAAATAGGTTTTATAAATTACATACATTTGTGTAATTCTAGTGACACTTATGTTATCCTTAATGCTGATGATTTTGTAAATTGTTTTTTGGAGTTGGTCTTTCAGTCAGTTTATTATTTAATAACACTTTATGTAACACGAATACTTAAACAATTTGTTTTTAATAAGTATATCTACTTAATAACATATCATGCAATACATATGTACATATAAAATTTTAATTTAATGTATGCTTCATAATTTATATTATTGTCTTAAGGATTGCAGACAGATATTATTTATACTATTCAAATATGCCCATGCCTGGTCCATAATACCAATCAAATCAAACTATAATAATTTGTGAATATATACCTATCGGAGTTTCTCGTAAAGTTTACTTGAGATTGAATTTACCTCTCCATTGAGTTTTTCTCTACCTTAAATTATATTTTAAGAAGTAAAAGTTTAAAAAAAAATGTATTGAATAGAAGAATTAAATTCTAAACTAAAATTAATGACAAACATTGTGACGAACAAAATGACTTCACACAACCCTCCAACTGCAGGCAATGATGGCGTTAGCAAGAAAAAACAGCATTTGAATCGGTTATCTCTAATTAACGAGTAATTCCGAGTGCTCGTATTTAAATAACTATTCAAATAGACCGATTTGTAAAATAAAACGAAGTGGTCGGGTTATATTATAATGCTTGTTAAACACGTACGGCGGTTGCTGAGAATATTACATAAAATTGCAATTGGCGGCGAGAGAGTGTACGGCATCGTTCTGCGCGGCGGCGGTACCGGGTGCGGTGGGCGAAAGTTTATCAGTTGAACATACACAACAATGACTTCCGACTAATGAACTAATCCATTAAAGGGCTCATTTTGTTGTTTTAACGAGTCGTCGGGACGCGCGGGTAAACATTTTCTCTCTCTTTCTACATTTCTCCTGGGAGAATATTATTATAATAATAATTTGTAAGCTAAACCGGCGAAAGGGTTAAAGGGCCACCGCTTCCGAAGTCCGTCCGTTTGTTCGTCTGTGTGTGTGCGCGCGTTAATATACAATACATATACATATATATGTGTGGACGTGTGTATAAGTGAGGAATTTATGTGTGTATAATATGGTGTGTGTGTTTGTACGTGCGCTCGACCTCGCGTATTCTTGAAAACTGGCTGCGGCGGTGGTGGCTTGCTCGGATAGACGTGGTTATGGGACCTGTGCCAGTGGCGGTGATCACATCAGCAGAGCAGCACCCTCTTGCCGCTACCCTCTACCCGTAGTCCCCTGTGAAATTGGCCCTTTTCATTTTGTTTATCAGTTCGTGTCACACGCCGGTAAACGGTCACTAAACGGGCTTATATTATATATATATATATATATTATATTATGTATACATGTTTATACGTGCTGTGTGCGTAGACCGAGGGATGTGGTCAGTTCTTCTTTCGCCGTTTAATTTTACACTGGACACCGATAAAATTAACACGTTTTTTCCCGACCCTTTGCCGCTGCCATCGCCACGAAAAACCCATTCGTACAACCTTAACACGCTCGTAGTGACCCGCCATCACCTCCGTTCAAATGTTTCGTAATATCTGTGTTTAATATGTTTGAAAAAATGCACGGACCTATAATGAGTGTATTGTATATGTATATATTGTATACAATATACATGTATATTTGTGGAAGTTTTTCCAAACAATATAGGAGACCTTATATGTAAGTTGAAAATAAATCACGTGATTTGTAATTGCATACAAAGTAAGTAGGTAACCTGGTAACTGGCTACTATCGAATTAACAGTATAGTTTCTGTAGGATATTTTTGCTGATTGAAGTAAGTACGATTTTTGTCATTTATAATATTTTTTGATTTTAGAATTTCAAGAAAGCAAGAACCAATTGAAGAATTATTAAAGCTTATATTATTAGGTAAGGTCTGGAAACTGGGCTGGTATTAATTTTTCTACTTATTAAAATAGATAAGTACCGAAACTTTCGTATCTGGTATAGAATAAGTATAATTAGATTGTGATTGCCTAATTAACAAAATATAAATATGTTTTATGCGTCTAATTATCTGAATAATGTTCAACTATGTAAGTGCCAAGACGTACCTATACACGTATAATTGTATAAATATATTTAATTTATATTTAAAAATTTCCAGTTCGGATCAAACCAACATGTTATCATATTATTATCAATTGAATCTTATATATTATTATAAATACGATTTTGCTGTGGCTTATAAATTTATTTTATTAAGTATAATCATTATTATTTATTGATATATTTTTTTATTTATTTAAACTATAAACATTCAAGGGTAGATGTAGGTTGGAGTACAGACTACTGATGTAGGTTAAATTAAGTAAACAATTTGTAGATACAAAAATGTAAATTAATATAAAGTAATACAAATGATATACAAATGTTAAACAAATATTAATAATGTTTATTGTAGTTTTAGATTTATGTGGAAAATGTTATGTATTTAGGATTTTCTGCCGGTATCTATTCATTTTTCCACGCTCAACAGCTATGGTCTACGGTTACCCTCGAATCAAGTTCATCACTTATTCACTTACATATAATATGTAATAAGGTACATTTCAATTATTTATTATATTTTGATTATTTGGCAATAACAATTATTGTGCTTTGCTTTAGTTTCCAAAAGTCTTTATTTTTTGGTTAGTTAAACCTTCATGTAATGTATACTTTGTTTTACGGCCAATAAACTGTGCTTATCCTTCATTAAATACAGTAACAATAAACAAATAATACAATTGTTTCAATAAAATCTGGTTTTTATTCAAATACGATTTTTAGTTACCAAGAGAAAAGATTTTTTAATTAAAGCTATCTATCTAATTACATAATATAAAAACGATAACGGAAGTTGAATACGAAATTTGCTTACCTTGTAATGTTGTAATAGAAATATTAGTTATTTTATTATATTTTAATTAATTCATCTCTTAGTTTTTAATTTTTAATTATGATTTATTATTAATTTATTTTAAAAGTCGTCATCAATTTGACAATTATAAATTAAATACATTTTTGCATCAAGATGAAAAATGTATTTATTGTTTGTATTTAACTCTTCAATTTTTTTACGAACGATCGTTCTACATACGCTTGATACGCGCGTATACTTTATTTGTGTACTTAAATATAATATTATGATGCTTTATGTATAATGTATTGATGTATGCATATATATAAATGATTAATGTATTGGTAAAACCGTAATACCATTGATTAAATAAACATATTTTAATGATTTAAGATTTAACCAGTAACAATAAGCTGGTTGGTGTAATTTAAACTAATTTTTTTAAAAAAATAATACTGCTTCAAACAAATTTCTTTTCTTTTTTTTTTTAACTCACATGATATTTTATTAAATAGTTTAAGTTATTCTTTAAAACATACATAAACAAGTATTACATTATTACTTAAAAAATATATGCATTTTAAGTCATCATTAGATTTTATCACTGATTTGCTTAAATTGTACTAAGATGTTTCAAATTAGTGTTACCAACTCGTTTGAAATATAATTTTTGGCGGTGTTCATTACATATTATATGATCCCTTAGAGACTCATTATTGTAGTTAATAGATAGTGGGCGTTGTACCCCTGAGATTCTGGGTACTTAATCCGTGGACATTCGATTTTAGTAGAGTTGCAATTATTCAAGAATGAGTAATGTACGAAGTAAAGAAACAGTTTTTAATTTTAACTGATACCATATATTTCGGTAACTGGTAACAGATGGAATAGTTATGTATAAAAAATTATATTATAATGCTTTATCACCGATGTTTTACACTTTTCCTGTAAAAGTCTTTTAGCTAATTTTAATTAAGAATTATTGAACGATGATTTAGAAATTTTAAATAACCGTTCAACAGATATATGTTTAAAGTATAATATTATACTTATACTTATATAATGATAATTATATATGTATTATTTAAGTATCTGACACACTCATAATTTTATTATTCATAATTCATATGATAATTTACTAAGGATGACAATACTAGAATTAGGACTTTTTTTTATTATTGAAAGCAATTGCATATAAATACAAATAATCATAGAAATTAAGTTTCTCCTATTACTAGAACATTGTATGGTAAAATTGTCTAAAACGGGAACTAAATATGTATTAACTTCTTTAAAGATTTATTCAATACAGAAATTGTATTGAAAAATTAAAAAAAAATAATATTGCAATGTACCCCATATATACCTATGCGTTCAATTTACAACCTATAATTATACCTGTACGGAATCCTATAGTTGTTAACCAATACCTATATTGTTGACCCAAATTGTTTAAATACGAAAAACATAAATTCTTTAGTACCTAGCTTCTTTTTTCAAATGCGATAATACTTTAATAATCATGGTAAATTTAATATGATTATACTACAGTTGTTGTAGTTTTATATAATAGTGACGTATACGGTAGGTATACCTATGCGTATACGAAGAATGTCGATTTTTTATATATTATTTAAATTTGAATAAAGCAATCGATAAAATCAACATTTTTACATAAATAAAGATATAAAAAATTATGAATAGTTTTTAAAACAAGATTATGTATAACATATTAATATTCAGATTCGAGAACTCATTCTTATTCATTTCCACTTAAATAATAAAAAAAACTGCATGACAATGCACGGAAAGTACTTCTGGGGAAAGTTCCATTTTTGCAAGGTTTTAACCATGCATTGCGGAACCTGCCATTAAATTAAAAAAAATAATTTAAGTTTGAATAAAAGTAGGTACTCAAAAATATTATACGCATCTATATATTTCAACATATTATATTATACTACAATAAAATAAACGGAAAATGATGTCAAGAAACCCTATATATGTCCTATCTCAATCTCTCGATCGTTCGGGTTTCTTTCCCTATATAATGCAGCTGGATGATTCAAACTTATTTAACCTTTCCAAGAATATAGCTCTATTCTTTTATTGTTTTGCAAGATTTAATTTCTCTTATTTTATTTTCAGACAGCCATTTGATTTATTTTTATAAACTTTATATAGGTACATTAATCGTTTGCCACTTAAAAAAGGCGCTTATATTTCAATATGATGTAATATTTATAGGCAATAATTGTTGTTTTAATATCATCCAACGTTTTTAATCATAAACTATTTTGTAACACCTTATTACACCTTTTAATATATTTTTAAAAATATTATATATTATGTTTTTGGGTTGGGTAAAACTGTTTAGTTTTCCAATCGATTTTTGTAACGTTTTGTTCATTGCCACAGAAATGCAAATCAACAAGAAAAACCAAAACAAATGCAATTTTAAATCCTAACTAAATGGAGATGCTATTAGATATTTTCAATTTGCACTATACTCTAAAATATATTTATGATTCCTTAATTGTCTTTGCAGAGGAAAAATATCTATTAACATGTTACTGATAATATATACCTACTAACTACATTTTTTTTCTATCCAAATACCTATTTAGTTAAAATATTAGTTTAATAAAACATTAAAATATCTGATCGAATTATTTTTCCAGTTTTTAATTTTCGTAGAATTTATCATTTTCTATAAAATCAAGATATTAAAATTTTCAAATTCAAATTATAATGTTTTTATAATTTGTGTTTATTTAAAAATTATATACCCATTTCCATGTGGGTAAAGGTTATACCGATTTTATGGAAAGCTCTTTTTACATGATAATATATATTTTATTGTCTTATATCTAGCCCATCAGTTGTAATTATTAAATATTATTGTACTAAACATAGTATCTTATATTTAACCTTAAACTCAATTCAATGCTGCGTAGAAATTAAACTAAATCAGGAACAAAAAAACTACCTTTAATACATTATAATGCACATAATAAATAACATAACAAATTCATTGCACATAATTCCTTTCGTTATAGTATATAAATCTAATGTTCATTAACATATTAAATTATTAACATTAAATTTGTTATATTTATTGTAATGGTTATATTTGTTGTGTACATCAAACATATCGATGTGTAATATTGAAGATTCAAAATTACGAAACATTGAAATTCTTTACAAAAGAATCATAAGCGGACATTTGATTGCACTTTTAAATGGAATTATATCTAAAATAAAGTTTCTTGCACCCCAATTATTGTTTACGTATAATTTTATACGATTCCATTGTGTGGCGGGAGGGGGGGGGAGGGCTTAGTCTCCACGATGACCACCCATAGTGACGAGGAAACAATAATATTATACCTATACAAATTCAAGGCAGTATGATGGTAAAACAAAGTTTGAGGCACTTCACTATATAACATTACCTGTCCAGCATGCACGATATAATGTACTGTCGTAATAAATGTTTGTGAGGTATAATTATTTATATGGCTTAAAATGCCAACGGAGTAGACATTCGAGTGCGTGTCCACTTCCTGAACCACCAGCCAATCGAAGCTTTTCCGCGAAGGGTCTAGCCGAACTCAAGTAATGTGCGTTCACGGGAAAATTTTTCTTGCACGTATAATTCACGAGTGCCGTTTTCCTCAACCCTGCCACCGTAACACGGCGGCGTCGTCGTCTGGAAAAACGGATTCAGTTACACTTATTGAATGCCATATAAAAATACGTATATATGATGTTTGGGGGAGCGGTGGGCAACGGTCGTCCCGGACGTTTCTAACAGAAATTACGAAATCAAATTATTATATTTACGGGGCGTATTGGCAAACACAATTCCCCTCCGGTTTGTGTGTTTTATCGTAGAAGATATACGCCACACGTTTACATTTCGGGAAGGTACGTGTGTGGCGTATGCGACAAATTATCTGCAGTTATAGGTGTGTAAGAAAAAAATTCTTCTTCTCCATCCTCAATAGTGTCTACTTTTTGAGAACACTGATTGTTGTTTTCCTTGATGTTTAACTCGACTAAATTTATATTCTTGTACGAGGTGCGCTGAACTTGACAGCTACTGTTATTTAAGATTTTAGAAATAGTAAATTAATAATATTATTAATTTAATCTTGCATTATTTTATTTTAATTCACTTTTGTTTAACTTTATGTATAGATTTTCAAGTTATAGTTATCATCGATAACGTCATATCGAAAAACAAAACTAGTTTTTGATTTTCATAATACTTACCATCCCGAACACTACAGTATCTATGTTTATATACTTTAAAATATTTAATACATAAATGGTCTAAAAATAATGATGTGTAATTGCTTTAATTTATTATAAATTACCCTTAGTTGTGTTTGCTATAATTTTAATTACGAGGAGATATAAAAATAATTTTATTTCAATTGATTAGTGTAATAGAACATTGATATAATATTTTAGAGAACTAATTTTTGTAATTTTTCTGGGAATCGGCAAGTTATACATATATTAATAATATATTATTAACGAAACAAAAATTAGGTTTGTCCAAACCTCAAATTATATATATGTTGCATTTAAGTATTTATGTATTTAAAAATTAAATTATTTTCATGTTGATTATAGAATTTTAATATTTGTTGTTTTCTTACATATTTATTGTTTTATAAGATTAGCAATTTAAGTTGTCAAAGAATTACAATTTAATACTTAACTTTTAACATGTTTTCTGATATCGATTGTTATTGAAGTTCTCCATGCGCAATGTACATTAATCAACTATGAATTAAAAAATGATTTGGCGTAAAATTATATGTAAATAGGTGTTACTATAAATTTAACTTTAATTATATTAAAAATGTACAAACACTTTATGAAATATTTAAACTATAGATTTAAAACATACCCAATAAAATTAAAAAAAGTTAATTTACGTAAATTAAAAATATACAGAGAAAATAGGAGTTTACGTCACCAAAATACAAGTAGGCAATGTTTCGTGGTTTCTTAGAAGTAATCCATATCCAAGAATTATCGTAAAAATAATAACAAAATAAAAAAATATACCTAAATCGTTTTTTCAATATTTATAGTATATATTTCATGTGAATGTATATATCTTTTTCACAATATAATAATTTATATGGATATAATAAATATATTATACATCAATACATCATATATATTTAACATTATAAGTTGTATTTATAATTATATATGTTATATTTATTACATATTTAATATATGTAATTGGTCAAAGAGTGATGTTTATGTTAAGATGAATGTCATATTGTGTGTGATAATCAATTTTTCAGTGATACCTCACGATCTCTATCAATTTCAAAATTAATATTATGACTGATTAGTTGTAATATTGTTTAATAATTATTAATTACATACAACAACACAAATTAAGAAATAACAACGCTATAACGATTTACATGCTTATAATAGTAGGTAATTAAGTATGTACATTATCTATTTTGAACTAAAACAATGCTAAATAATATAATTCAATAATATAATAATATTATAATAATATAATATAATATTTATTCGTGATTCATTAAGATAATCTATGCCGTTATACCTATAGGCTTTTAAAATAAATGTATTTATTTTTATTTTTAATAGAATATCTATTTATTGTGCTTTAAACCGATGGTTTAATTTTGTAAATAATTTTCATGAAATATTTTTGCGAGACTACGTTAAGTTTACGGTATCGCCACTTCCAAACTCGATCAGGGTATACGTATCCCTTCGGAATATTTTAAGGTTTAACGTGGGGAAGCGGACACCTCTATTTTATTGCATTTGGCCACTGAAATTGACATTTATGGAGTGAAAGACATTTCTCTTTCAGATATCGTATTTTCAAGGATGACCCCTAATTCAGTAGGTTTTGAAAGATTCCATAACTTACCGAAAGTAGTTTTTTTTTATTATTAATGCGATGTAAAAAATAGAATGTGTTTGACAAATTAGTTAGATACCATCATCTACCATATTTATTTACAAACTATAAGTACGATTATAATATATAGAATATTTATCGTGTTCTCGTGTTTTTTTGTAAATTGAATCTAATGACTTTAAAAACACAGTGGAATTATACAAAACAACGGAGTTGCAACTCTTATCCCACTCAGCTAGAACGTACAGGTTTAGATACCTACATGTATTAAATATTATAATTTCAACATTAATTAGTAGGTATATACCTAATATACCTAGGAATTCTCTACTAGTGCCAGTGCTTGGAATTTGGCTACAGTTTTAAAATAATAATGTGGTTTTAGTTAATAGACGTCTACATTGGAGGATATTAACTAAAAAATCTCAATAGTTTGCAGGTAAAAATATAGTATGGGCCTTGGTGTGACTTGGTGATTGGCCTCAGTCACTGACGTTTTCGATTTCACAGTATGTTGTACAACAGTTCATACATTTTTGATAAAACTACTATCACGTGTATAAATAATAATAAACCTAATATTATAACACTATTACACTATTACCTATATAAATGTTTATAATAATATTCACATATACAACTGATACGTCATGTAAATAGTTAATGTGTTTTTTAGGCTTATAACTAAAAAAAGTTGTACAACTTTTTTAGTTTTTGTAGCACTTTAGGAGTATCTAAACTAACTTATTTTTCAAATGAGAATCAACTTCTTTTTTATTGTATATTTTGAAGCTGACTTTTTATTTTTTTAAATCTGAATATATCTTGATCGAAAATTGAACTAGCTAGTGGTTTGTGAGTTATTTAACTTTGCGTTTTGTGTATTAAGGTGTAAACATAATAGATTTATGATAATAGGTTTGAAATATATGTATATGGAGCCTGGTAATTTCAAAATTATAGTAATTACTAATTTATATTAATTTAGTATTTTATTAACATTTTGTAATTTGTTAAAATTGTCGAAATTGATTAAATATAATAGTAACCTATGTTAACCGTTAATATAATAGTTAATGTAATATCCATATAATTATATCTATTTTATACTTTTTTTAATAAGTAGTAATTATTATAGGTTTGATAAAATATAACTCTGAAACTGTTCGTTTGAATTTCGATTTAGACACATTATAATGTATAAAAAAATCATCTGGTTTAGGTACTATTTACAGCAAACACGGTTGGTTCTCGTTTAGAAAAACAAAGTTTGCATAGTTCCTTAATAAATGGTATAAAATATCTAAGTATAATGTATTATATTACGACTTCTAAGTGGGTATATACTTAAAAATTGCAAACGTCACAATTCATTATTAAATGAAAACATTAAGGTGAGCGTGTACGGCAAATCCACCCTGTATATAACGTTCTACCGCGGTAAAAACTCACGAAAATCATATGGGGCCGAAACATCGTATAAAGATACCTCCCATATATATATATATATATATATAAACGATATATACGGTGTGCGATCGTTAAAATAGAAGGGTAGGTACGCTACCGGAGACGGCGTGTATATAATATAATATATATATATACATTACATGTACAAGCACCTACACCGCATAGAGACGCCAAAAACAAAAGAGAGGAGGAAAAAAAAAAATAAAAATAATAGCAAATACAAAAACAGCCGCATCCGCGCCCCCGCCGCCGCGGGATCTCTAAATGACTATCGGGTTGTGCCGGTCGCCGCTGCTGGCAAATACAACCGGAGTCCGATGTGGCCTTCTGGGGTTTGCGCCCGGCAACGCCCTCGGATACGCGAAAACTACGCAGCACACGCGGGCTCGAGTAATGGACCTTTGACCGAGTGAATAGGACCGTCTGGGGACCGTTCGGGGCTTCCTATGCGTCACATGCACAAATCGTTTAGTGATTCGGTTATTCAACCAATTCCGGGCGATGCACGTTTATAGCCCGGCGCGCAATTGCGATGGGACGTCCCCACACTCGCGTGAGCGTATATGCTGCTCGTCCGCGACAATTGCCACTGCCCTCACCGCAGGTCGCGAGTCTCTCTCTCTCTCAGTGTACATATATATGTACACAGGCTTCCTCCGTTTTCGTATTATGTTTTTTTTTATTTTTTTTTTCTCTCACGTCTGTTTTTGCCTTCTTTTTTTACGTCGCAGTTGTTTGTTGTTTTGTTTTACTCGTTTCGCACATTTCCTTCGCAGTGTATATATATATATATAGCTATCATACTGTTACAACTATACACTGACCAGACGATCGAGCCCTCTACGGTGACATTGGCGGCCGCGGCGGCACCCCTCTCCATCGGTACACTATTTTTTACCAGATATATACGCAGCTATAATGGGGGCGGCGGCATGATATTATTGTATAGAGGATTAAATAACGGAGTGTGACATTGATTCCGTTTAATCAAAACTCATTACAAAATAATATTTGCTTATGTTTACTACATGGCATCACGCTGCAGTACACGAATTTAAATAGTCCGATGGTGAGGTACTTATACGCGTTACGCACTTAATAGGTATGTAAAAAACGTAAGAAAATAATTTTTTTTTTTGTATTTGTGTTTAAACCGTACGGCCTTACGAGGGAGTTACTCCGGCCTTGATGGCAGTCCTTCCCCTCAAACGTAAAAAAATATCACTATCAGTAGGTAGTTCTAAAACGTGAAAACAAAAAAAAGGAGAAAAGGGAATAGGTAACCGCTCTGCCTTACAGTTGGTATACTCGATACATTGTCATTGTAATGTATGTGTTAAATTTGAATTCTATAATAAATCATTGAACACAAAAAACGACTCTGAATGAAGACGATAATTAAATGAATTCATTTTCTTTTAAAAATCGTGCTTAATATGTATCTTTAATTTTTTTAAATAACATTAATCACCACTTACGAAGAACCTTGTATTAATTTTTCAAGCATTTTGACCCAGAAAACATTATATTATTTTAATGTTTTATAAAAAAAAAAAAATTTTAAATGTCAAATGTTATATAAATAGCTCAAAAAGCACAAAATAATTTTTAAATTTTACCATGAATGAAAAAATCTAATGTAAACATTTGGTGAACATTTTAAGTTTACTGTTATTCCGTTTTAAATTACAATAAAATAAGAAAATCAATTTTGTATAAAAATTCCATTTTTTCCCAATTATTCAAAAATGTATTGGTATTTTTAACTTTTGTCTCCCTCAACGTACTATTTCCTATCAGAAAAGATATTGAAGTTGAAAATTGAAGAATTTTTCTACTATAAAAAGTTTCTCGGCTTAAATCTATCTAAAATAATCTAAAATCTCATCTAAAATAATTATAAAGTTAATAATAATATAATATTATTTTACCATTTAATATTATTGAAGAACTTGCAAAGTTACCTAAAATAAAAAACCGCAAGTTTAAGAAAATTGTATTTTTTTACTTATCTACTTACTTATATGCCGTTCTGCAGTAACTTAAATAATATTATTCATTCTAGTTCATCAATTGGCTTTTGAACCCTCTTTTGGTCAGTAACATCTTGATGTATGCACCGCAGTTGTAGACCATTCGATTTTTGAAACGTGGCAAATGGCCATGTCAATATTTCCGTTTTTCTTTGGTGTCCAGTAACGTAATTATTTCGTCAGGCCTTAGGGTAAAAATATTTGATCAGAATACCAAATGCGAAATATAAGCTCATGTGCATTTTTGATGCTGTTAACCTCTGACAAAATATGGTCTTGAATATGATATATCTATTAGGGTGTTTTATGAAATGTTTTATAGTATGAAGATGAGAGGTACAAGTAGCTAATTTTTCATAGTCTTAATAATAGACCATTCCATCAATAAAAAAAAATTTAAATAATGCATCATTATGACATTTCAAATTAAACGTTCAATGTACACACCAAACAAGTATATCATATAAATGTATAAGTTGTAGGTACATATAATATATATATAAGTTTTTGAATGTTTCATATATTGGGTATTCCATACTTACCAAGAGTTTTAATAGTGTAATAAAATTGAAATAATTTATGGTCTTGGATATTATTATATTTTATTGAACAATTCAATTGATTAGGTAAATAAAATGTACATACAATTCGAAACTATCGTTCTCAAGTAAAACTTTAAGGCTGAAACATACATTATACAAGTATGAATTCGTTATAATATGAACAAATATGATTTGATATATTTTAATAGAATGCCTGAATAAAATAGAAATTATAAAAACGAAAAACCATATTATATTTTATACGGTTTTATATAGAAATGTAATTATTCTTAATTTTAAATTGATTTATTAACTATGCCTAATATAATATTTCAATGATATAATGAGATTATGTGTAGAATACAGTACATGTGAAAATGCCTGTATAAAAGTTTTAGGCAATAAATTTCATAGATATCGATGGGTTCTTGTTCTTTTATTTGTTAAATTATGGAAATGTCACTGGGTGCCTTCAAGTAGTACTAAAAACCAGCGACGTGCAATCATTTCATTTTTTACACTCAACTCCACTGGGGGTTCTTAATTTTTGTAGGGGATCTCTTTTTTTCCTTGCTTATTTATTTTTTTTTTTTGACCACGTGCTTGTTGTTTGATTATCCTTCAGTCCACTCCCTTTCTTTTGTGGAAATAACTGGGGGAAACCACACGTGACAATTGGTCTTGACGAATGAACCACCTTTTTGACTGTGAACGATCATCTAAATACGAATACGCGAGTGTACAATATAATATATTAAATATACCCGACTGACTGATATTTGCTGACTAGTCTTTAACGTGAATAATAATAATATTGCAATATTGTAATGCATCAAAGACAAAAGCGCACGACCTTATCTAATAAAATATGTACGCGCACTGACCGTTGTAACACTTGTGTTTAACTGTTGTAGCCTCCCCGTTCGAAATCCTACGTAAGGACGAAGGATATCGGCAGGACAACGGAAAAGAAGATTTGGTTTTTTTGTTTTGTATTTTATTATACATTTTTGTCCTGGCCGGAGACTTATGGCTTTTCGTTGTCCGATTTTATTAATATTTTATTGCGCGAGCGGACTGTTTGATTTATGTCCAACCGTCCCTACAGTAGTGTCAGTACGACTTGTTGTTTTAATATCACCTCCCCTTTTCCTTCTTTCTTTTTTTTTTATTACAATGTAGTCATGTTGAATATCGTTTTAAAATTACAATATTAGGTATACTCTCGAATGTTATACTCAATGTACCGGATTATTGTTAATTCATCGTAAACACCATACGTATTATGTAAATACGCTGTATTTTATCGCATCAGAAAAAAAAACCGTACTTTTTGCTTTGAGATTTTTATTTACTAAAAAACGTTAAAAATATATTAATAATATTTAATGTCAATAGCTTCAGTGAAATTAATGAATCTTTCACATATAATATACTTTTCCTTACCATGTATTGTCACATTGGCAACTAAATATTTACTATTATTTTTTAGGATTTGAATATTCACACATGCTTTAGTAAAATGCATAATATAATATTATGTATGTATACTATATAGTAGTTAAAGCTCAATGCCTTGATTATTCAAGAAAAAAATACTCACAAGTAGTTGTATTGTTGTAATACAGCTTCAAATCGTCGAGTACAGATTCATATCAATGAAGTTGTCAACCACTTTACCCCATAGGTTCATCTAAAATCTTTTTGTTTCACCCTATACGAATTGAAATAATGAGTGAACTCATACGTGCCTGTACGGTGACAGTAATAGAGTCTTATATAATATTGTAGTATAGACTCCTCCACGCGTCGCACACAGGACACCTCTGGTGCTTTTTGAACGGTAAAATGAATAAAATATGTATGCTGATATGTACCATAAAAAATTAGGTCTTTACCGCGTTTCTTTTGTTAACATTAACTGTGTTGAAGACTAAAATGGTACGTGGCCCGTTTCATTTGAATTTTGTATGAAACACATTATGTGAACGGTTTGTCGGTATACCGAATTATAGGTACCTATAATTAAAAATACGCTTTAACGTACCTACTTATAAACTATGGCCATTTAGATCAAGTTATAAAGAAATAAAAGAGCTATTTTTTTAATAATAATTAATCGTAATGGTAATACTACTTGAACTTAGATTGTCGTAATTAATTTAAAAATACTGATACCAATACATTAATATTTTATATTTTTATGATGAGTATAATATATTTTAAATATAAGACAATCTAAGTGAATATTTTTTAGGGGATCTTATTGGTGTACGTAATTTATTGTATTTTCATGCTTTTACAAATTATAACATATTTTTTTAAGGAATTTCACTTCATTTCGATTCTCAAAAATCAAGAATTGATTGGAAACTAAAAAGATGTTATTTAATATCAGATTATACTACTAAAAATATACATATTTTTTTCGCTATGGTTCGCTATAGTTTTATGACAATAAAATAATAGTAAAACTTTTTACCTTTAACATTTGAATGCACTATACATTTTTTTATTATTTATTGATAAACCCTAGTATCTTTTAAACTTTTTCTCTTATATCATTCATGCCTTTAAGAAATAAAAATAACTGTTAAACTTTATATTTTTTTTTTATAGCAAAAATAAGATTGTTAACTGGACGTTGGTTAACTTAATAAAACTTTCCAACAGTTTAATAATATCAATAATTTTACGGGGAATAAATCATTTATGTATATGCGATAACAATATAATATATGCAACAATAATAATGGAGGTAAAAAAATTACCAATAGATGTTCGAATGTTTTTATGATTTTAATTGAATTCTAGCCATAAGAAAAAAAATCGAATTCTATTAGAGATTAGAGGTATTCGTAGTTATATTTGTTCATATAACCATGTGTAAAAACTTTAATAATAAAAATATGTTATGCCACTGTTAAGCTACGTGTCAATAAAACCGATAAACACTAATTAAAAAAACGTATATATTACATTTTCAACAATAACTGCTTATATATACAAACAATGTATTTAGATAATAATAATATAATAGGTATAAACTATAATGTATATGAGCGGAAAAATAATATATTATGATGATAATTGATAACCTATGTATATTGAACATAATAATTTACATACATTTTTAGGTATTCCCCCAATGTTATTTAATAATATATTAGTAATATATGCAGCTTTAACTACGTCGTCGAATTTTGCGGTATCGTCCTGTATTTGCGGGTGCACTGATTTCGACACCACCTCGATTATTACACACGTGTACTTTATATACTTTACAGTGTCAAACGTCCGCGTTTTCCACGAGCTCAATATGATATAAGGTCCACTTTCTGCTTGAACCTTACAACTCACGCAGACGCGTATAGCTATTCAAATATAGATAGAGTATACCTATATAATTATAAATATATACTTACTGAAAAGCAGTGATTTAACCGTTCAGCTTATACCCCCGGACCCCCTCGCAAAAAGAAAAACATTTTTGATTTCAACTACCGTTTAGCACTTTAAAAAGTGTTATTATACTCGTATTACTTTAATCTCATGAGATTAAACACGCACGGAAATCAATAAAAATATTCTTCTCCTTGGACTACTCAGTATATATAAGGTACCTACATAAGGTATACACGGGCTTCCAATCCGCGGTCCGCGCGCCATCGGTTAAGAACTGGGCCGCATACGATATCGCATGCGATGGTTTTTCCAACATCGAGTCGAAAAAAATTGTACGGATCGTTCTAAAAGACAAAAAAATGTAATAATATTGTCTACACCGTTATACCTATAATATGTGCCGGGACGAACGAGATGGCGAGACGACTGTATAGGCAATACGAGTATACCACATACCGCGTCACGTCGTGTTTATCCATAAACGTACATGTACGGTTGACAGACGCACAACCGTATAAATAATAATAATAATAATATATAATATCATATCGTACGACGAAAATAATAATATTATATCGAATCATCCGCCGAGTTCGTTACCGCGGGCGGCGGCGGCATTCGGGTCGGACGGCCGCCGAGGTTTCGTGCGCAGCTACGCGCGACGGAACGCGATTAGTTGATTACTGGGCGTTCCTCCGGCCGACTTGCGCTCCCCAGATCCGTTTACGGTTTTTTTTTTCTCTGTTGTCTTCCCTTCTTTTTGTTCTTTTCATTCACATTTATCGTACTTTGTGCGCGCCTTATTAAACACAACAGACGTCGCCCGACGACAAATTATAACCGTACGCATTATCAAACGTCATATTTTATGCTGTACCTACGCTTATTATTGTACGGGCGCGGTAGGTACACATTTTGTGCAGCGCCATAATACCGTATCCGCGCATCGACTTACCGATTTTTAGACCCGAAAAATCACATCCGAAGTAGTACTGCAGTTGTTTTGATCACGAAATAAAATCGATTATCGACGAGCGGTCGATTAGCATATAATATATATATAATGTTGTAGGACTAATGACTATGTGCACTTAGGTATATATTATCGCAGGAACGCGATAGTGTTTGGTCTGCTCACACTCGATAGTCGCCAAGGCGTCCGCGATATATAATACAGCGAAACCTCCCAATAGCGGACGTCTTATCGGGAACCAATGTACCTACTACAGACTTTCCACAATATCTTAACACTCCGGTCACTTCCGAATAACGGAAAAATATCGGCGACCGAGATTTAAAGGTCTCACTGTATACCCGTAGATACTAAACTCTTTGTTACTATAATAGGTACTTATATTATAATATTTTTATAGTTCAAAAGTTGTTCGTATAGTTTGTTTCGCAGGCTTCTCATCCTCTACGCCGCAGAGTGTACTACGTACAGAGGAAAAAGGGTACTGCAGTCGGATTAAGTGAAAACTTTAATCGGCTGCGAAGTTCATAACAATAATAAATAAAATACACATTGTAAATATACTTGAGTATTATATTTAGCTACCCGATGACAGTCGGATTCAACAATAAAGTATAAACATTATAATTTTAAATTTTGAAGTTACACCATACCTATAGGTACCTAGCATATTATATTATACAATGTATTATACAAATATGTGTACTAAATATGCATTAATAATAAGAGCAAGGGCAATTTGACGTTTATAATCTTAAAATTGCACGATGAAATATTAAAAACAACTTATGTTTCTACATTAATGTTTATATGGTTGTATATTATGTATAACTTACTTAATTTATAGTTGCGAATATCCAAAAAATAAATTAAAACTGTTGATTGTTGATATCTTATATTCTTATCATATGTTCATTTAACTATATATTACATAAATAATCCATAACCTGTAACATATATACAATTAAATTAATTAAAATGTATAACCAATAATCATATATAATAATTATAGACTAACATCGTTAAAATAAATCTTTGACAGAAATAGATTACTTTTATGTGTAATTAAGTAGCCATAAAACTGATAATTAATTAGTTATAATTATTGATAAATTCTGAAATACTTAACACTGACAACACTAATTTTAACGTAAAAATATATGCAATATAAACATATTTTGTGCCTTAAAAGCATATATGTAGTTATATTTATTTTTGCGAAGTATATGCAACAAAACATATCACCTATGATCTTTGTATTTAAAATTAACAACTATTTTGCATTTAATTTTAAACTATAGGGAGTTCTTATTTCATTTTAAATTCATAAACAAAAAATAATTTTATCGATTTTGAATAGGTATCCAATATTAAAAAAATAGATTTTTAGCAATAAATAATAATAATTCATTCTAAAGAAGACAAGTAAAACCAGATATAGTTTTATCTGTCTACACGTTTTAACCTCTTCACTCTGCTTTTCTTAACTATGAATAATTATAGTCAGTAAAATATTTGTTATGCGTATATCATCAAGTATTCGTGTATAAAAAAATTTTAAAATATCATGATAAAAAAAATATGTTATATATTAAACACAATGATGTTGTGGTATTATATTTTAATACATTTTATGATATTATCATAATATATGATTGATAAACCATGAAAACTAAATGAAACTAAACTACGTGTAGGAATACCTGTTTGCTATTAATACCTATATCTAATGGAATCCAACACTTCTATTGATACATGTCACATATTATATTATAACGCTATGCTGTTTGCATATTACATTATTACGTATATGAAATCTTAATAAGTTATATAAGTTAAAACTTTAAAATGTGTAGTACATAGAATATAGGTGAATATCGAGCATATCAATTGAAAATATCCTATGGAAATCTTATACGCAGAGAATAACCTGTAAGAACCAGGTAGAAACCAGAAATTGCCTAAGAATGTCTGACAACCTCTTCGAAGCACTTAGCCCAAACCCAAACCAAGACAATACCAACAAAATCATCATATTTCTAAAACTTATTGATATGTACAACTAAATTTAAGGAAACCATTGTATTTAATTATATGTAATCAATATTTATTTTATTGTAAGCCTAGTATAGGAATTTAAAAAAATTCAACAAATATTTTTAATTATTTTTATTTATAGGCATTTTAAGTTACATTTTTGACAATATTGGCTAGTTAGTAAAAAATACATTTTTTTCCTCCAATGATTACAGTTTTTTTGTTTTAATTCTAAAATATTAATCGTAGACATTTGAAACTTTTCGCCATTAAGGTAATAATAAATTATTATTTTCTATGCACAATGAGATTTACAAAATATTTTATCACCTAAATTGTAATAATAAACATACGTTTTTAGTTTATTTAAGTGACTCAGATTTATAAGGAGATTTCAGTGTATAATAATAAAGTGGTATAATAATATAATGTGGAGCAATAGTTTATGAGCGAAAATATAATATACTGCAACGCGAGTTCCAAACTTGTTTGGTTCTTATACTCACGGAGGCTATTATTAAAACAAAATAAAACTGAAAAGAAAACGCTGTGGAATATTTTTGTTTGAAAGATTGGGTAAATTATGGGTACGCGTGTAATGATGCGAGTCTTATGACCGGCATATAATGTCGCGCGTTTGTATACCCAAATGGGAACGAATAATAATAATAGATACCATTGGACTAAAATATATGCGTGTCGACCCATAACTAATCCCTTACAATGTCCTTTTAGACAAAACACTGTCAATAAAGTGGTCAGCCGATGTTTTAACCGCACATACTTTACGATTGAATTTGTGTGGCCGATAAAAAATGCATATATTGTGTATAAAAAAAAACAAATATGTACTAGGGTTTTTTTTTTTTATTATTATTATTTTTGTTTAGAATGGTGAAATGATTTCTGGACCATCTTGGTTTTTCGGAGTCGAATCAAACGCGAAACAAAAGAACTGTTTGCCGTCGTGTTTAAGTTTATAAATCCCTAAAATAAACCTAAGTATATATAGTCAAAACATTGACCGTTTAATGTGATTTAGTGGAAACGTTGGTGAACAACTCGTCGTGTTTGTAAAACGACTAAAAACGATAAAATCTGTGATATTATTGTATATATACCTAATTATTTTATGTTAAGGCACATTTCATAACAATGTGTATATTATACAGTCATATATATGTATGTGACGAATGAAAATATTCGTATTACGCGTTACAAAAAGAAATTAGTGGTAGTCACTCGCGATTTTTAAAACTTTTTTTTAATTTTTATGAGTCATATTTTATTTCTTATTTAGTGTTGCGCATTAAAATCACTGTATACTTAACGACAATTGATATTGTACCTACGATATAATATGTATGCGTGTACACACAATATATAATACTACGAGTTCGCCTTATTGATTCATTTGTTTAGTCTGTTTATTCCAAATCGAAAACCAAGTTGGGTGTTTGTACACGGTACACCGTATACTTATGCACATTACCCGATCGATGTATTTTAATTCACGAAATTACATAGTTGATTATATTCTTCACGCCCAAAATTGCAAAAATAACGATAAGCTTTAGCCGAACGGTAACATATACTTACATATTTATTATTATACATAATATATTATATACAGAGATAAAATAAAATAAATAATAATAACTTAATAAATAGGTATGTCACCCATGCACCATTTGTTTTGATTAGTGTTAAAGTATTAACACACATTCATTATATATGCACTTACGTTATATATATACGTTTGTGTGATTAAGTACATTTTTAATTACCTGGTCAGGTTGTCGAGCGTGCTTGATCTTACTTGTTTTCACTAATTTCAAACTCTTTATAGAACAAATTTTATGAACTGAAATAGGTAAATTAGAAGTCAAACTTACAATAATCTCCTGTTCAGTATTCAATGCGAAATATAAAGCTATTTTCAAAGCTTCTGGTTTTATTAAAAATAATAACCTCTAAGACACAATAATTTTCCCACTCTCTTAGTTCAATCAATAATATTAAAAATGCCTACAACCCTTCAGATATTATATTTATAATCTCCAAAACAATAACGTCAAAATTAAAATGTTCTGGATTCCCAGTCATTCACTAACATAAATGGAAATGATCAGGCCGCCAAAAATGCAGTTGTTCCATTTATACAGCCAATATCCCTTTGTCAAATCATCACACTCAGTGATAGAAGTACTAATATTAATGAAAAAAATAATGACCTCAGCTACATTGCACCGACAACGGTTGTCTCATTCTACTAAACTTCATGAAATCAAACAAAATAATAATCATATTGGTCCTTATTACTCCTCAATTTATCCAGAAAGTTTGAAGTACCTTGGTAATTATCAAAAGACTCTGAATTGGCCACACGAAAAATTGATCGCATAGCTTCTTAATGGCAAAAGAGGACGCCCGTGCTCCCTAATAAACACTTCCTGTGGGATTTATATCAATATAAAACTTATTTTCAACGACTCCCAAACAAATATAACTAGGAAAGAAAAAATTATTAACTTCCAGAATGGCCTCCAACCGACTCAGCCGAATTTGAAAACCCACTTAACTGTTTATATTCTATCGTATTTGTAATAGTTAATACATTTTTTTTTTTTTTGTAATCTTTATTTATACAAATAAAGATAATGTGTTAATCCATTTCAATAGCCGCTGTGTAAATTGATACATTTAACTTTACCTAAGTATACAGTTAAAACCTACAGCATGGATATTCTAATACAATTTTTAATTTTTAATCTGATAGTTTTGTACAAAAAAATAAATGCTCTCACAAATTATTTTCATTAACAATTAATCAAATTTACGTCAGAAACTGTAAGCATACCTAATATATTTTATAAGTATGAAATACGATTGTTTTGTAGAGTTTTGAGAATTTCCTAGCTTTAAGTTGTAAAAGGTGTCGTCTAGCTGAAAGACCAGCTATTACAAACATGATTTCAAATAATATTGTAGTGTTTTTTTTAACCATAAGCTGCCGTTAAATTTGTCAGAAATAAATCAACTGATATGGTTTGATAAGAAAACATTTTGTTTACTGAATTACCATTTTTTATGTATAATTTATAGACTTAAAACATATTTAATATTATTGATTATTTACTGGGCTACTATATATTTTAGGAGATTGCCTAATGCCCGTTGAATGTTTAAACTTAGAATATATATTATATCGATGAATATTCAATAACACATCGTTCCATAACATGTATAAGTCACCCATTTTTAGTGTTTTGTTTTTACATAATACGTACTACACAATGGAAGATATCATACGATAAAATCAAAAACAAATCAGAGTAATAATAAAATATTATGTTAATTATAAGCGATAGCTGTTTAGTAATACCAATGTATTTTATGATAGAAATAATTAATAAGATTATTTCTAAAGATAATAGTACAAATGAACATAAAAGTTATACATTATAGTATCAAGTATGATATATAAGGTATATAGAATAAACAAATAATATATACATTACGTACAGATATAATCTGTGTTTATAAGTTATAACGAATAATATATTTTCATTAGATTGATTTGAAAATTGTTTAGAGCAAACAGTTCAAATAATATAATATCTCGAAACATAAATTTGTCTAACCGTATGGAATGCACTATCGTTAGTTATTATAGTAGTGTCCAACATAAATAAAAAAATCACCTAATCACTATTTGATTAACATTTTATATTTTATTTCGGGGAACATAATATCCAATACGTACAAATACATACTCAATAAGCTAACGTCCTTACAAATAATAGTTAATGCCTACATACTTTAGAGAACGTTTAAACCTATGTGGCTAGGTATAGCTATGTATATATATTATATATACAATCGCCAATGGATATACCATGCATTAAACTGCAATTAATAATCTATTTCTGAACAAATTAATGGTGAAAAAAAAAACTGAATAATAAAAAGGTGATGGGGAATAATGTAGGGTACCTATTACGAGTCGTTTATCTTTACGAAAAAATCTATCGATCGGCATAGTAATAAAGTATAATGCCGTTCCGATAGTATCGAGTTGACATTTTTTCGCGGACATTCACACGCTCGTGATCGGACGACGGGGTTGACGCTGCGTGGGTTGTGGCCGGCAATGATACCGTGGCTGTGGCCGCAACATGTGTTCGTCTTACGGGAAAGTTCCGGAAAAAGCTGCGGTTACAGACCGGACGATGTATTGCGTTATTATAATTCATCATCGTCTTCCGTACAGTGTGTACCACGACCACGGGGTATAACACATTATTATTATTATTATTACTATTACTATTATTACTATTACTATTACTATTATTATTATTATTATTATTATTATTATATAACAATACGGCGGGAAACTAATAAAATGTCACGGACTCGCGTGTGTCTGTATAGCCACGGTGGAGGTACTGGAGGAGAATGCGACCGACCGTGGAGGACCCTTCGGCGCAAACGTGATGTATCAGTGATGTCAAATCGGAAAAATTTCTTCTCGCCGTGACGTCACGACGCGTTTCACCGTATACACGCTATATACGATTTATATACCCTCTTCGAAGCGGCGGCGGCGGTTGTCGCGTACGCCGCGCGTATATTATATGAAGGGTAGTGTCGGATTAGGGGGTGATCGAGACGCGGGAGGGTTCGGTTTGTGGCGGGGAGGGTGTACGACGTCGCGGGGCCGCGCCGCAGCGCACTTGACAGACAGACACTGTAACGTAAAGATATTCAGGCACAGATTGTCCCCGCGGCGGTGTAGTATGTACCGCCGGTAATAGACAATAGTATATTATACGCGGGCGCAGTCGTTATCGTGATAATTATTATTGTAGTGCAGCCATCGGCATTGGCTCGAGATATGATTTTTGGAAAAAGCTTTCTCAGAGGGTGTATAACATAATATCATAGTTGTCCCGTACGATTTTCAAACATGTTTAAACATGTTTAAACAGTGCACTGTACAGCGTATGCGATAAATTATATTGTCGTTGTTATGCGCGTTGTCCAGGTTTTGACTTTTAAATTTGCAGTTGGTTTTTTTTTTTTTTTCTGTGGTCTGGTCTTTTGGTAGACATTTAAGGTCGCGATGACTCGCGAACGTTTTACTGACCGCGGTGACTAGAAATAAATTGCTCGCAACAGAAATCTGATCGTGATGTTAAAGATATTATGTGAGTGAGCCAATTCACAGGAAATATTTTTCTTTTTCAAACGTATAGTAAGTGTTCGTTTAATTTAAACTGAACCAGATGGTTACGATCAGGTAGTTGTAATCGTGGAAATATACAGAATCGGATAAGTGTGTCTATGCAATTTCACGTATTGCACGTATTTCACGTATTTCACCATGGTGATTAACGCGAGAGCTAGTTTAGAACTATCATTATATTGTTATAATTTACAAAAATATTGTCATATAAGCACTGGGCTTAATTGAAAAAACTTACACGCATTATATTTGGAAAATTTCGATTTAAATGGATGCTCGAGTCCCTGAGCACCGACGTAGATACTATTTATAGGCTCAAATGACTTGAGAGGTATATTTTATATTTTAAGGGGATACCTTATTTATTAACGTCATTGAAACATCATGTAACCACGATTTCAAGATAATATTATTCAATCATCTAGTCATAATATCTGGAGTATCATTTATTATACATTTATACATACTACCTATAGTATTTATATTCAATGGTATACCTAGTATTCACATAATATGATACTATATATCTATGGTTTCGTTTAAAATGGGTTAACTTTGATTATTAATGTGTAATATTTTTCCAATGATATCCAAAGGTATACAATATACATATAACAATATTTGAAGTTATTATTATTTTTTTAATAGTATTTAATCATAAAATACTCACTCGTCATAATATCATACACTATTGTTACATTTATTCGAGTAAAAAATCTAAGAAAAAACTTATTATGGTATAATATTAAAAGGTGCTTTAGTTATAGCTCAGAGCATTGGAAGATTTTGGATTGGAAGCTCTGAATATGGTTATTGATGTTTAAAATGTTTGGAGAGCCCCATAATTGGATTCCGTACGTCCACATTGTTTTAAGATAGAGTTTATATTGTATTAGTAGTTAGGTTGATAATTTTATGTGGCTGGAGCCGCTACAGGTTAAAATAGAGTGGAGAAGAAGAAATCGATCGTTTAAGGATAGAAGTTTGTTGGGAAGATGAGAAAAACAGGTAAGGCGTTGGTCAATTATCATTCCTAGGTAGATAGTACTCTTCTTGGTTGGCAAGATTGGCTCGTTCAGGGTAATAGGTGGGCATTTTCTCTTTCTAAGAGTGAAGGTACAGTGTATAGATTTAGACTCATTTTTTTCACTCCCCACTCCTTATAATAATTTATAAGGGTATAATATACTTAATAGATAAAATATGATATTCGTTGTTTGTACTACGCGTAGTTATATTTATTGACATGTATTATCATATGTTCACCATTTTGTATTGTTAAATAAATCGTTCACTGCTATAGTATAAATTCCATCGGGTTGTTTTGAAAAAAAACAAACATGTGTTTAACATTATATTATATTATTGTTTTTTTTTTTTTTTTTTTTTTTTGGGGAGGGGAGTATAAATCTGTACCTACCTTATCAAAGTATTACTATTCCGAATATAATACATAGTTTACAGTCGTATTTATGATATTGTTTTCTTAAAACAATATTTTTACATTTGACCAAATTAACTTAATAGAAAATTAGAATTTAATTTTGGATGATGTAATCTGTCATAATATATATGCGCTTGTTTGAAAATATTCAACAAAACTACATAGTTAAATAATACCAGCTACACGTTATAAATTATCGTGTACGCCAAATGTTTTCGGAGACAAATTAAATAATATCCATTTTTTTAATTACAATTACTTCGTTAAAAAAAATACACTGTATTATATATATAGTATAAGTATAAGTTCGTTTACTTAAAACAATAAGTCGTGTTGCGGAGAGTAAACAACTTGCGTCAATTATCGATAACGACACGGTGCAGCGATATAATATATGATATACATTGATATATGTTCTCATATATATATATTGGTTATATGCTGTACGATCGGGTCCAAGGTTGACAGTAAGTCCGGTGCGCCTAACATACACACACACACACATATATTATATATATACGTCCGCACACACACGATATCGTAAGTACCTAATATATATTATTACGACAGCTATATAGGCACCGTGGCCACCACGTAGAATCGAGTGACCTATAATATATATTATACGTATGTATGTGTGTCATTCTATATATGTGTACCATATAGGCCGAAGTTTGTTGGTTTGCGCCGTTCGAAATTTCACTACCTTTTTAAATGTAATAATCACAAACAAATATCAGTGATTTGATTGCACCAGCGTGCAAGACTTTTGTAAGTGACAACTGCAGACTGCAGTTGGGGATGAATTATTCGGTCAGTTAACAGGAATCGATTGATCAATGTGATATTTTTTTCACATTTTTTGAAAGGTTTCCTATAAAATAATATTATAAATTATATCATAATGACAGTAAAAAAATACTACTTTTATTGGGACTGTAAGTTGCAGGGGTTGTGCAAATTTTCACTCTCACTATTGAGTTTTACTGTCGCGTTTTATATATAACAATTTTCTTTTATGTGATGTGATGATAATACATACGTTTTAGTCTCCAACTCATCATAAACATATCAGTTAGGTTTTGGAAAAAATGGTTTTTGGTTGTAAGTTTGTAAAAGGTAAGTTAAGAAATAAGAGGATGTCGTACCCGCAAGTGTTGTCTCCATCTTACTAACGCATAACATGCCTACCATATTATCCCAAAATGTACATCCCTCAGTTCCAATGTTGTGTTGTTAGCTTAAATATTAGAGTGAAGGTAAGAACATTATTTTCGTTGGATATTTACGATATTTTAATCTTTAAATAAGATATGAAGATGTAAAATATTAATATTAAAAAACGCTCATAAAATTAAAATATCGTAAAACTCTAACGAGAGAACACAGATAATAATACAATATTCTTAAACTTAAAGTTTGAAAATAGGTCAATTCACTCTAATATTTAAGCTGACACAATTATATGATATTCTAATTTCTAAGTAAATTATGAGCATTTTTCAATATTAATATTTTACATAGGTACTCATAAGTCCAGGCTCGTAAGTTCATGCATTTTTCATATGAATCTAGCCAAGTTATACTTTGTTATTTTTAAGTTATATTATCCTAAATGATGTAGGAATCCATTTCAAGGTACCATGGTTAAGGAGGTACCTATGTGAAGTTTTATTTTGCATATATATAGAGTGTTTTTTTTGTCTATTTGGCATATTTATGTGTTTTTAAATTTTATTGGTTATATTATTCATAGTTTTGATATTCCTATTGATTTTAGGTACCTATTACGTATATTATAAACGTGCATTTGATTATTGAAATACTATGAAAAACCAAAATGTTGATGAAAAATAAAATTAAAAATTTAATGCACGAGAATTGTTACAACGTAAACTGATTAAAAATTAAAACTTTTAAAAATATTAATGATATTTTTATTATTATTTTGAAAATTGCTTCTGATTTCTTTTTTTTCAATCCGCATACATTTAGATCATATTTTTATATTTTTAGTGTATACAAATGCATATTCCTGAACTTTTTAATACATATTTCAATGTATATTTCGCTAGTTTTTAGTGCATAAGTGCATGTTTATTTAGACATTTTTTAGGGCATAAACTTACGAGACCTGCTCATCACTCATAAAAAAAATATAATATTGTAAAAATGCAGATAATGTTCTTACCTTGGAGTTTGGTAATAGGTAAATTTACTTTAATAATTTAGCAACTGACATAAAACCAGAGCTGCTTAACTTACATATTGCTACCCTTATTATGCGTTAGGTAGTATAAGATTGAGACAACACATCATGCGAGTAGGTACCGACGTCCACCTATACAGTAGCAAAAAATAAAAAAATAAATAAAACTGAGATAAACATTCAACTCAGCTTTATAACTACCTATCTACGTTAAAAATCTTTTAAAATTATTAATTTTCAGCCGTAAATATGTATTACGAGCGTTTTAGTTAATTTCTGGCGTGCCATATAGGTGATATATATATCTAATATATGACGTTATGAATATCATATACAAACAGAGATCGATACAGTTATGAATGTGAGCCATGTTATCGTACGGTGTACATATATTCACAAACATATATACATATTACTATTACATGTATTTATAATTTTTTATTACAATATCAATATCGTCGAACAGGATTTTTTCGTGTTCGATTTTTGTTCGCGTCTAACGCCTATACTATATATATGCGGTGCAGTTAGGTCGATATTACGATCAGTAGTGCGTTTATCGACAACGAAATAAATAATGTCAATACAATATACATATACGCATAACAGTTGTGTTAGACGTGTATTAGCATAACAATATATAACTACTGGCGCGGTACTCACCTCTATACCGAGCGTGTACCGGCGCGATAACGGTTGACGAATAAGCACGTCCGATTTTTGAAAACCGAACACAATATATAATATTATTATTATTTATATACAAAATAATATATATATATATATCGTATTGTGTGATACTCCGACGACGTGATTATATTATATAGGCATTATTGTTATTATTGCGTTATGTTTTTCGTATATTATATAGGTACGATTTTGCTTTCCTGCAGCGTCTGCGGTTGTTCTGCCGCAGGATAGGTCGCTTATGCTTTAATTACTGTGCACAGCATTATACATTGAACTGTGTCGCAGGAGAGAAAATAGGCTAAACAAAATGTATCAGGCACCCGGGCACACGGTGTTATTGGATTGTCACAATAAAATATTATACGTATGTAGGGAATCGTTTTTTTCAATATACAAATACCCGTTCACGTCGTGTAGCCCATTTTTTCATACTTTATTAACATCAACTTATTAGCATATAATTCACATATAAATTATTATTACCATCAATTGCAGACGACAACCCTACACAATAGTATGGGTAGTACAATCGTGTAAAACAATATTTAACAACTATACAACGATTACATATAAACAAAAAAAAAATAAAAATAAAACGAAATAAACAATAATTAATCTCATTAATAATAAAAATAAAAAAACATTAATTATTACCTAATTTCTAAAAATCTAAAAAAAAAGGCTGAAAGAAATTATACACACAATTTCGTTACCACTTAAGGAATTCAATAAGCCTGTTGTTGAAACATATAGAAATAGAAGACGAGTTAGAAACTTTCCATTGATAATGTATATACATATATATATATATATATAGACACGTGACATGTTATACCTTTATACCTACTGGATGTTATGTGATTTTATAGAGACAAAAACTGTAAGCCGAGAATAGTCGGCGACACGCGTAAGCCCCTTAACTTTATCAAACACGGAAGGGTATTCCGGTCTTCCGGATAATATAATATACTTCGTTGGACGACGATATCGAAATCTAACAAATAACGAAAACTCGTCCTATTCGATCGTTGGTTGATGTTATCCGGATGAGTTATTTATCTTGAATCTTCGATCGTTAAAAATAAAAAATAAATGTTTTTAAATGTCTTTCTTTATATTAGCTAACATATTATTTTCTGTATACAGATAATTGCATGAGCCAAATTGTCTGACTAATATCATTCACGCAAACTATCCACGCCATTGGAATATTGAAAATTAATATATAAATAATTATTGTTATTTCACAAGCAGTCAAAATTACGCGTTATTTATCATATAATATAAAAATGACACCGACTAATTATTTTTCATGGATAATTCGAAAAAAGTTAAATCAACATATAATGGTAGTTCACCGATAAAGTGTGTAAAGTAGATGTAACATCAAATATTATAAAATATATAATATAGACCCTCTTAGATCTAAATGTATCCAAGATAAATATAATATAAATATATTTTTAAATATCAAACTAGATGGTAAATATATTTTTGGAACAAATAAGTTTCTAACTGTCTTCTATTTAAAAAAAAAGTAATAATAATAATAATAATAATAATAATAGTAATAATAATAATAATAAAATAAACATTTTAGCACTATTTACTTAACAGATTTCTGTGCGTGTACATTACCGTGGCTTCGGCCAATAAATATATGCGAAACAGCACTTTGTACGTTTCTGCGCCCAGTTTAAGTCGCGTCTTACAATTACTTAGATTTAACTTTTTTAATGTTACTTTAATAACGGCGTATTAATAATAACCATAATAATAATAATAATAATAATAAACAAATTATATATTTATATATATGAAAAAAAAACATCTGTACACAAACGGGTGTTCGGTTTTTGATATTTATAGTACTTCATAATCATCTAAACATATATATACATACCTAATGTACAACATATTATTTTATGCTTATACCAAGTATAAAATGTACACATTATTATGGGCGAGATTGGGTTGGATTCAAAATAAAATCAAGGATAGTAATTTAGAGACACGTATTATATAATTATTGTAAGTTTTAAACAGGAACATTGTCGTTTTGATAATTTTGTTATTGTTTTGCATACCGGAGCAGCACATATTATAATACCTACGCGTAATCTATACGGAAAAATCTCGAACCTTAAGGGTAGCAGTGTACTGGCACTATTATGTAGCATTATAATATTGTCGAAAAGTGACTACCTAAAAGCGGTCAATAGGCCGTAAAAGATATATTATATGTTTGGTAAACCGCCAACTGTGCGGTGGTGTTTGGAGTGAAAAATATTTTTCACTTAGTTATCGCGTACACTCGCACCTCGAATAATAATAATTATGTACTATCGAGAAAAGAAGAAAAAAAAAACTTACGCTGTTGGTATCGGTGTCAAAATAATAACAATTTGTATACGCGAGCGGAGTGGGTGTGGTTTTTATGTGACCGTGAAATGGCATTATAGTTTTACAAATTTATGGAAATTATTAAATTGACGTCGTACTGAAAAAGATAACGCATATTAATGTCTTTGTCTACAATATAATATCATAAAAACCGATGCTTTGTATAGATGCTGTAACAATATTTCGGTTTTCCGGGTAACTATA
Source organism: Nasonovia ribisnigri (assembly GCA_027563435.1). Classification (NCBI taxonomy): domain Eukaryota; kingdom Metazoa; phylum Arthropoda; class Insecta; order Hemiptera; family Aphididae; genus Nasonovia; species Nasonovia ribisnigri. The sequence continues at coordinate 166,064 of JANEHU010000742.1, forward strand.
AAATTTTCAAAATATTACATTGGTTATGTACAAATATTATTACAATTCTCGCAAAATTTAAACACGTAAATATTGGTTAACACCAATATTATATACCGTTTTATTATTATAATATTGCAAAACAATTATAATCGTACGGTGTGAGCGAGAAAAGTCAACACGTTTTTCTCGATAGGTACGATTAAGTTATACTTACATTTTATAAATATATAGTGTAATGACATAACATAATGTACCTATGTACGAGTTGGTATATTATTATAATAATTATTATTAAGCTTACGCCGATTATATATTATATAATATTATTTTATACGTTTATATACTTATCGGAAAAAGTCTTTTGGCGTTGAGAAGAAAACAGAAATATTTTTACTGTACAATAATAATAATAATAATAAAAAAAAATCGCATAGGCACTATTAAATATAAATATATAACTACTGAAAAAAAAAAACAAAACAAAACAAATTACTTTATTAGTCTTATCCTTTTGTTATCGAAGTTAATCTGTGTATGATTTCAAGTTCGCGATGCTCGTGAACCGTAATTATTGTTGGCGGACGTTGGTAGACACCTGAGAAAGAAAATAATTACTCATATTATTATATTTTATATTATATGATATAATGTAATATTAATTGTTATTGTGAAATTATGAAATTAGTTATTTTTAATTAAACTCGTACTATTTTAGCTAAAGTATTTACTTTAAAATTAAATTAATATACTACCTATAATATATAATATATAAAGACGCTAATTTATTGCGTAACTATACCTATCCCTGATTGAGAATAGTTAAAGTTATAAAATTATTATTTTGATACTAAAAATATTGACTAAATTCAGCAATAATAATTAATTTCATATTTGGATTATTTTTCACATACATTTAGAACAAAATCATGGAAATCTAGACAAAAAATTTTAAAAAAATGTCAGTACCCACTGTCTACTGACATTTATACCTATAAATACATGAAAATATAAGGATTATAAAAATACCTACAATCATTTCAGACATTTCTATATAAAGTAACTTATTCACAATGTTTTAAAAATGATGTTGGTTTCTTAACTGCAGCCTATACTTGAAACGAGTAATATCTGCTACTATGTATTATTTATTTTTTATCTAAAAGATGATTAAAAAATGTAAAAATAACACGTGATACGTACGGTTAAAACTTAAAAATGTAATTGAAATATAATACACAATGGGTGGTATTGTACAAAATACAACTGAATATAAAATATCTAGTTAAATAATAAATTATATGGTTCATTGCCTTAACTCGGTTACTACGTACAAAGTACCCAAATATTTAATGAAATAATAACACCGTTTCACTGTTTAAGGCTAACATGCATATTAATATGTCTTCGACCGTTGTAAAATAATCTGTTATAATATTATTATGTCTTGGGTTGAAAACCTCTTTCCTCCCCCCCCCCCCCAAAAAAAACCATCTCCATTCTCACTCCCGCACATCGCAATTAGCGCATAATAGCGCCTACAAGCGTGTGAGTATTGAAGAACTATCGCGGTCTGAATGGCGAGTCGTTACCGATGGCCAATTTTCGGGCGGTCAGTTAACCACCACACTAAACTACCCTGCCGAAGAGAGTGTGTCATGTGTGTGCGTGTGTGTGTGTGTGTGTGCGTGGGTGGGTGGGTAAGTCTGATACACTTCACCGGCATCAATCGAACGATATAACTGTTTCTCGCGCGTGGTCCGAGTACACACATATATATATGTATACCATACTTGTAAGTTGTACCACCCCGTCATATGCAGTGTTAAACGCCGCAACGAGATAGAAATCGATGGTTTAACAGACGCACCGCGTGTTATAAACCGTACTGGTGTGTGTGTGTGTGTGTGTGTGTATATATGTATATGTACAGAGTGATTCACCGAGCACGCTAACCCCCATTTTTCCTCTAATAGTAAATTTATTCAAATTCCGATTCGTGAAGTTTTAAGGTTACCTATTGGCTATTATACACAAGGACGACGTTTTCAAGTATTTATATTTTTATACTGTTCGAAGAGTGTCCTGTGGCGATACAAACATTTTTTTTCAACGTTCTATTTATTGGTATAAAGAGTTAAGCTCTAATGGTAAGAAATATCTAAGAATTTTAAAATATGGTCCTTAAGTATACTTAATAGTTCCAAAAATCAAAGTTTTATTAAACTCATTATCATAGAAATACACCGTGTTGTGCATCGTGCATGCTTGGTGAATCACCTTGTATATAAAATGAATACCAACGAGTTTAGCGTTTTGTCTAACTATTATTTAAATTCGATAGGTTTATAGATTTACCAGAACCGAAATACCATGTATTTTTATACTTAAATATGCATGTGGCCATAATAATACACGCGATTGAGCTAAAGATGAAGTTGTCTACGTACGCGAAATACATTGATGTGAGTAAACAAATTCGTTTTATAGTATAGGTATCCGAAAACAAAGACCTCGGCAACTAATTACTATACTTCTAGCACTTTATACCACAATTAATAACTGTTTCAAACTTTGTAAACATGAAGACTTACATCGAGTACTATCTCGATGCCTCAGAAAATGTCCCATATATAATATGGTATGGTTAGATACATGATGTACGATAGATTATAATAGTTATAATAAATTCAGGGTCGGGACTCATAGTAATTTTATTACTGTCAATAATCCTCATTAGACGCATTATAAAATATAGCTGAACAAATATTATGTCTAGGTAGACCGCAAAAGAAATTAAAAAATGTGAAAATTGATTTCGCCTCGTCATGAGATGATGAACGATTCAATTTTTTAATTTACCGTTTACCAATAATTATAACTTATAAATAAATATCGAAAAATATAATAATTCAAAATTGACAAATAAATACATTAGATTTATATAATTGGCCATTGGATATCAAATATTATGTTAGTTTTTACCGGAGCAATTTTTTTTTTGGAATCATTACTTTATAATTTTTTACTAGAATATTTTACTCCGGCCAGTTTCAGTGTATATCTGAATAATAATACTAAATCTGATTAATAAGCAACGACCAATAAACTATACAAGCTAGAGGACGACGTCCTACTTTTATATTTTTTTATTCTTACTCTGAAAAGTTTAAAAATATATTTATTTTAAAATGGATCTGTAATTCTTTCTATACGTTTTTAAAGTGTATTAATTGTTATGATTATCGTTTTTTGAGGCATGCTCATAACATATTTTTAAGTTGTCATTAGACCTAATTTTAAAAATTCAGCTGTTTATAACGATATTTTTGAAATGCATTGAGAGAGATTTGCCACATTATATTTTAATCACTGCATTAAGAGTAGTTAGAGGTACCTACTATAGCACACCATTATTTGGCTGTGGACAATACTAAATGACAAAATGTTCAAATGTAATTTATTGACACTAATGATACTATTGTACCTACTATTGTTGTACAATACCTATTCAAAGACCAAAGTGCTAACCTTGGAGAAAAAACATTTTATACAGACATATAATATAATAGGTACCTGGTGTCCTGGTTAAACAGATATATTATTTTGATTCCTCGTTTAAAACCGAATAATTATTACTCTATTAAAATTCCTGTAGGTCATTACACGATCAATTAAATATATTTCCTTTAATTTAGTACTCTTTTAGTTTTTGAGGGTTTGCAAATATAATAATAATTTTATCATCAAAACTAAAATGTTCATATTGAATGGCTAAAAAAAAAAAAAAAATATTAAATATTTTTAAGTATTTCGAACAAATGATTTGTTACTAAGACATTCATAACTCGTAATGTTCCCTTAGTTCTCACAATAATAAACATTTATTTATTAGAGTATAATATTATAATATATAGATGTCTACGTCAAATAATGTATAACTTATATTTTAAATAATATTCCAATAGTGATTATATCTTTTTTATAATATGTATGTTTCATAGAATTTCCACACATCCAATTAAATATATTTTACTGTAACTTGTATAAAATACAAACTATGTAATATACCTAAATTTAATATCATAATATATTATTCGATTAATGCAAAAACATATTTACTTTTTTTTGATATCTCAATAATAATACCTGTACAGAGTATATAGACTAAAATTAAGTCTAGTCGGATGGTTTATCATAATTGCAATTATTATTAGTCTGTGGAAAAACTATTAAACTATGTATTCCTATTTAAATTATTGTCTGTATAATATAATAATATTTTAACACACGCTATTATTATTATGTGATGTACTTGTGTTGAAGTCCGATACAGTTTCGCGCGTATATTCTGCAGAAACTATAAACAAATCGGTAATCATTATTATTTCGAACGAGACCAGCTCGTGTCTACGACGGATTGTTATTATTAGTACACATTACAATACATCCAATATAAACGTTTTTAAACAACTTTTTACGAATTTGTTTTGACTAAAAAATCTAAAAACTACATGCCGAATATTGCAGCCGGTTCACAGGTTCGGTTACGCATGGTATATTATTTTTGTATATATAAAAAAAAAAAAAAAACAAAAACTTATTGGTGACCTATTATACATTTATACAGCATATATAGGTGGGTGATATTATACCGTAATGCACATCACATTAAATAAGTAAAGTATGTAACTACGTGTGACAAGTAATTCGACGGAAATTTCAATATCACCAACGTTAGGTACAATATTATAATAAGTAATGTTTTAGTTAGGTGCGTAGTGTGTACATATACAATATACGCAGAATTTCTAATTCAAAATTCTTGTTTTTGAGAGTTGTGCAGTCTATATTCTTGAAATGCTATTTTGAATCTACTCTGCCGACAGGACATACGTGTCCACGTAATAGCCACTTACCGTCACGTCGGCCGGCAAAGTGTTAGTCTTTAATTTTTTTTTTTCTTATTTCACTAGAGTGTGATCGATCGGGAGGCAAAAGAAAAACTGATATTTCACAAGAATATCTCTCTCCTGGATATGATGATGATATTTCCATCATATTATGACGTATTGTAATATCTATACTATATATATAAATACCTACATAGATTCAGATATAAATATATAATCAGACGCGAATTCACTCGTTTCTCATATAGTGTTTCTATATATATGTTATACATATTACGCATTGAATGCTGTGAACGTTACTTATAGATTTGTTACAATGTTCGCGTCCTGAGATTATATTATTATCACAATACAAAATATTATCGTTCAAGCATATGAATAAAAAACCACAATTTAGATACTTTCTTATACTTAAACATATTATAAGAAACAAACTTGGACGCCGATGTGGGAGGAGAAGACATTGTATGCAATCAGTCTGCAGCTCTAAACGTGAGATTATAGTACCTATATGCATAATATACATGTATAGGTAATAAATACATACAGAGTGATTCTTTTATTGATAAACACTCAGTATTTCGAAAAATATAATCTTTTTTCAAATATTAGATAGTTAAAAATAATAAAAAAAATTGTTTACCCTATTATTTTTAATGGTTAAGCCACTATCAACTTTTAATTTTCAAATACCTATACCAACCTACTGTAAAAGTCACAAATTAACAAATCAATGTTTTTTTTATGAATTCTCACGATACCATTTTTATTTTTCATTAATCCGCGGTTTGCGAGATAAAGCTGTTCAAAATTAGATGTTATTGAGAGATGCTAATGCATTTTACGTTTGTTAAGAGCAGGAAATATAAGTAAATAAGCTCGATATCGATCGAACCAAGGTAACGAATGAGTAATAATAACAATTGATAAGCATTGTATCTACAATAATTGATTGTTATGAACTTTTGTAACTGAACTGTTAATTACCACTGTAGCATTCGATCAAAGTATTGACAATTGATTTGTTTTGTACATTTTATTTGTACTTTTAAATTTAATTCATTTGGGAAAACTCAGATACCTAAATAAATTACTGTATATTTTTATACAAAAAATAATTATTTTACAGCTACCTATAGGTAAATACTTATTGTTTTTAACAAACACCTACAGTTGTTTTTGTGGTTGAGCAGTGATAACCAATGTCCTGTGAGAATAATTTTCTCCGTAGTCAATTACCAACTAAGATACTTGGGTTTATTAATAAATTAGAATGTTGGTAAACTTAATTTTTCTATTAATAATAAAATTACATACAATTTTTAAACTTAGGGGAATAATTCCACGCTAGTGGTTACGTCAATTAAACTTGACAAATATAGGCGTACGAACGCGTAGTTACGTTCCCGTCGTGGACTCGTGGCAAAGTTTCATGTGGCAAGTCTTTTGAACTTGCTGAACACCATGTTACGGTAGAGGTTCAAAGTTAGTTTAATTCACAATAATAAACTATAAAATGAACTATATTACTATTTACCAAATTAAATTAATCAGTTTTAAAATTTTGTGAAATTTATTTTAAGTAATGAATCATGTGTAGGTATTAACAAATTGTGTAGGTACAATACAAAATATAGATAGAAATATAATAGCATAGAATAAAGTTTAAATTTAGTCACAGAAACTCATTTGCCACATCACTAAAATAAAAGTACTTATACTTACATTTGAAATATGATTTTGAAATGATTTCATTAATATAAAAAGTTGATAGTAATAGTTACCTATATTAAAAGTTGATTGAATTTCTATAACATTATTGTTGTGTGTTTTTGAAACATATAGTTATAGAAATGTTAGAATACATTAATTTCGTTTTTACTTGGAATATTTATTTCATTGTATTTTCAATGATTAATCTCGAGGAATCGACTGTGTTAGCACAGAACAATATAAAAATGATACTTGATCAGCGTGCTGATTGGACCACTAGCCATGTCTCTAAGTATGGGACTCTAAAAGTTCAAATCGTATCCGTAATAGCGTAATCTGATATGATTTTGGCAACGTGTATCCTATACAGGCTACAAAATAACGAAAACGGAAACACTTAAATGCAGGCGAGTATTGTATAATATTATTTCATTATAGTATAATTACTTTAAAATAATTATTATTTAAGTACTGCAATAAAACAAGATTATATTATGAATGTGCCTATATATAACTGGTACTCTCAAATAAAGTGTTTCCATTTTTGTTATTTCGTAATAAAGAAGGATACCTACACGTTGCCAACATATAGAAACAAATGATTATAAGCTAAAAGGAAAATGATAAATTACATTTCCATCGATTTGGTTAATGTGGGGGGAGGGCTCGCATGGTGATGGCCCCTCAGCAATCATTGAGAAACCAGTTTTAACTTGTAATCGATGAAGTTACAAATTCTAAAACGTTGGTTACAATAAGTTACAAATATTTTGGAAGTTTTGTGGTGATGTGGGGGAGGGGGGGGGGCTAACTTCACACACGGCATCATATCCTATCAGTTTACGGGTATATGGTTTTCACTTTTAGAGTCCTTGTGAATGTCTAACTGTAACAACAAGCCTAATACCACAGTGATTATTAAAAAGAGTGGAAGAGTCACAAAAAACTAATCCCATAACCTAATTTAGAACCAGTTATATTTAGTGAACGGATTAGTAGAAGTAAGCACGCTCACTACCATTTTTTAATAAGCATTTATAGACATTCAAATTTTGATTTTTGTATTATTACATATCATAAAAATATAAAAGACGTATTTTCTAATTATTGTGATTTTTTGATGGTATACCTACCTATACTACTTAAGAAAAGTGTCTCGTGGCGTTACAAACTTGCATTAAGAAAATGAGAACCACCTATTTTACTGTAAATTATTAAGTGCATTTTTGGATGTACCTTAATTCATTTTAAAATCAATATTTAAATATTTATAGTTAGGTACTGAGGAAAATATAGTCGTTAACTCGAAAACTACTTGTTTGAATTCTGATTTTGAAATGTTAACATTTTAAGAAAAATTAACCGCTAAATAATGTTCAGTGTAAAAGGGAGGCTCTCATTAGAAAAACAGAAGTTTGTATTTTCACAGGACACTTCTAAAGTTGTACAAAAAAAAAAAAAATCAAAAATCTGTTTTTGAGTAACTGCATTATTGAAGAAAAAAAGGCGATGACCATGTTTGATGAAATCAATCTATGTATAGGTACTACCTACTGCGTGAAATACAGTGTATACATGCCGCACTCTTATTATAACATTGTTACGTATATATACATTTATATATGTATATAGTTGTATATAGACGGTATAATGTATACGTGGGTTTGTTACGATTCGCGTCTCAAGATTATATTATCACAGTACAAAATATTATTATATATGCGTTATATATATGAAAAAAAAAATTGCAATTTATATATTATTATTTTCCCATATATCGCGTATTTATATTATATTACTAGAAACACAAACGCGAACGAACACAGTGTATATATAGGTAGGCTCGTACGCGAGTGGACGTCATAGCATGTAATCAGTCTCTGTACTCTATACACAGTACATGTATATACATCATAAGATAATATTTATATAGCACGTACGAGATGCATATAATAACATATACCTCTATATGTATATATAAAATATATTATACAATATAATAGCCGTACGGCGTGTGACTGATAACGGTGCGGATGATGTGCGCCTATTTGTATATATACATAGCATAGTATACCTTTACTCTCGGGTCCGCGGGTGTGAGATCGCAAACAATAAATTATATTTATATATGCCTGCACCTATATATTTTAATGGGCAGGTCGTGGTCTACATATCGTCATTATAATATACCTATATAATAATAATAATATTATGTTGTCGAGCGCGTCAACGATTTTTTTTTTATTATATTTTTTGTTCACACGCCGTTTTCGGGGAAACTGAAAGAGAGAAAAAAAATGATATCGAATCAATTGCCGGTCGCGGCTTCTATATATATCTAGATATATATATATATATGTATGGATAATGACCAGACGTCTTCGGCAGGCTCGTTTGTCATCGCACACCGGACCTGCAGCGCGGCAAGTATACGCATTAGCCGTTTATTGCAGACGTCGACGTCGTAGATGCGGCGCGGCCGGGGGGGAGTGAAACTGACAACGCGCCGAAGCGGGGGGGGAGGGGAGGGGAGCTGCGCACCACTTGTCGAGGCGATTTAAACGATTGCGGGCTCGGATGACCGTATCGCATACACACACGACATGAGCGCCACGCGTGCGCATATATATATATAAGGGTGAATACGATAATAATGATATATATATATTACGTAATATAGAGAAATAATAATAAGTAGGTACCTATATATTACCTAATAATATTATGATATAGATGAGAGTGAGTTGTACTATGTTTTTCGAAAAATAAAAAAAAATATATTACATTATATTACATTTTATATTATATTTCATAACTTTTAAAAGTGTTGCATATGAGACGAAAGTCCGTCTTTTCAGATATTAGAAGGTGGCTATAGCAGCGCGGGCATTGCAGGTCCTCTCAATATAATGCATCTATATATTATTCCTTCAGATATCGAATTCAACATATTATTTTTAAGTTTTGTATTTTGCTGATATGGAACATATAATATTGTATGGAGCAACCTTAGGCTGTTTACGCCCCAAACATCAAATCCCAAGTCCGCACATATATGTCATACAATAGCTTTGCACATTACATACCAGTATACCACCGAGGTATGACACTGCAACGTATATACTCTGCTGTAGCATGTGGGTATAAAATATGTATAATTGATTTGAAATAATAGAAAATGGGTGGATCGACGGTAAAAAAAAAATCGATTATTAGCGTAAAATAAACTCGTCGTGTTAACCTGCTTTATAATTTATCATAATTTATTTTATTCGCGTGTAAAAAAAAACTGATTATACCATTTGTTATATGGAGATTACACCTATTTTTTTTTTACCTATATATATTATTATAATAAGTACCACTCACTTGGATATCCAAAGCGCAGACGCGTACGACCTCCTCGTCTGTCACAGGTAGAGCTCTGGCGAATTAGAACTACTGTCGACGCGCTGGGCAGCGGCCGCGGCCACCGACGAGGTGGGCGACGACGTCGAAGTGGCCGCGACGGCTGATGCCGCTGCCGCGGCGCTCATCGATTCCCTGGCCACGGCCAGCGCGGAGAACCTCTGCTTGTACATGTCGCGTTCCTGCGTGATGCGCGACAGCTCCGATTTCATCTTATGCAGCTCGGTCGCCAATATCTCGTTGGCGTTCTCCAGCTCGATGCGTTGGTTCATCCGCTTGGTTCGGCAGCTCTGCGCGTACCCGCGGTTTTTGAGCGTCCGACGCTTCTGCTTGAGCCTGGTGATCTCCTCCTTGGAGATGCCCTGCAGCCGCTTGTTGAGATCGCGTACCGGCAGCTGCAGCAACAGCGCGTCGTTGATCAGGTCGTCGGATGAACCGCCGCCACGCGTGTAGGCGCTGCTGCAGCCGCCGCCGTGGGAGCTCACGGGCGACATGACGCTGTCGCTGGACACGCTCAGCGGCCGGCTCTGTCGCTGGACCATCGGTCGTTGGGACGAGAACAGCGGCTGGTACAGGGAGCAGCTAGACCCGTAATTGTAGACGACACTGTTGGACGAGCCCGGGCTCAGTAACCCTTGCATCAGGAGGGACGGGCGACCAAACGACGGCACCTTGCCTCCAACCGCAGAGCAACTGTTATTGCTGTTACTCGGCTGTATCACGGTCAAGTGTTGGTGTTGCACCATATTCCACTCACCGACCGCCGAATCTGGCTGCTGCTGCTGCTGCTGCTGCTGTTGTTGTTGTTGTTGTTGTTGTTGTTGTTCCTCGTCTTCGTGTTGTTCTTGTTGCTGCTGTTGCTGCTGTTGTTGTTGATGGTGGTGGTGATGGTGATGGTGGTGCGGGTGGTGCTGGTGCTGGTGCTGGTGCTGTTGCTGCTGCTGCTGCATTTCGTCGGAGCCCGCATAGTTCGGTCGCAAGTCCAGCGGTTCCTGTCCCTGGCGCAACGACTGCGTTAACCACATCATTTCTTCCATAAATACCGGTTGCCGGATCGGCGTGGACGGCGGTGGTGATGAGCTCACAGGCGGCGTGTCGGGCGGCGTGCCCGGCGTGCTCGGGTACATCATGGAACCGACAGGCGCGGCTTCGGCCCCCGACACTTTAACCGCGGGCGCTCCTCCGGTTATCAGCACGCCGGCGGCCGCCGCTGCCGTGGCCGCCACGTGGCCGTGTATCACCATTCCGGCGCCCGCGCCACCCACGCCGTCGATTACCTGGTTAATAGCGTGCTGGTGTCTGATGAGTGGATGGTGGTGTGGGTATTCCTGTTCGCAACCAGGTGGCGTGAGCAGATAGTGCGGCGGCGGTGGCGATGACTGCACCAACGTCGCAGTGGCGGATCCGGCGGCTGCGGCCGCCGTGGCCGTGGTCCCGTTGTTGACGCCCGTGATGGGCATTGGCGGCAGTCGGCCACCGACGCTGGCGGTCCCCCGGCCACCATTGCAAGGTGGGTGTTGCTGTTGCTGTTGCTGTTGGTGGTGCTGGTGGTGATGGTGATGGGCCCCGTGTTCCTGGTGCGGCTGTTGGTGGTGATGGTGGTGATAGTCGGACGATTGGATCTCGCGTTTCACCGTCGATACGTCCAGGTGGTCGAGCACGAACTCGTTGACGTACTCGTCGGCCAGGCGTGGATCGTCAGCTTCCATGTCGATGCAATGTGTACGAAAACTCAAGTGGCGGGCGAGGGGAAGCGGGGAAAAAAAATATCAAAAATAAAAAATATAAATTATAATCGCAGTCGTCCTGAAATCACTTTGCGGCGTCGTATTAAAAAATCACGGGAGATATCTCATCGCGAGCAGCTCGAGTGTAATTGCGACGACGGTGATGGTAAAAAGTTTGATAATTCACATGGCAGACGACGAACGAATCAAATAATAATATACAAACAACGGTCTCGATATGATAATATGCGATGATGTCGTATATGAAATATAAATCATAAAACGTATGATAGGTATAATACCGCGTGAGGCGTACGACACGCGCGACGTGTTCGGTGTGAGGCTCGCGGCGTCAGGGTGCGACCGGTGCAGTTTCTGCAATGCCAACGGTGGCCTCAGGTTCGGCGCGCGCTCCCGATCACCGACGCGGCGCCGCGCCGGGTGCCGCCGGTCAGTGGGTGGGACGGCGCACGCTCATTGGCCCGCGCGCACTGCGTTCCCGCCCCCCGTCGGCGGGGTACGGGGCCGCGACAGACACCTCTCGGCCACCGCCGCCGCCGCGGCGCAGTAATAATAATAATTAGATCGGCGGCGCGGCGGCTGTGCTGCTTATTTTTTTCTATTCCGCTTTTTCGTTTTCCCGGCTCAAGGTCAATCCCGTCCCGTCTCGCGTGGCCGCGCTCTTGTGGTGTTCCGACGGCGGCCGCGGTGTCGGGTGGTGACAGCGGTGGTGGCGGTGATGGCGATGCGGCGCCACCGCCGCGTGTGCGATTAGCTGAAAAATAAAAAATAATTCCCTCGTCAGACGTCTTATTAAGACGGTGCTTAAAAGGTAGAGAGCTTGTAATATTATGTCGGACGATGGGAGAGTGGACAGCTGTGACATGGACCACACTCGTTAGCGGTGCGAACTATTTTTGAAGACCCGTTGGACATTTTTTGACCCACTCCGCGCCTGACCAGCCTAAAAACAAAGTTGAAATTCCAATGTGTACCTACATTAATCGTTATTGATAACGATAACTTCTTTCAACTTATTCTTATCCAGACAACGTTTACTATCCACCAGTCTTTACTATAAGTCTCTATAATAGTCTCAAAAAATTAACTTTGCACCGATATGCACCTATAATAATATGTTATCTGCAGTAAATCACATCATACATAAAATAAATTATATTTAGGTATGTTGAATGGCTAAATTTATATCATACATTTGAAGGCATTGATTAGGAATATTCTATCGAATCCTATCATAAAAATATATAATTTATAAAATTATTTTGAATTATTGTATTTATTTATCTGATAACTGATATATGTACAGAAAAATGTGGTTATCATTATAATTAGTGATTAAGTGTCATCCAATCAAAGTGCATCTACTCCTTTTCTACTATTTTATTACACACAGGTACAGGCACTCTCTAGGTTCAGGGATATATGACCTATAGGTGCTACATGCCAATACGTAGCCGGTTAGATTAAGTTATATAATGTACATATATAAATATATAACAATATGTGAGGACATCAAGTAGGTACATATTGTTAAAAATCGAGACTATATAACATCTATTTGAAACAGCACAACAACATCACCTGTATAGTATATAGGTACCCACTATACCCATAGTTAATATTTTTTTCTCAATACCGTCGTGAAATATGTATAGAAAAAGTGACTTATTTGTTCGTTTGTGCGATATTGAACTTCAAAAATCGCAATATAATATATAAACACATACAATATATGCGAAAGGAGAGTTGCGGCCTAATTATTTGGACGCAATACTTACCTATATGGTACCTAGTTATATAACAATAGTAACTTGCATCTGAACTGTTCGGACGCAAGTTACCTGCTATTATAAATTTGGGACCGAAGAAGTATATAGATACGTAAATGGCACTATATATATACGCGTATGCACTGAAAAAATATATATTTGCGTGCGTCATTGCATAATATATTATATAGTTGTCCTGATGTCGATTATTATCTGGGGAATAGTGTCTGCAGCATATACACTGCTCAACAAAGACGCCGCTCTAATATAACGATTTTCAGAAAGTATGTATCTGCAGTATATTGGCATATATAAGTGCAGTCGGTATTCAGATTATATAACTGTCGTATAGTCTCGTGTGAGCAGAAAATGACGTTTCACGTAGACATATTTTATTCGAAACATGCGTAATAATATATTATGTAACTGCGTATCTACTAAATCCTCTAAATATATTTATAAGTAAAAATGATAGGTACCTACGTTCTAACAAAAAAAAGGGATTGACTTTGATATCGTCCGAAATCGACCGTTTGGCCACCCCTGCGGGAACAATACAGTCGGGCGTACAAAAACCATGGAAAGATAGGTACTCGATATTTTTCCTCGACGCAAGAAAAATCTATGAATCATAAATAAGTGTTTTTTTAATAAGTGATCACATGCGACAACGAAAACCTTACGAAAAATCGGTCAGAAACACAAAATGTGTATCCCGCCCACAAACGCATAATATTTATGTTGATAACAGGACATTTTAGGGACCGGGAAAAAGTTCGAGTTCACCAAGTTCGGCTGTATCTATATATAGATGCCGTACATATTATACTGATATATCTATGTTTTATAACCTATAAGTATATATATATACATATATTATATTAATATTGTCGTGTAGACTGTAGGGGGACGCGTATCGATGTCTTAAAACTCCTCATCGCCTGCATAATATGTGCGCTGGAACGATGAATTTATCCGAAACGATATACGATACGAGTAGGTACCTATTACGAACCTATTATACGTCGCCTACCGTATATTATTATGCGAATAGTAGACGTGGTGGTACACTGACCTATAGAAATGACACATAAGAAATCGTATAACGTATATTTTGTCGAATTCGCGCGATAGTCGATGGATTCATAATAATAATATTTTTTCGTGTGAAATGAAAGTATATATTTAAATGAAATACCCTTATTGTTATATATAATATATAAATACAATTATTGTACATATATATTATTATTTATTTCGTGGAATGGCGTTAAACTGCACATTCATTTGATTTGATTTTTTTCTATAAAATCATTTTCATTTAAAGTAGATGCGCGCTTTGAAAATAGTATAAGTTATCATAGTACAATATAATATACCTACGTATTTTTTAATCTAAATAAAGATAGGGCGTGATTGAGTAAACACACTTTATAGTTAATGTACCTACGATATAAATGTTTTAGTTTGTTAATTAGTGTCTAAATTTTTTCACAGTGGGGGGGGGGTTTATTAGAAATATTCAGTATACCTACACACAGTAATATTCATATTAATATATACGTGTTGCATTGTGTATAGGGGAAAACGCCAATATAGTACCTATTAATGCAATATACGTATGATTTGATTATAATTGATGTGACTAATTTAATATGTACAATCTCGTACAATAATTTTTAGAACATTTAGGTACCTATATAATATTTTTAATTGAATTGGAATTTAGGTACTGTGAGAACTGAAAACACACCCACTAATGTGATTAGCAATAATTGACAGATAACAATAATCAATAATAGTACCGAAAGATCATAATATACCGCGTGCGATAAAGAGTTCCTACTTATTAATATAATATACACATCAAAGAGTAATGATCGTCTTATTATATATATTATAATACACCAATTCCCTAATGCAAAGTAGTTAAAATATTTTTTAGCTTGATTGAATGGACATTAAACCTAATCCATTATTACTGTACATTTATATTATACCTTATTGTTAAACTTACCTATATAATAAATTGATTTGTTAATGGTTTGGTCCGAAGAAAACAAATTTATAAAATACAATATACCGTTTATTAATAATATATTATATAAAACAGTAATGATCAGCTATTATTATAATACACTAATAATTCCCTAAAGCATAATTAGTTAAAATAGGTATTGTTTGGTTTAATTAGATATTAAAACACACTCATTATTATATATAAAATATCTTTTTGTTAAACACGTATATGATAAAATTATTTTTAAGTGGATTAGATCGGAGGAAAACAAATATATAAATTAATATAATAATATACCGCCTATTAACATATTATATCAAAGAGTAATGATCATCTCAATAGGTATAATAGACAAATTTCCTAATGTTTAAGTAGCTAAAATATTTTTTAGTTTGATTAAATAAATACTCATTATTATTATATATACATTAAATATTATTGTTATAAGTATCAGTGTCAGCAATTTATAAATTGATTTGTAAGTGGTTAGGTCTGAGGAATACCAATTTATAAAATTTAATAGAATTTGACAGGTATAAATGTATAATATACTTATATTATAAATTATATATATATTATGTATAATAGATGCGCATACACTTTACTCGTAAGAATATTAATTTATTATTTTTTCACCAGAAGGCATTTGAATGACCATTAAGTATTTGTCAAGTATAAAAACGATTGGGTAGGTGTACCTATATTGTATTAAATTAATTATTATTAATTTTTACTAAAAAACAGTTTAGACATTAATATCGAATATTGTCGTATTCGCCCATGTGTATAATTCAACTTCAGAATAATATACTGAAAACAAAACACTAATTAGTAATGAGACTAATAATAGTCTATACCGCGCTGTTCCCTCGAAACAATCACGAACAAAATGTTAAACGCACAGGTTTTGGTTTTCCCATACCCATCTGTGTAGATTCCATGACTATGCAAAATGTGTCCAACTGCGCTTTAATAAAAGGTGTCGTTTGTGCCTTGTGGTATTTATTGTTAATATCAGCCAAATCCTCAGCGCACTGCCTAAACCTCAAATCCTGTACACTTCATCGTGCCCCCCTGCTGCAGCCCAATACCTATCTGCACACAATCGATCGATAATATTCGAACTTGAGGTAAAATACATTTTTTTGTTATTTAACAAAATAATATAGAGATACAGTCATTTTATACAATACACATATACTACCGAGTATATAATTTAACTGCATATTATATTTATTATTCGTACCTATATATGGTTTTAATTTTATTATCATATATACGGTACCTGTGTCTATTGACTATTGTTTTCAACAACTATTACTTATAAACTATAATAATTAAAATGTTATTTTCTGACATATCAAAGTATCTCCATGTCTCAACTGTGTTGTTACAAAATTATTATAGGTTGGTATATTATTATGTAATTAATCACTAAATATAATATAAATCACTACAAGTATTATTCAAATTCACGTATGTGTATTACCTATATTGATATGGCTGGATTATTTATATATTTTATATTATTTATATCCAATAATATGTATTAGCAGGTTTTCAAATTGACCGTAAATAGACATTCTTGTGTCATTTTGTTGATAAAACATTTACGAATTATTGAAATAAATAGTTTATAAAACGTCTATTTAATATATACATATATATAATAATCGTGATCGTTGTAAATAACATACCTATAAATAAAATGCACTTTTGTTATCTGTAGGTTATAGTGTTTATTATTATTATTTTTTTTTTTATTGTACTTTTATATATTATATACATTTAAATACACGTGTAGTTTTTAGTGAAGCCATTGCTTATTAATTCCATTGTAAATGCAATGTAATGATTACGAGGGCTTCATATAATAAACATCTGATTAAAAAATTATATTATTTATATTACTTACATATATCACTATAAATATATTTTATATTTGTAAAACTTTTTAGAATACCTGTACTTTTTTGTTAAACGATCACCAATTAAAATAATTAATACTGGTGTCTATACCTATATAGCCTATAGACCATAGCCTATAGCCCTATAACCTACCAACTTAAATAGATGGTAATCATTAACCATAGTTGAGCTATTAAAATGTATCAGTTCCAAAGAATTATAATATTTTTCTATTGGACAAATAATTACTAACCCCTACGACTATAGTCCACGAGTCTAAAGTTTTCAGATAGTTCGATAGTTTTATATATTATAAACAGTTTATTTTTAACTAGACTGTTTTATTACTACGAAGAAGAATTTTTGAAATGTACTGATAATATTATTTAAAAAAATATATTTTAGATTTATTGTGTTGAGCCCAAGTTAAACGTAGGTATGACTACCTATTATAGAATTATAGTAAAACATTTTAATGTTGAAAAAGTGGAGATCAGGTTGCCATAGACTATAGACAGTAACATTAGGACGTAAGGATAATTTGAATGTAAAGATTATATGAGTGGTTTTACTTTGATTTACTTAAAACTACCATTTTTAAAAGGGTCTTCCACACTTTCAGTATACTTCAATATTCAATGATCGAGTTTTAACCAAAGATTAAAACAATTTTCTTAACTTTGTACTATAAATCACAAAAGATGCATTTATTATTCTAAAACATGTAAAACCATGACCTATAAAAACTTGATAAAATAATACATAACATTTTGAATAATTAATAAAATAAAAATAGGTACCTAATTTTATCAACAATTTAACTATTAAGATTCTAAATAATAATTGTTTTTATTAAAATTACTTATTAATAGTATTATGTATATTGAAAAAATATAATATTAATTTGAATAGTTTATACCTAATGTAGTTTTATTACATTTATTTTGTTCATTATTATTAATATGATCCGTAAAGTACCCTAAACATGTAAAAAAAAAAAAAACTTTTATGATAAATTATAAGTAGGGCTATGTTAAATTCAATTTTATCTTCGGGAACTGGGGAGAAGGTTCATGAGATTATGAAACAATATTTGAAGAAATCACACATTATTGTAAAACCAATAGATTTTTTTTCCTTGCTCAAAGTCTATTAAGTTCGTGAGGATCTATCATCACCCAAGTTCACTGTGGGTAGGCCTCTGTTAAGGTCAAAAAATGCCTAAATGCGGCACTGTGTAGTAAACCACCTTGCGTGTACAACTTGGATTTCGAAATCCTAATAGTACCTATACCATTTACGATTCCATAACGTTTCTAAAATATTTGATTTATAAATGATTGAGTCTATATTATACTTATATCAGAAGAAATATTTTAATCCTTAAGCCTATTGATTATGAAAAATATTAAATTATATACACATTCATAAATCATATTCAATTTAAAATTGAATGCGTTAGTAACATTATAATACTATATAGTATATATAGGTATTATTTTTTTTTCACAATATTATCGTCTTAATAAAAAAATGATCCTATAGAATAGGTATGGTATAGATTACATCCAAAAACATAATAACAATAACTAGGTAGTAGGTATCTATGTTTTATAATATTGCTAGAAAATTGTATACAATTTAAAATCATTTTTGTTCCATCTATTCACTTCAAATAATTAACTCAATAAATTAAATTCGTTGTTTATACGTGTATAATATTGTAGGTACTCTGTTATTGTTATTTCGTTAATCGTATATGATAAACGTAGTGTATCGTAATTGAAAAGTATATATTTTATAAAGTTTAACGCGTACCTACATGTAGAGTAGACATTTAATTTGTGTTAAGTGAAATAAACAAAAGAAGGGTTTAAAATTTGGTAATCAAAAAAGTTTTAGCTGAAAATTGTTGGACTTCTATAAAAAGAAATTTAAAGTCGTACTTAAAATTAAATAATTTCAATTTTAGCGTCGGAAAAAATCTAGGTAGGTAATAATATTATAATCATGAAAAAGTAAACGAGTAAATATTGAGCAACAGCTCCAATATCAAAGCTCAATAGACATTATCCGAGAGCCCAGTGAAAATAATTCGTAACGAGTTTGAGAGGCTTAATCTCTAATATTAATATTTAATACCGTTGATGATATAGATTAATTATGTCCTATAAAAAAAAAATATACAAATATTTTTCAAATAAATATAATAAATATTTATTTATAATATTATGCACGTTGTTGCAACACTCATTGTCAACATTACCTAAAACATTGAATGAAATTCATGACGCATTAAATAATTGTGATTTGATAACTAACCATGGGAAACATTTTTTATTTGTCAATGATATTCAAACAAATATTATTATAGTATTTTCTTGTAGTCCAAAAAAATTGTATTTACTTAGAATAAATAGTCAATGCTATTTGTCAGCTATTTGCAATGGATTGTGCAAAAAAACAAATACTATAATCTATATAATATATTATATATAATATATATATAAATGGAGCCAAAAATGTATAACAAATCATCAATTGAGAACGGCTGGGCCGATTTGGCTCAATTTTTTTTAATTGTTCGTAATTGCCAGAAGAAGGTTTTTACAAAAAAAAAATTTGGAAAAATCTAATTTTTTAACGTATTATTCGATAATATTGAATACTAATTGATTATATCGATTTAAATATTATTGGGTATTTCATAATTACTATGGAAACAAAATAAATAAATGATAAAAATAAAAAAAAGGAAAGGTACTTGAATGGTTTAGATTCACAATTGGACCCGGTAGGCTCAACCCGGGGATGTGCCCAAACAGGGATTTTGAGATTTACGATGGACACTTTGGTTTTTAAATCGTTGCTATTGGTTATAGGAGAAATAATTAGTAGAAATCAGTTAAATACTGATCAGTATTTATTATTCCTATTGGTTGCCAAAGGTTAATCGGGCAGATCAGGTACAAGCATGCATATCAAATCGAATTTTCGCACATTATATACAGCCGCTCATCGGCGTTGTCCGCGATCCGACGTAGTCGGATTGCACACCAAAGTGGCTGAGTTACACTTATTGCAGCGAGTTACACACAAAATGAGGTTAACAATCACAATTTTTTTAATAGTTATAGTCATATTTTATGGGCAACAAAGTGCTAGTATTATATATTATGTTCGATGTTCTAGTTTATTCTTTTACTTCCAAGTAAATCTATTGATACTGATACAAATATCCTTCGTTTAATCCAAAGTTGTTTGAAGTAAGATAAAGTTTAATATACGTGGACTTTTAATGTGTCGTGCACTGGCCTCAGAAGTATGGCATTTAGCTCAACTAAAGAGATGTAGTTTTCATTTAAGTCAAGTATGGAAAAGAAAAATACAGCAATTGATACATTTGAATTAATTTTTTAATGCAGATTCCGAAAAGGGCAAACATTGAATTATTTGTTTGGCTTAGTTTTATCATCCGAAGAAGAAGTTGAAAAATATTACATTGGAAATTTAATGACATTAAAAACAATAAATACAAGCATGTATGGTTTTTTTTTTAATTAGGTATAAATTAAGTTAATACATTTTTAAAACAACGATGTAGGCAAAATGTAACTTCAGAAATCAAAAGGAACGACCGACCTACCAATTGCTGAGAATCATTCTACAGCAAATGGAAAATAATGTAGGTTCTAGAATAGCAGTTTTTAATCCACGCAAGAAATATTTTTCATTTTGTTAATTTTTTAAAATATGTCCAGATTGAAACATATTATATAAAACTTTTAAGTTCACAAAAACAACAGAGGAAAAATTAGAGATTAAAGTAACATATTATATTAAACAATAAATGAATACATTTTAACGAAATTCTATTTCTAAGTTATTATTATTCGTGAAAAATACTTGTTAAAATCCATGTACTTTTTGCAGCTTCATACACGTTCTATCTAGACCTATATACACACAAGACTCACTTAGGTAACACAATATTATTATAGTTCAACAAATAATTGTTTGATAAAAAAAATTTTATACTAAATAAAAAAAATTAAAGTACATTAAAATAATCATAGACTGATATTACGGCCGGGGTGAATAATAAATACATTTATAATTTTCTATTTGTAATCTTCGATCTTAATAGCAACTTAAATTACAGTGATTTATCATCAATATTCACAAACGTGTTTATTGATTATTATAACCCATAGAAGCGATAGACAACGTATATAAAACTATAAAAAATTTAATAATAACATTATTTTGACATTTTTAATATTAAACATATTAATTTAAATTGATATATTATTGAGCAACGAAATTTTATTGAAAAAATTTAAATTTCAGTCGAGACTATACAGACCAATATTTCTTAATAATGACGTAAAATTAGAATTTTATAGATGTTAGAGTTTAGGTCAAATTAGATTAAATTATTACCAATATTTTTTTTTACTGATTAAAAAGTAATTCAAATAATTATTTAATTTCTTGAAATAGATTTTTAATTAAATTTTTACTAGAACCACAATAAATCATCCTCATTAGCAATTCCTAACGCTTTAAATTCATACAATGGAATATGGCCTTACGGGGTCTTGTTTAAATAAAAAAATAATATGAGTATAATAATTATATATTGGTTTTAGATTTGAGAATAAATTAATGATACATGAATAGCGCCGATTATTTCGTTAGCAATTTTTATTTTAATTATTAATGTTTTTATTATACATTAAGTCTGATAGTATAGCTATAGGCTTACAACTTAAAATCTCAACATCTACCTATTTATCTAGTAAAAACAAATCTGTAAACATACGAAATGTAGGTATAAGGTACAGGTAGTATGTTAGTTTTAAGTTTAGTTACCCAAAAATAAAATCAGGTGAATATAACATTAAAAATACTAATAAATTCAAACTTATATCTTAAACAAAAAGTTACTATCTACTCTACAATCTATAGTGTTATTGTTTTGACAAATGATCAAAAATATATAACCAAAAATATTTATAGGTACAATTCATTCGAAGATGAAGTGCAATAAGTATAGCACTGTATTATTGTAATTTTTTTTTTAAAGTATAGGTACTGATAATTTGTACAATTTTACGACCAGCTTTATCATGTAAGTATTGGTATAAACCTAAATGGTAAAGTAATCCAAAATGCTATCAAAGCTCTCCTGTATCTCCAGGGTGAAAAAATATCCTAATTTTGTTGTAATATTATATTAAACTACATATAAAATAGTGTAAGTTCACTTCGCGTATACAGATACAATTTTCAATTAATTATATTATTTCTCAATTATTATTCTGCAGCTAGTTGGGTACCTATATTATATTATTACGTTTTATAAATTGATAAAATATTAATGTTCTTTGATATCAGTTTTTAATTAACCGTAATTTATTAATGACTTTTGTAAATGAAATAGATATTTATTACCCGAACCGGCCGAACCTAGCGGACTTGTTTATATAACATGATGAAAGCTTGCGCGCACATAGGTATGTATTATATATATATATCATTCCTATAATATAATAACTAGCTCGTTTCGAATCCGCAATAATATCGCGTATATAATCGGACGAGGTGATAGAAAAATGACATAAACTATAATTTATAATAACATTAATATATAGGTATATGTGCATTAATAACGATGTGTAGTGCGCAATTATAATGTTATGTGTAAATATTATATTATAAATATATATAGGCACGTACAAAATTATTATTAATTCCAATCGGCAATCGTACGGTGCAGTGATGTGTGCGAATATCATTATCATAATGTACACCACTCGGCCGTGATGAGTTATTATACAATATTATATATTTTATTACTGTATGTATGATAATGTGTATATTATAATGTGTGTGTGTGTGTGTGTGTTATAATATTGTCTCGCCGAGTAGTTCAAAGAATAACACACGTATATAATATTACTATAGTGTAAAGCGGCAGTTATTTTCACCGCCCGAGGACTCGCGCGCGGTCTGTCTGAGGGAAAACAATTTTTTTATTATTTTTTAATCATTGATTTCGTAAAGGAGAGAAAAAAAACAACAAAAAAACAAACCCCAGACATTGTAAACTCGCTGACGAATCGTTTGTCGAGTAGTCAAAGTTGCATTATGGGCGTTCTGCACGGCGGGTTTAACGTTACATGTTGTGCATTATTATTATAATAAAAATAAAGAACTCATTTTCTCGGCGGCGCTGTCCGATCGACGGGCCTATTGTACAATGGTCGGGGGCAACACTACAGGAAATGACAACATCGATGCGTGTCCAATAAATGAACGTCTCGAAAATCGTATTTTGCTGACTGTTAATGTGAACGTCCGCATACATATTAATATTATTATATAGATGTACGTCTGTAATATTATTAATTGTGTATATATAATATACTTACATTATTAGCAAAATAAATATATATATATATACTATATAGAGATAGAAAGAGAGAGAGAGAGAGAGAGAGATAGAGAGAGAGAGACACACACACTGACACACACACATACACATAATATGTTACACTGTACATAGTATGTCTGTATGTGAAGTGTATGTATATACGATCAAAACGGCACAAAAAGAAAGACAGGAAAAAATTATTTAAAAAAAAAAATTTACCGGTCGAATTTCTAATGCCTAGCTTTTATATTTATATATTCTTCTACATTTTTTTATGAAAATATTTTTTGAATCTATAGACACAACATATTATGAGCAAACGGCAAACGAACAGTTGCTAGCTGTAATTTGTTATACGGCAGTATTAATTGGAGTGTACTATTATGTACCTAAGTACTATATACACTATATTTTATAGTAAAATATATCTTATTAATATTTATTTTTCAAAAGATAACCACTATTATGCTATATCCCTGGACCCTAATTATTTCATTGCAATTTGATATCAGTTCAAAATTAAAATAATGAATAGTATATTGAATATGATATAGACGCGATGAAATCTATATACTATGTAATATTATCATATTATACTTAATATATGCATATACATTATACATAAACATTATATCACAGGGCGATTATTTCAACAGTTATTAGCACTCGTTATCTTGAAAAGCATTGATTTTTTTGCAGAGTATATTTTTGTACATAGTTAATAGTCACTTAAAAACAACATTTTGAAAAAAACTATAGTTTTTTTTTACCTTTATCGTTCTAATATGTAATCTTAATGGTTTTTAAAATGTTTTTCAACAAATATTTTGAATTTCCTATTGCAAAGTCACATATTTTTCTAAAAATGTCTTTACACAAAAATTAAATTACAAATAGGCAAGTCTCTAGTTAATTAGTTATAATTATTTAACGTTAGAATGAGTAAGGAGTGGCCAAACTTTTTTTTTTGAGAGGGGTTATCTCTCTGTGCCCCACCACTCCCCTCATAAAAATCTTTATCACTTATAAGTTGTTATAACTAAAGGAAATATAGGAAAGTACCAAATCGTTTTATTTTTTAAAATTATTTAAATGTAATTAATCTGGGTAGAAAAATATTTTAGCCCTGGAATATGAAATTAAAAATGTATTCAGTTTATTCAAAAAGTAAGAAATCTAAAAGTTATAACGCTAACAATTGAAAAATATTATTTTATTTTTAAAAACCTTGTTTACATAAGACTTCAAATTATATAAAATATATAATATTTTCATTAACATTAATATTTTTTTTAGATAGGTAACTTGTGTTTACTGTTAAAAGACAGTTAATGATATATAATAGGTTTATACAAATATTAAATTATAGCAATAATAGGGGTACGTCAAATACCAATACCAAAACAATTGTCGATGATAGGTCGTAGGTATCATATTTATTTAATGGTAGTAAAAACTGGGTAGTACTGTTATATTGGTTATGTATTAAAGCAGTTATATAACCTGAGTATTATAGGTAATATAAAATATTTTTTTGAGACATTTAAAAAAACGTATTTACACTAGATTTATATTTTATGAAGCTTTCATATTCTTTTTTTAAAAAAAAACCTTTTTGTTATTTACAATTATAAATTGAGATGTATTAAATAAGTAGTCAATATACTATAATAGTATAATGTCAACAACAAATTTATAATTATGAAAATAAAGCTATAAAATATTACCTAAGTAATCGAATAATGTTTACAATCACTTATTTTTTATAATAACGTTTATTTTGTGAAACTAGATTAAAATATTGACAATTAGGTACTATCCGTTGAACATATTTAAAGTAACCGTTTTTGAAGAATAAACTATTCAGAAGTTATGGCTTTTTCAGATATTATCAGTGGCTAATATTTTGGAAAAAACAATAATGAAAAAACCTCTGTACAAATTTCACATTCCATTGTTATTTTTATGCGAAAGTTCATTAAAACGTGAAGTAACTATACAACAAAATAGAAACTTGAGTAATAAAAACTAAATGGAAAATTAGGTGGACATTATATACTTTAATATAAACCATTATACCATACCAACTGTGAAACAAATTTGTAGATTGCTGAATAGATTTTGTACAACTGAAAAGCGTTTTATTTTTGTGGATTAGTGGTCCAATAATTAAGTTCATTAATGGCCTCATTTAAAGTATAAAATGTCAGTTTTTTCGAAATGTATAACGATAAATTAAACTGTATAAAATGTACTATGATAAAGTCAGCAACACGTGTATTTTGTTTGTTTTTAATCTCTCGGAAAATTATTATACTTTAAATCGTTTATTACAAAAAAAAAAAAAAAAAAACACAGTACATTTATGCATATTTAGTGAATAACTGAAGCAAACAATTGATGTAAAAAACATGTTTTGTTTTTTTTTTGTAAAAGGAGGGATTACACGTGTTATAAAGTGTTATACCACACCACTATATCGTTTATATTACGTAGGTATACATTAACACTATTAGGTAATTGGTATATTATGTATGGCTTCTACAGTTCTACCGATACCAATTCGACCATTCGAGATTAACATCTAAACTGAATGCATTTATAATTTAGATTATATAGCCCCCGCTGGAATCAAATGGTTTTTTATATTTATTGTGTTTTGCATTTTGTTATATACTATTTGCGGAGGATAGTAAAGTTTAATATTATAATATTGAGTGGTTTTTAATTTTTCAAATTCTTCTTCGGAATCTATGTCCATGGTCTAAACGTACGCCTATATGATATAGGTGGGTGTGGAGTAACTGGATCTACTATACAAATCGTAATACCTATGTAAGTTTAGCTAGATGAGAAATACAATATTATTATTTTACAATAGATTACAATACACGAGCGTAATAATATTACGGCTGTTATTCGATTGATTGAAAAATGGTTTTCGTTCGGAAAAGATAAGAAGAACTAAGGCACAAACACCGCAGTGCAGGTCACCAATATCATATAACATTATTATAAAATTAGATACCTATGTATAATATCATATTAATTATTGCCTGGCGTGACTTCCAAAATTATTTTATTTACTGTTTCTTACTCTCTCCTTATTCTGACGCCCGACATAATATACAACGCGTTCTATATATATACATCAAGACCGCGGTTTAATACTTACCTACTTTTATTTACATAGGTGCAAATGGGATGGGTTAGAGGCTAAGCCCCCCGAAAAAGTGTCAATATCCCACTCCGAAAATTTCATAAATTTTTTTTTAAGCCTATTCAATATGACTATAGTTGGGTTTCAGCACCAAAGGCGTACGCAGAGTTTCGAGTCAGGGACAGCGGGCATTTTTACCGGTCCATTTTTTCATACAAACGGTCAATACAAAACTTAAAATACTGTGGTAATTAAATTAATATCACAGTGTACTTAATGCATCGTTATGATGGGACAGGGTACATTTTATTTATTTTTTGGACCTATTTGATAAATTATATTAGATTTATGCGATATAACTCTTTAATAAATGTCAACAATTGTAATAATATACTATGATAATATGTGTTAAAATTAGACATATTTAGAACATAAAAGATTAGCTTCGTAATTGAACACACTTTTGGACAACTAACTTATTTTGTACTGAGTATTATACGGTGGCCCAGCTTAGACAGCTGAACCCGTTCAGGGGCCTATGGTCTGCCTTCCAAAATCTCAAACCCTATTTGTACCTATGTCTATACCCAATAACTCGTACAGTCGCGGTTGTCGTGTATTTATACACCGCAGTCATCTCCAGACCACAACCCTTTCACACCCCACGATGTCAGATGATATAGTACATACATATAAGAAGACAACAATGTTCCGGTTTTATAATTTGTCATGACAGCAGCGCGCATTAACCCCGTGGCTGTTTCGTATTGTGTAATAATAATATGTATAATACCATATTATAATAGATATTGTGAATGATATTGCTACACAATATTACACGGACATCGGCACGCGACGGGTGCTGCACATTGTACGATTCGTTTTTATTGGTCGTTTCCCTTTATTTATGTATATAGACGATTTAACTCGCACAATTATTATTATATATTCAAACCGGAGTACAATATAATACGGTATCGGACAACGAAACGTAATTGTTCGCCGGCGGTCTTTTCCGACGAGATCAGTGGACACACATATAACGAGTGGATGCATAAATAACGATAATGACGATATGGTCTTACTACATATTAACATTGTATATCATGTGACTGTTCTATTGTTTGCAGTTAACTAAATATTTACAATGTCAACCACACTTTTTTTCGATCGTTCCCGGTCGATTTTTCTATTTTTTTTTTTTTTTGTATAAATAAATCATAACAAATGTTATTCATTGTCATTATGTCATAACTATACGATAGCTGTGGTGTATAAGGTATTCATTCGCTTTGTCGTTCCCTCAATTAAACACCTAGTACACTGTTGCCTACAAAACTATCTATAAAAAGCATACATTTATTTTATCCGATATTTTTTTTTTAATACAATTATACCGAATGTTTATTTTCAGCGATTATCTGCTTTAATAGCAGTGCTTAAACTTAAATATATTTTTATCGTTTTAGTAGATTTGTATTACAATTACACGAAGAAACCCATTTTGTTTTAAAAAAGCATAAGTACCTACTAATAAACCTACTTGTTGTAATTTTCGAGTTTAAGTAGATAAAAATATTTAATTAATACATTTATAACGAATATTAAAATATCAAATATTGTAATGGAACTTTGATGCTTGTATTTTATTTTGTAATATTATAAACATTTAAAGTAACTTAATCATTTATTAAACAATAAAAAATACAGGCCTACAAGGTATTTTAACAATATTCATAAATACCCAACTCTACAATAATGAAGAGTGTATATTAACATTTAACAATATCTGTTTGTTTATACATCTATTGGATTATTTGTACGATTAGTTACGAGACGTAGGTATAGATACACTATCCTGTTATAAAATCCTTCTTATTATTTGCACAACACACCGGACGATTTGAATTTTGCCCGCACTCGTACAGTACAATATGGGTCCGACTCGTTTGTTAATAATTATTAAACAGTGGAAATGGATCGGGATGGGAAAAAGGGTCGTCGAGCGCGTGGGCCCGCGAAGCCGTATGACGAGGTGCTGAAGCCTTGCTCGTAAATCGCGTTAAGCACACACTTTCTAGGATAATTTTTCACACACTGACGTACACGCTTGGACACGGTGTAATAGTCCTCGCCAATGTGTCCAAGTACGCACACCCGGAAAACGGTCGCGTGAGACTATATCGGCTTTTACTTGTAAGGCATTCCGGGGAAAAAAAAAAACTCCCGTCGTCGTTACGCACATCGAGGGTAAAGCGAGGGGATAAAGTAAAATAATATATATACCTATATTATAAAAAAATACCGTCTGGTTGTTTTTTCTTATGATAAGAAGGGATAAGTCCAAATATGCAATCATGTCACCGTTATGGCTGAGAGCTTATGTCTATAATACAATAGCTCAGATACAAAATCGACTAAATAATATGGACGAACGGATATAAATATGACCGAGTAAAAACTGATTTAGTGATATGTTTCAATTTGATGCGTGGTTAATAAATTTATTTCCAGGTCAACTTAATATAGCATATTGTTATATATATATATAATATATGACACAATTTAATATTTAGTTTAAAGTAAATAGTAGGTTATATCGTATATGTATATTCTATGATAATATGTACGTGTCTTTTTATAATTAATAGCGCAGTCCTCGGGACAAGTCTCATCTAAACGAGTACCTACCTATATCAAATTCATTGTCCCCTTAAAAAATACAATTTTGTTCTCAATGTGGGTATTTATAATATGCTATTTATTTATTTTTATGTAGGTAATAAATTATAATTTAAAAAAAAAATCTAAATAGTTTTAATTTTGTAGATTTAATTCTTATGGCCAAAAAATCATGTATACATAATATATTATTGTTATATCAATAATAATGTTGGATAAGACTTTAGGGTTTGAAATTAATAGTACCTATATTTTAGCAGTTAGTTGTAATATAGGTTAGTGGTTGATGTGATGTCAGAAATCGAGAGAGTGCCATAATTATAGACACATCCCCGTCTATAAAAATCATTGACCTCAAAGTTTGCTCTGTTTATTCCATATTGTACTAAAAAATATTATGCCTAGTAAAATGTCTGTAATACGGGTATATAAATATAATAAAAACGTTTGTTCGTCAACATTTTGGAACACGTTACAACATATTTCGTAGACATGAGCTTTTAATAATGTATACAAACATACATTTACTATTTATATTTATATATGTTACCGGCAATATGGATAATCCAGTGTTTTGCAAAATACCTAAGCATTATGTGAAATGCCAAAAATCACTCGGAAATATACATAATACGAGCAATGCCTAGGTATTATGTATAATGCCCAACGTGGAGTAGGAAATATGATAAAAATAAACAAAATTTGGGTATGCCTATACCAGCGACTTTACTTATCGTTTATCGTAAAAACGTGTACCATGTCCGTGTGTGCACAATTTGACGCAATTATAAATAAGATTATTATCCCACTATAATAATAATTCTGAGGAACTATATTGAAGTACTTATAATTTTATTACATTAGGTATCGTCATTTTCGTGTCTCATCGTGGTGTGGCACTGCTATGGATATGATTAATATGAAGTCAAAGTTTTATGACGAACTACATACGAATTGACGAAGTTCCAACAGACACAGAAGTGGCGTTACGAACAGTCGCAAAGGAACAGTCGACCGGAACTGGCCAAGGATTTTCAAAATGTGTTTGTAAGACCAAGTGTCAAAATAAAAAGTGCATTTGCCTTGAAAATAATGTTTTGTACATTTCAAAATGCCATTTTTCTACAACATGTTGCAATAAGTAGTAAGTAGTTTAAGTAAATTGTATAAATAATAGTACTTAATATAACAATAATATCAATAATATAGCAATACATATGTATAAAAATATAATAATAGGTACATAAAAATTAAATTTTGTGATATGAGTAATAATATATAATAAATATAAGAATCTTAATATAATATTATAACATATTATGATAAATTAATTTTTACTTTGCCAAAATTAATTTGGTATTTTATATACAACCTAGGAATTTTCTGAAATACCTAGGTTATTATAAAATAATATTGAAAATCATCTGTTTTATTTACATTGCCTAAAAGGGGTCGGCAGTATACATAATGCCTAGGGATTTTTAAAAATACCTGAATTATCCATATTGACGGTGACATATATATTACTTATATTGTTTATACATTTATTGAAAATCAGTAAGTAGACATTATAGGTATCACGATAATATATTTTTTGTTTTAATTCAGTCAATCGCTATTTTTTAAAAGGAAAGCGTAAAGTTATTTATTTTTAATTATTTTGAACAAACTAAACATTGTGAATTATCTTATAATATGTTGGTTTAGTGCTGGAGAAAGATATAAAATCTAAACATGATGGCCTCACTTAAAAAATGATTAGCCAGTACCTACTCAGTAGCCATATGTGTTAAATATGTTCTGGCAAGACCAATGCATATGCTCCAGAATACATTTTATTATTTTAAACTTAAATCAGGTACAACTTATTTTATACTTAGTGTTTGTGTTCTATGTGTTAGTGAGGAAACTTAAATTGGTTTAACAATGGTGTGTTTTTTGTCCACAAAAACGTTTTGAGGTAGTAAAATTAAGTACTCCGAAAGCCCCAATATCGATTAGGAAGTAAGAAGCACTGCAGATGGTACTTTAGATGGGTCATTGTTGTAAATGCCTTTAGCAGTTTACTTGAAAAAAAAAAATTACAATTTCGTTAAAATGTCGCGATTGAAAACACTTTTTGAGTACGTACTACCTACTTCTAGTTTTATCCCAAAAGTCGATATAACATTTTTAGTATAAAATAATTATACATAATATATACTATATAGTATAAATAAATATTATAAAATAAGTAATTAATAATAAATGGAATATACATAATGTTTTCAAAATTTGTTTATATTGTATAGGTGCCTATAGAATATTATATTAAGATATAGATAATTTACGTAAAAGAAAAATTGTGTTAAATTTACCGATACCTAATTTAGAAAAAAATTATGAAATATCTGTAATTTGTAGTGAAGATACCTTAATATGCTATTTTCTTGGTAGGTATAAAATAGAAAAAGTAAAAACTGTTATCGAAGTGTTCGAAATATAATCACAAATATGAAATAACTACAACTAATAGTATCTACCTATACTCATACGTATGGTAGTAATCATTTTTACCCATAAGTAACAATTACCTTATTAAAGCGATTTTGGTATAAATATATGGTTAAAAAAATGTAACTGGTTGGTGCTAACTGATAACAATATTATAGTGACAACCACCAACATTTAATAACCTATTAAGTAGGTACTATACCATTTTGAGTAGTAAAAAATAAAATAGCCGATGAAAATAATTTGGTAAAATTTTCAACATAAATACTCATCTCTAATTATAATATTATTTTTGATGCAATTCAAAAAAAAATATTTTGTAAAATTTGTTTATATTTGAATTTTAATGTTTAAAATCCAATTAAATATGATCCCAAAACCAGCAAAATATAAACTTAATTTCTGGAAAATCATCTAAAAGATAACATCATGATAACACCTAGTATGACCTAAACTTAAAAAAGAAACAATTATTTTGTGTACCGAATTAAATCTTTTTAAATGTTATTATTATTATTGAATTTAAAACCATAATTTTCAGTTTTTGTTTTTGATTTCAGATAATCGAAAAAAGTAACAGATTCTGTTATAATAGAAGTTTCACAACGTGATACGAATCCATTATTAAATAAATTAAAAAGTACTGGAACAGTGGTTTCAGTGTTGGACAGTGTCGTCTCGGTTCGTTCGGTTTGGCCATAATTCATTTAAATTATATGTAGGTATCGGATAGGTTCTCAGGGGTGTATATTACAGCATATCCCACTGTATTTGGCCCAGTTGGAATTTTATGAAACTTTTAAAACTTTTATGAAATAATTTTTTTTTTTTAATCTGTACTTATTTCAATATTATAGGTATAAATTATAATTAATATGACTGTACAATTCAATTATTTAGAGAGCTCATTCTGTATAATTGTTCTAAAATAAAATAAAAATAAAATAACTATTTTTCATCATAAAGTACCTAGTACTAATATTTTATCACTTTATAAAATATATCCTATTATAATATATTATTTTTATTATATTAGGTACCTGTGTGGTTCAAGTGTAGAAATAAATTGCAAGAATCAGATTTTAAAATGTAATATTTGAGAAAAATTTGTTTAGGTTGTATATGGTTAAACAAACTGTAGGTACATCAAGGATTTATTGTAGCTTCTGATATTAAAATGCTTATTTACAATATGCTAAAAACTGAAATCCACTTAAATTTAAGCTGTTTTTTTTAAAGAAAAATAATTTAAGTTATATAGTTATCAAAGGTATTGATTATTTTTTATTTTATAGATGTGACATAGTTTAAGAAAACCCTAAATAATATATTATTTACATGATTGTAAAATAAAGTACACATATTCATCGTTCTACTAAAAATCTAAAAATTACCAAATTATAGATTAAGCAGTTTTTTGAAATGTATATCATCTTCAAATTGTTTCTTTTGGAATAGCAATATTATAAATTTATAGGTATCTTATATTATAATTATCATCGATAAAATTAAGAAAAATGAGTATTAATTAAGTGGTATAAAGTACCTGCCTACTTATTCATTAACTTCAAATATTATTTTTTATGACAACTTAGTGTACTGATTTCTATAAAATATTTTGTTTAAATCGGTAATCACAAAATTATTGAATTATTTAAGAATAATTAAATAATTATCTAAAACAAATTTTTAAATAAATTAAAAACAAAAAACATTTAACCTTTTGTGAAATAATTATATGATATCTATAATAAAATAAAATATTATATGTAAAAAATATTTAAATAATTAAAAATGTATGTGATTTTATTTATATGATAGTTATTGTCTATAAAGTAATAGTATAAAATAGAAATAATGAAAACTGTTACCTTTTATGTATAAAAATATAAAAATAATTTGTTTTTACCGAACAGTATGGATTTATTATTTTTAGAATACGTTAGCAGCTGTAGGCTGTCGTAATTTTTTTAGTCACGAGAGAAGGGGAATTACCCCTTCTCTAGGAAATAAACAGACTCAAATTAAGTAACTACCCGTGTGCACCGTAGTGAGGTGATAATGACCCTGTCCTGTTAATGACTGATATAGTTTTTGGTAAACCTGTCGCTTAATTACGCAGTGTCTGATAATATATAAAAATAAAATTCATCAATGTAACGATTTTCGAGATAGGTTATCCAAAAAGGTATAATATTTAAATAATATTATATAGTTACTTACTACATAAATTCAATCGAGTTTCTTAGTTAATTCGCCATTTCAAGTTGCCATTGAAATAACATTGTAACGAATACGTTCTAGGTGCACACTATAATAATAATATACACAGCATTAACACACTTTGTACACGATAATCCGCGAATGTATGTATTAGAAGTGTTTCATAACAGTGACTCAATTCTCTTTTTTTTCTTTCTTTCTTTCTTGTTTTTTTTTTTTCTAATCGGCAGATATGCGCTAATATAATAAATAAGCGCATAGAATATTTTGGCAGATAAGGCGTACCTTACGCACAGTGTGATAACTATGTAACATCTAATTACTATACGGAGTGCAATAAAGGTCGGGCACGTGCAACGTGCATATTTTAATGACGTAATTGATAACATTTTTCTTGATAATTTATAGGTACATTTTATTTTTCGGAAGTGAAGTTCGTTTTTAAAATTGTTTCTTTGCCGTAAATATTATGGGTGTATTACATTATAATAATAATTGGCACGGCCCTTATCAATCCGACTTGCCGTAAATTATTGGCCCCAAACGAATTTAACCATACATACTGCAGCAGGAGGCTAATCATCATCCTTGCATATATATACACATTACCTATAGCTTGAAATTATTATACACCAAGTAGGTGCCTAACCTATTCGTGATACGGTTATTATTTTTACTGTTTTTAGATAATGACACAACTATTATAATAAAATGATATTATTTAAAGATGGTTATTTTAACCACAATATTGCGTTTACCTAATAACTGAGGACGGATCTCTATTTTCATGGTTAAAAAACAAAGTTTGTTGGCTCGATATCAATTAATAACTGTTGGGTCAACAACCTATAGGTACTAAATGTAATTGCGCTCGTATATTATCATGTTGAAGTAGGTACAAGCTGATAGCATCCATTAGAGAGAGTTAAGGAATATTTCTTACCAAATTGTTTATTCATATTATAGCTGATCTTTACGATTTATTATAAACGTGAAATATTAAAAATTAGGTCCCCAACGCAGATATTTTTCCACAGATATATCGATATAAATGCAAATCTTGTACTAAAAATAATTAAATACAAAAATAAATACGAAAATGAATATGAGCTGCAAAACTAAAAAGAACAAGTAAATTTGATTTTGGATTAAAAAGATCTAGATGACATGATATAAGGGGACACCACTTCTTCTAAATTTAAATCTAAACCAGATTTGGTTAAGAGTGATTTATATGATAGCAGATGCGAGGTAGGTACATATATAAATATAATAGGTTAATGATTCATTTCCCAAGCTCACTTTAGATAAAAACCAGATCAAAAAGGTCTCGAGGTCAAAACCGAGATAAGTCAAATGTTAGAAGTAAATATCCCTTAACACATTTTAATATACAGGGTGATTCACCTGCAAGCATGCTATTTTCTGTCAATGTTTTTTTCCTTTGCCAAATTTACTCAAGTTCTGATTTTGATATTTTTAAGTATATTCAAGAACCATATTTTCAATTATTTAAATTTACTGTACCATTTATAGGAGTATTCTAGTGGGATATACCCGTTTTTCAAATGTAAACAAACCTTCTTTGCTGTAAATTGTTAAGCAGCAGATGATTATTTTAAAATTACCGATATATTTAAATTAAAATTTGAACAAATGGTTTCTGAATTAATACATTTTATACACTTAAGAGTAGGGATGTTATGAATTTAGGATAATAGTCCTTAAAAAATGATCTTAAAAACTAATTGTTCTAATTTCAATTCAGATACATGAAAATTTTCAAATAATTTATCTGACTAACAATTTACTGGAAAAAGGGGGATTTTTGTTTGAACAAAATAAGTTAGTATCACCAATATATATACCTATACCTTAATTGGTATAAAAATCTAAGTAATTAAAAATATGGTCCTTATTAAGACGTAAGTATGTATACTTAAAGAAAAAAACGAGGGATTAGCATGCTTGGTAAATCACACTGTAATCTGCATGCAGGTACTACAAAATAATGTGTTTTAGGTTCTAATGAAACTTATACTTACCTACATATAATACTATTATCCAAATTACATATTGTACATAGGTATATGTATAAATATTAAATAATATTATTTAAAAAAATTTAATACTAACAATCTCTTTATATTCATCATTTCATCATTGGAATTTAAAAAAAATTACTTAAAATACTAATCATATCCGATATTGTATATTATTACATATTTTGTAATAAACGGTCTACGCGCATGTCTGCGTTTTATCATATTTAGATCCAAAGCCGAATTCGCTGATCCGTACCTATAAATAGTTAAACCAAATACTTTTTACATCCGATAGTCGGCCTTATTTAGACGAACTAATGCATTTTAAAGTTCAACATTTAGGTTCAATGTCAACGAATTGTAATCAAAAGCTGTTTGTTGAATGCACCCACATATTTTGTGTAAATAAGTACCTTAATAAGAATTTATATTTGCTTATTCTGTTATTAACTTAAGCTCTTGAATCCTGATAACTAATATAATTGTTAGATGTGATAATATAAGCACATAATAGATAATAGTTAGATGCTATAATATTATAGTTATGAATTATTATTATGATTAACAGTAGTTGTAATAGCATACCTATACCATTGTAGGTACTTCACATTAGTAGATCTTCAAATAGTTTTAACTATCACTCTAAATATTTTATTTTTGTATTCGTGTATAGTATATGTTGTAGGTAATTATATTATTTAAAATCAAAAATAACAGAACACTGAGGTTTCTCACTCGTGCGGTTGAAATATAAACTAAAACATTTTAACAAAATATAAACTATGATACTATGACGTTGTAATCGAGTGAGGCAAAAATAATCGACTGCGTTTCTATCTATAGTTGAAGTATTCATAATACACTGATATTATATTTGCGTGTACATATAAATGTGCACAAATCAATTTATAGATGAAATTTACTGGCTTTTATAGAAGTATAAACTATATTGACCTATATAACGTTTTGTACGTAAATTCGCACAGCTCTACTATTGAAATGTATATGAACACGCCCGTCCCGATAACCATTATATATAATATTATATATATGTATAGTATAATAAGTAATAGTGTAATACTCTTACATAAGTGGGGCGTATATTATATTATTTTATCATTAACAGTTAAATCTAATTTACTTAAACATTTTCTATTTGTACACTTTTGTCACAATGATATCCAATACACTCAGGTACGTTATACACCGCGTTCACGTACATGTTTATTTGTTGTAAATGGCATCTCACTGCGTATGGAATATAATATATTATAATAATATAATATATTGATTCAACAGTCGATTACGTGTTTTTTTTTTTAAATCAAAATAAAATTGTATTTCATAAAAGCGCATACCTATAAAATGTTATCTTCGTATACCTATACTTATAGGTATTACAGGTAGGTACACTTAGGTACGCTGAATGTGAACTTTGAGTATTGTTTATTAAACTGTACAATTATAAAGGGAAACTCCACGGTTTGATCGTTATGAGTGGATGTGTATGGTTATACATTTGATCGCAATTATGATAAGTGATATTATTTATTTTTATCGCTCGTTACGTTTTTTAGTTCATCCATTTGGCAATTACACCGTCGACTGTGATTTCTCATAAAAATGTATCAAAACATTATTATAATGAACTTTACGTACGGCAATACGCACGTGGCATTACAAATAAAATAATATAAATATAATATATCGTACAATACGCGTTTATGATAATATATGATAGAATCTTGAAAATGTATCACCAGTAGTGATGATTCAATAATAATAAATAATAATGAATCACGTGACCCTCATCAATATTATACTGCAATATACAATAGGTCTCTTACTATTATAGCCTATTATATAGGTAATAGCCAATAGGTTATTACTTAGCTATTAAATATATACAGGGTGATTAACAAAATAGACACTCTCGGCTCTGCCCCCCCCTTTTCTTTAACAATACAGTTATTCAAAAACTAATTTTTGCAATTTTTAATTATAGGTTCTTAAATACGACATAATACTTGAGATTTTCTATTTCGTTGAAGGAATGAACCTAATGTTGAAGATAAAAAACTTTTGCTTTTCGAAATATGAGAACTACCCTTTTACTTTAAATTATTTGGTGGATGATTTTTTCGAAAAATGTTGATGTATATAGTATATATCTATTTAAAAGTACAAAGTGACCTAGGATCCAAAATATTTTGAAAGTTTAAACTCTCTAACGTTATTAATTTTTGAATTACATTTTTGAAGGTACAACAACTAAACATTATCAATGTATTTCAATATCTATCTGTTCTCGTTTTTCATAATTTTTTTTTAGTTTTTCCTAATCAATTTGAAAAGTACCTACTAGGGATTTTTACTTTTCACTCCTTCCTCAACTCTCCACAAAGTGACAACCATAATTTAGATCCGATTTTCCACTCAGAAGTCACCCTATAAATGTCGAAGATCGAAGTTTTTACCGGCCCTAAGAAGTGACGTCAGACTAAAGTCGGACGCGGCTCTACTCTCATAATCTAAAATCGATCGTAAAATATATTTTAAAAATCCAACGCTTTGAAATCCGAAGGAGAAGTCTTGTTATTCGTTCCCGTCAGATGACGGATATCTAAACATTTCTCTCTCGGGTCACTACCGAGAACTGCCATTGTGGTCTACGGCCATAATAATATTACGAACAGCTACATAATATTATAGTCGCACAGAGCTCTTCTGTTTCTCCCCTGCTCGAAAAATCGTTTTGTCTCGTCTCGCGGCTAATCAGTTCCTCGAATCTACGTTCGACCGGCGCCCCGAAGTTTTCGCCACGATATATAACTGCAGGAACGATACCGTTTTATACGCTTGTAATATTATTATTATTATTATTATTTCACACGTCTTCGCGATAATACGGAACGGAGAAGAGAAAAAAAAATTCGCCACATCGATCGGGTGACCGGGTTACGGGGGGTTGGCCATAATAATATGGTGGTGGGGTGGAACAACCGCGGCGTCGGAACAACAGCAATAATAGTAATAATAATAATAATTGATAAAAAGGTGCGGGAAATGGGCCGTGTGCGCGTGTAAAAAATGTTTTAATAATAATAAATCGGAGAAAGAATAAAAAATAAAAATAATCGTCGTCGTCGTCTACCCACGGCCGGCCAGTGACTCGCCTTCCCACTGGGGCCGTTCTGTGAAATCAGCAAGACTCTCGTGCGTATATTTAATAATGTGATATTATTATTTTTGTTCGCACATATAATATAACGCATACATACACGTCCAACATGCGTATTGTGCGTGGCGTGTTGTTTTTCATCCCGCGATAATATTATAATACTTCTATATTATAATGTTATAATATTATGTTCGCCGTATATTATTATTATTATTATTATTCTAACGTCGGCGTCGTGCGACCGACGCGGTCCGGGCCCTGCGAAACACCTCGTCAGCGGTAACCCCGACGCCGTCTTAGACGCATGTGATATTATTACTATCTCATATATTTCATGTATTATTGTGTTATATCATAAATAAAATACATCGTTATTACATTTTTATGCATATATATATAATATTATATAATATCATTATCGTCGTCGTCATCGCCATTGACATCGCGGCCGTCGCCGCCGCTGCCCGAACGTGCGATCACGCGTTTTTTTTTTTTTTTCAAACGCACATCATAATATTTTTTTACCTACGCGAGCGTTATAGTACATATTATATAGTAATACAGTTTCACGTTATATTGTATTATTATTATTATTACTAAAGTACCTGTGTGTGTGTGTCTTCGTCGAGATAATGTGTGTATAGACGGTTCTGCGTTACATCTCGTCCCATCGCAATTATTATTATTTTCATATCACAACGATTATCATTACATTCCGTCTCAGAATCCCACACACGCGCATCACTCGAATGGTGTATAGGTATACGGCTGCAGTTGATACATAAATAATATACTTACAACACGCGTGAGTCGCGATTTTCGCAACAATCGTATATTATATATGTTGCACCCGTGCGTGTGGCCGTGTACGTTTTCGATGATCGCGAGTAAAAAAATAAAAACCGTCGGTGTTTTTGTTCTCAAACGAACCTCTTGAGGTCTTCAAATGCGTAGGTATAAATGTATAATAACGATGAACCGCGTGCAACAACACTGCGTTCGATGCATATTTTGTTATGTTTGAGGCAGAGGGAGGGTATAGGCCAAAAAAAAATTTAAACGTTATTCAAAAGGAAATGTGAAAAATAGCCCAAATAAAAAAAAATAAGCCTCAAATAGCCGAAAAACGACTTAAATACCTGTGCAAAAAAATACCTAAATATACAAAAATGCATTGACCTTTTTTTACGATTGGGCAAAAACAATATTTTGCAATGCTAGACGACCTCTTCCCTAGCA
This sequence comes from Nasonovia ribisnigri, assembly GCA_027563435.1. Classification (NCBI taxonomy): domain Eukaryota; kingdom Metazoa; phylum Arthropoda; class Insecta; order Hemiptera; family Aphididae; genus Nasonovia; species Nasonovia ribisnigri. The sequence continues at coordinate 206,984 of JANEHU010000742.1, forward strand.
TTTATATTACAATATATAATTACACATACTTATATATTCTATTAGATAGCAACTTGTATAAATATGTAGTGTCTACATCATAGGCGTCCAGTTATAGTAAGAGACTATTATATAAGTTATTTTTATAATTTAAATTTGTATTTTATATAGGAGTGTTTTTCGTAGGAGAAGGTACACTGGAACACCCAGATTTTCTCTGTGGGTCGCTACATATTTTGACAAAAAAGGGCCGATGCACTCAAAAATACTGCTTTTGTACACCCATACAAATATTTAAAGCTAATAAATACAGTTATACATATTGAATCCATTATTGTGTATAGATTGTTAAAATCACGTAAACTGCAAAACACAAATAAGTACCAAATAAATCAAAACATACATTATACCTATATCTTTATGTTTGTTATAACTTTCTACAAACAGGTAGTTATCAAAATATGGAATAATTCAATAACGTTACTAATTTACTATACGAATAACGAAGAGAAAAATCAGTGTTTAGATCAATAATTATAATCATTTAACGGGTGAGCAGTTGGGAAGTGCACCGGACTCACAAGGGTCGCACGGCCGCCTCGCCGGTCATCGACTGTCGACTATATCCAATCTTTATCTTGAAATTTGGACATTAATTTGTACTTGTTAGTACTAACAAATTATAATTTAAAGAAACATTAATGATTAATACCTATTAATATAATATGTTCCTTTTTCGTATTTATCTACATTCTAAAACATGTAGCACATTAACAACCATTTAGTACTAGCAACTAATATAAGTATAAAAGTAGGTATACACGATTATCCATAGACCTTTTACTTATAGACTGGCTCATCCTATGCCAAATATATTGATAGTCACGGGCTGACATGGGCCGTTTAGTAAACATACATGCATATTATATATATATTGTACAGTATGGTCATCTCATAAAGATGACCGGTCTAATAGTAAAATATCTATGCTATTATCGTACACGGTTATTATCGATTACAGACGTACAATTTTATCTAGCTACCTAATTTGTAATTTGTAATTTATATTTTCTAATAAATATTTGTATGTATGTGAGTCCTCAGAAATATGCTCAGCTACATATGTTTATTTTAGTATAGCTGCCACTGTTTTTTGCAAAAAAAAAGAGAGGGCAGTCTGGTGCTCTCGCGCGGATGAGGTAATTTTTTGTCAATTTTTCCCGGGCCAATCAGCGCCAACCAAACCACTATATCCACCCCTGGCTTTTTGGCTTTTCGCATGCACTTAGTATAGCGTCTTAGAGTAGCAAAAAGTATGTATATTTTATGACAATTGTTAAACCATTTTTTTTTTGTTATTTGTTGTTATATTTGTTTTATTGATTATATTGTCAACCATTTGAAAATCACGTTATATTTATCCTTGACTTATACATTGAAAACTTTATTGCTGAATTAAAAATATGGCAATGGCAGACAAAACCGAAAGTAAACTGTACATTTAAAAGAAACGATCGCTTGAATCTTAATGTTTTACGGTTTATGTATGTTTTATTCTCATATTCTCATATTTCCCAATACTCATCACTTATCTATATATTTATTAATTATGTACACTGTGCAGTAGGAATCAAATATGCCTATTATAGTTATATTATTATTAATAATATACTATTATATAGTTATTGAGTTGATAAATTAAATATATAAATTTAATTTAAATTAAATGATAAACTAGTGCGTACGAAAAATATTTTGAGATGACGATCTGCCAGTGACTAGTGAGTTGTGAGCCGGTCTATACAATAGGTACCTGGTGAATAATGCCAGTGGATTTATGCCACCATATTCATTTGGGTGGTTTTGACGAAATATAAAATACAGATCTAAAATAGATCTGCCTATATTATTTTCTATACTCAATATGGCAACCCTATACAAACAAAAAATATTCATTTTTCGTGGGGCAACAGATCCCAGAATGAGCCCTTCTTTAAAACGCAAAATTTAAAAATGAGATTTTAGGTTGCATACCGCTCATCTTCGGGTATAGGATTTTCATATTTCAAAACCACGAGTGCGATGTACTTGCAGGCTGTGTATCGCTGACACACGAAAACAATTATTAATATACGGTATACAGATATATAATAGAACTGTAAAGCGTGTGAAATAAACGTTAAACCTATACCTAGTGCTAAATTTAATAGTACTTCTGTTAACTATTTTAGTATACTATAATAGTACTGTTATCGCATAACATCGTATTTATATATAATAATAGGTACCTATATGTGTATAGTTTATGCGAGTCTATGTTGCGCGGTCGCGCGCCACGTGTGTGTATATACGCACCACTTGCTGAATGACCTTATACAATACAAATTAAGTCTAAACACAAAGTATTAGATGCATTCGAAACTAATTCCTAGTACATAATTAATACATAGTTTTTATTATTTTTTTAAACTAGATATCGGTTTAGAATGATATGAACATTGTACGTATTACAAACTATGAACTACAATTACTTTTTTTCACGAATTGGTTGTCTAATCAATTGTTTTTATGAAGGAACCTTCGCAACATTTATGTATATATCTAAGTACACATTAATTGTTTCTCTTTGTCTTGCACGCTATATATACATGGCATGGACGCACTTCCAAAACTATACCTGTATAATATTATATGATATTATGTATACCGGATCACTCTATGACTGTACATTTATCTACAAATTTGTCTTTAGATATTGCATGTGAATCATATTTGATAATAAAAACACATTTACGTTTACATTTTTAACACACGCGATTATGATTGTTAGGTACTGACAAAATATCCGATGTTATATTATACTGTTTAGTGCAAAAGTATAGTTTTAAATCTTAATTTATTTATTGTTTCTCATATGTGATTTTAAGTTTGCTAAGGTAATCTTAAATATTCCTCTACCTCCAATAATAAAATTCATATAGGTATATAATTGAAGTTATACATAAATTATAAATATTTTTATATGGATTGATGTTATAAAATAGTGATGAAAATAATAATAATTTGGATTACATTTATATTATTATAGTATGAATATAAATTATTTCACAATTATGTTTTGTTGACGTTATTCTTAACTTAGTTAAAATATGTCAATATATTTATTAAATTATATTATATATATATATTATACTGTTAGAATCTGATAAAAAATATAATATTGTCGAATTAAACGCCAATACTTATTTTCCGTTTAATGAGTTAATATCAATCTCATATATTTATGTGCAATAATTTAATAATTGCCACTTATTTGGATAAAATAAATACAACACTTAGGTGTCTATTAAATATTGATACCTAAATACTGTAAGTTCTTAAAAAATTTGAAAATCTTTTTTTTTAGTTCTTAGTTTTATAATAATTGCAAAAGCAGCTTTGGGCTTCAATAACGTTAAATAGGGGAAAAAATTAGGTCGAAATGTATATCTTTCAGTCATAATATATTATAATTAGTCGGTTTTAAATAATGTTTACTTTATTTAAACAATAAAAACTTATATTAGATAGGTACCAAATGGCTAATATAATAACATTCATTACCGTTAATGTTGGTTTGATTATTTACAACGTACAGGATTATTTGATTAAATGTCTTATGTTGACTACATTTTTTTTTAAACATATTAAACGTGCTTTATCCAAAAAATTTCAAGATCTAGTTAAACGAACTCTTCTTCACCATTATTTTGATAATTTTTTACTTAAATGTCCAATAGAGATTCAGGAAGTGCACATATTAGATATTTTCAAGTGTGTATTCACTTTCCAATAAATATGTTTATCAATATGATATTTTCTTGGAATAAAAAATAACCTCAAGCTATAAATACAATGAAATATAAATTATAATATATATTATTATAATATTAAGAAAAATAATTAAATTAGGCACAAAATATTCATGATTTGTCAATATCAATAAAAATATTATAATTGATTATAATAAATATGATAAAATTTTCGAGCTGAAAATTATTGCAAAAATATTTGTTCAAAATTAATGAAAAAAAATCCATGTGTTAATTAATATTGGTTTTATTTTTTAATAGTAATTAACCTATTTTTTATATAATTAGGTACTTATATATTCATAAATGAACCTAATGCAAAATATAATGATCAAATGATTATATTAAGATAAAATAATCAAATATGATCCAGTTGGTTGACCCTTGGTGTTTTCAATTAAAATAAATAAATATTTAACATCACAACAGATTTATGATAACTTAGAATTTATTCAATATAATAAAAATGTCGATCAAATAAATCTAAATTAAAATACTAATAACATTGATTTACCGCGGTAAGTCTATAAAAAGGTTTTAATTAATAATCAAAAATGTATACAGGCGTATCTGTATTTGAGAGAATGAGGGTTAATGTCCATTTTAATAAAGTATGCGTTATAATAGTTTTGGTTCTAAGGAACGCACTGGTTGCACAATGATGTGTTTTTATACTTAGTTTTAGATTTGGAGCTGTGCGAAGGATCTAGCGGTTTTACAGATGTGATGTTAATTTTTGTATTATTACGTGATCAACTATAACCATACCCTAACTTAACCTATTATTATATTTAATCACGTAACTTAATAAATGAAGGAAAATACCGGAAATGATTTAATACATTCGCCAAATCGTTGGGGAAGTGCTGTACAATATACATATAGCTACAGCAGATACCAAATTGTTGTGAAGAGCTACTTCACACCCCTCTTTTGAGAATAAGTGTACAGATAATTTTTCATCACGTTTAACACGAAGTCCTCCACAAATTTTATGGGTCACAATGTCATCATCTTGAATGCAGCAGATATACTATATATAATATACGTATATAATAAACTATATTAACTTAAATTATAATAAAAAACACACACCTACAAAAGTAACGTGCTTTTCGCTTTCTTCTAAATTTTACATTACCGAAATCCATAAAAATTGATCAAGTATAAATCAATTAAGATTGTGTGTTCTAAAATACTGATATAAATATATCATATTTCAGCATGGGTAATTCATTTGACCATCAATATAAAAATAATGCTAACGCTAGATTGAACGATTATCGAGGCTTATTAAAAAGGATAGTATTATTTTTAATTTTTTAATTTTTTTTTCCAGTTTTAAAATCAATAAAACCAGTTAATTTTGTTCTTAATATTTTATAAAAAAAAGTAACAACTTATAACTAATATCATATTATAATTACATCTTTTTTCAAAAAATGTGGGAACTTGGAGCATAAACGATAAACGTCTTTATTAGGATAAATTCATATTTAAAATTATAGTCTATATTTTTATAGATATTTTTTTTTTTAAACAAAATTATATCTTTATGACCAATAGACAAATTATATATATCAATTAAAATACTGAATAAATAAAGAAATTAGGTACTGATAAAAAAATTCAATAAGTAAGAGACATTAATAACATTCATAAATAATTAATAAATAAAATAAACTATAAGAAAAAAAAACATTATTTTGATAAAATATAATTTGAAAAATAATAATACCTAATGATTCATATAATTCTGTAATTAATAAAAAGTTGGAAAAATGCTATAATTGTTATCACTATCATAGTATAACTCAACCACATTATAATAAGTAACGTTTAATTATATAATATACCGATTTTGTATCACCCAAATAAGAAAATAAATAATATCGCATTAAATTATAATATAATTTGTTAAGTTACATTTGTAAATGGTTGAGGAAATCCAATAAATTTTCGGTGGATGTGTGATCCAACGATATTAATACAACAATTCTCTACAAGGTCAATTGCATTCAAAATAGTTCTACATGTATAAGCAGCTACTATTGAAACATTTGAAACTATAATCATCCTAACAATCCTTAATATTTTTAACCAGCGGTGGGTGACGCTAAAAAGTTTTACTTTCTACGTAAAGATTAGGTACTCTCCCCATTTATACAGACAGTAAAAACACATTAGGCATTTATTTTTATTGTTGTTTTTAATAACTTTTAATTTTGTAGTAAAGTGTAATGTACTAATGCTATTAATACTTTGACTATAATATTTTGTCTGAAAAATGTCAATCCACTTTATCAAACCTAACCATGCAGGTTTTATTTAAATTGATCGTCTGTAAATAAATACTATAGTCTTAAGGCATTTATGAAATAGTATAAATGACCCGACAAAACAAAAATTATTATATATTACAGAATATTTAACACTTGGGTCGGTTTTTATTCATACCGAGTGGCTATTATACAACATAGTATTATATATTATAAGCTTATAAATGCAAGGAATATTTTTCTACAACCTTTAAAACTTTACAATTTATGAAAGTTTTAATCCAAACAAAAAAAATGGAACCATGAAAAATACAAGAAATTTTGTATTATTAACATGCAATCGAGAAACAGATCCCTTTTTATTATGATAATTATTGATAAAGTCTTATTTATAACATAACTTGCATTTTGCAATTTATTATACTACAGCTAACTACGGCATTGCGCGTGACAAATTAAATACCCATAGATTTACCCCGTATTTAATTACATTAGAAATGTAAACTATACACAGATATTTTAACACTGCAGTAATTTGTGTGGTTTTGAATAAATTTAAAATACAAGTCTAAATTTATATACAATTATAATAATTATTTTTTTCTGTAATCAATATAAACCCTTTGTATGAAAAGAAATACCCGTTTATCGTGAACCAACAAATTTCTGTGTGAACTTTGAGCCCCCTCCCCACATGGTGATACGAATTTACCATAAAAATGTCTAGTTTCTTAGTTATTATAGTTTTGGTTGTACCTATACGTTGATAAATGATTATAAATCAATCAGTGAATTAGTATGTCAGGGCTTCTTGTTTATTCAGCGTATATGGTAATAAGTTATAACAGGGATCGAGATAAATACACCATTATAGGATAGTTCAATATGCATGTAATAAACAGTAAAAAATGCAAACAATTATAATTTGCTGCTGCCTTAATCCGCGTAACTACTCCAATTGGTAATAACCGATTCTGGAGACAAACATATTATATAAACGTAGCCCATTTAGCTTCCAAAATTTTTGATCATAAAAAAAATGGACCATCAATGGCATTTTCCCGATTAAGCTTAAAACAGGAAAAAACCCTGAAATATGCAAAAATAAAAAGCGTTAACAATTTTTATTTAAAAAATTCTTTTAGTATAAAGTAAACTTATGCCTAGAAATTATGCTATGATTCCAAGTTATAGAAAAAATATGCAAAATAGCTATAAGTAATCAGATGTAAGGGTATACATTGGTGATAAGCGATCAGAATTTAACAGTAACTAACCTATTGTACCTACTAACCTACATGTAGGTACTTCCTCTATGATAAAATATCACTCAGTAGTATTGATGGAAAATAAACTTCTATGATTTTTTAGTACAACCTTTAAGAATTAAGTCATAATCACCATACCAAAAAAAAAAAAAAAGAATAGACGCGTGTTGCTATTGTCAGAAAGTTCAGAGGCGGTCAAATGATTTTGTCATGTGGGGAGGGGACGTATAACTGATTTTTTAACATAGACTTTTAACAATATAATTTTTGGTTAACCTAATAGGTATCAATTTTTTAAATTATGGTGAATATAAGCTTAATGCGTATTAATATTAAAACTCTGCCGATAAACTACGAGACAATATAGTATGTTAAAGTATGTTAAACACCTATATATATATTATAATTGCATAACATAGATGTCAATATAGTATACACAAATGAATTATAATATAATATATACATATAATATACCTCTATCATATCTGCATCATCTCCAGTCATGAATATTTTTACCAACGCGGGTCGGAAAACCACACCCAGCAGAGGGGATGAAGCTGTAGCGGATAGTGTGTGTGTCTATATGTATATGTATATATATATTATTATATCGTATATACGTGTTGGATATATGTACAGGGTGAAGCGAGGGCCAAAGGGTTGCGACCGCGGGGTGGCGGACGCACGAGCGCGCCCTCGGATTCGGTCAAATAAATCGGTTCGAGAGCGGGTAGAGCCTCGCACACGCACACACACACACAATCAAGAGGGTTATTGTTTAACCCGTTGTTAAGTAATTGTTATACCGCGGGGCGGGCGGAGGTGTACCTGGTTCCAATTAATCCACCCCCCCCCCCACGAACGGTATTCCGGTCTCCTGTGGCCCGCCGACCGCGGCCAATTAAATAATCAAAACTCATTCACCCGACACCGATTGCGCACTTTGCCTGCTGCACAAGCACAACACACAGACGGTCGCTGTATGGTACACGCGAGTGTTTTCACCATACATAATACTATGTATATTACGAACATTTGTTGACGGGTGCAGTGCAGTGTGGGTGCGCGCGTGGTAGTGCTAACCTGGGGACCCACACGCGTGCTGTATATGTTGAATCGTTTTCCGAAAACCCCATGTCGAAACGGTGCTGTAAAAACGACTGTTTGAACCGTAATACTAACCGCGAATAAAATATTACACACTCGTGTTTAACAGAATTTACTGTATCTGTAAGGTATCTATAATAAGTATAATACTATCATGCTATACATAAATTGTATACTTAATAGAAATTATTTTATATTTGTATGGTAATTGTTTGAGATGATATTTATAATACAATAGATATATAATATTTGATATTACACGCGCCGTGAATTGCCCGTGATAATATTATATATGGTATGATATTAATAAAATCTTATTTCTAGTTTTTTTTTTTTTCCCCCGATGCAAATATTGAAAATATTAAATTTTTTTAATATATTTATTTATTTAAATATAAAATTCAAACATAAATCCTTGGTTAAATCTTACAGCTCCAAAATTGTAGTCTCCAAATGCAGTACATGCATCTTGTGGTGAACATATGGACATTAAATCATTGAATGCCTCAGTGACTTCATCTGGAAAAAATTGTGACAAAACAATTTTTTAGCTACTGACCTGTTTCATTTTGATTACATTATATGATCGCCGAAAGTTATTTATTAATTTAATTTTCACCATAAAGTTTAACCAAAATGAAATCTACTACTCTTAACCTTTATTCCAGTGAAAAATAGTTGTATAGTATTATGAACAGCTATTTCAAAACCGAGACGGATAATGTTAATATTTAAAGCTTGTCCTAATTCTATACATATATTTTTTATATTGACCCACATTTTTAAGTAACAAAATTCAGTTATAGAAGGTGAAAAAATGTATAAAAAGGAAAATCATAATTCCTACTCCATCAGCATGTAAAGTATACTGTTGATGTAAAAATTTGGTTTGTATGTACGCTTAGGTCATTTTTTCGATTTGGCAGGTTAAAATATCGAAATTTAAAACATAGTTTAGAGCGTCTTCAAAACTTTTTGATAAGGTTGGTAAATGTTTTCTACGTTCATAATACATCGAATTCCTCATTAAGCTTGCGTCATTGCTTCCTATAACTGTATCATTTTCTATGGATGACAACTATTTGCGTAATATTTTTCATGGTTGTTCAGGAATACCATTAGAAACCTTGAGTTTACATTCATTGCGTACCTCTTGAATTTGAATTTTCACTGTTTCCACTTGTTCATGTTTATGTGTGTTTTTAGTCGATTCTTCATTTGCCTGCATGTTGTAACCGATATTTAATAAAACACCACCTACCACGCATTTCTACTATTACACATTCTACACTTTCTGTACTTAAAATTGTCAACTAATAAACACTTTCCCTCTTTATTACTATCAATCATTTTTAAAATCTATTAACCCTAATCAAAAAAATTTGAAAAAAAAATACAAAAATCACTTACGTTTTAACCATTACGTATACACAAGACCAACTAATAACGATGAGTGGCGACTAAAGACTTAAAACATGTTAGCACGATTATTGTATAGTATCTTATTATCTTATCTTACCTTATCCGTTATTTAGCAGTTTAGCACTAAAAATGTAAGTAAACAATTTTTTTCTTTTTAAGATCACATATATTTTTTATTGCGAAAACGAAACCGGTTTACTTTTGTCAATGTGTATACATTTTGAGTATTGAACAAATAGTTTTATAATATATAAGCTTATAAATCTTGGTCAACATAAATCCAACATTTATGTGGTCTAAAATAAATATTTATACACCCAGGTACGCTTACCAAGATGAGTGGAGTATAATTGCCAATAGAAAAATGATCCCCTTCAGACTTTGTTTTACTTTACACTCTATAATATACCAGACCAAAACTCATCTTACATTTTTCTTTAACTGCCACAGGATCTTTTAAATTACATTTCGTGACAAAAATAGAATGAATAAGTAACAATTAACCATTGTAATAACATGGGTACACTTTGCAATATCCTGATATATATATATAATTACAATTAGGTTGTAAAATAACATATAAATTAACTCATCGGTATCATTTATAGTTTTTTAATATATATAATAATACGCATTAGTATATGCACGCATTTGTTTAATATCGCTTAAAAATGTATAGTTAAAAACATGTTTATATATAATTTAAAAAGCCGTAGTAAAAAATTAACTATAATTTACGTTGATATTAAGTAGATACTTTAATATATTGGTTTCAGGATTAAATGGATCCCCGTATGAGATCATTTTATATACTTTTCTGCGTTATCAGTAGCATTATCAAAAATTTTAGTTATTCAATATTTTTATAGAACGTAGAGAAAAAATTCAAAATTATATAAATTAATATTTTTTTAATAATAATGTACAAAGAGAATATATATGGTTTTTAATTTCTTTCTGATGAGGTTTTCACATATATTTTATTAAAGGTCTTTGCTAGTTTGCTACTAAAATTTGTATGTTTACGAGTGGACTAGTCACATGCAACGCTGGGAAATAAGCGGGACTGTGCCTAAATGTGTCTAAATTTATTAAATAAGTACAGTATTTACTTAAAAAAAAATAACCTTAAATAGCTTTATACAAAAAATATTTCTAATCAACAATTTATTATAATTGCATGCAGAGGAAAAGTAATTTGGAAATATATATGTAGGTATAACAAAAGAAATCACTAATAACATTATAAAATAAGCTAGGAGTAAAATAATAATGGAAATAAAATTCATGAACGTCTTATTATTTCATTAATTGAATGTAAAGCGCCAAAGGACAATTAATATTTAATTACGCTATGTAAGATTTAAAAAAAAAAACAAAAAATTGAGCTGCAAATATGCAAGGTCACTATAACAAATAAAGGAACCAATACTAATATTTCTATAAATACTTATCAAGTTGTTTGAAGAGATAAAAAATAATATTAATCAAAATTATATGTAAACCTCTAATCAAAAACTTGGGAGAGCTTTTAGCAAATACTAGTTCTGTTATCACAATGTTGAAAAAACATTTTTTTTTTTGAACGAATACAACTTTCAAAGTATATTAGATAACAGGAGCTTTTTTGACATACATATATTTGTACTGTTTTTTCTTCAAGCCCAATCAGTAAATTTCTCTAAAACAAAAATATATTTGAAAACTGACTACAAGAACTATTATATAAAAAACTTAAAACTATTTTTGATATTTCTTATCTGATCCCAAGTGTTCCTGGATATAATTAAGGAGGCTTAGGTATATCTTCAATTGGGAAAAGACAATTAAGGTTATTGTAAATTGCAGTCTATATTACTTTCACTTACATTTTCTGAACTTCTACTTGAACTATCTTCAATTAACAAACTAAGTTTGTTGTCCAGAATTTTCTGATGCTATGTTGCAAAGTTATGTAAAACCATATATTTAAATTGATCATCTGTAATCACAATATTAATAATATTAGTTATATGTTGGGTACATTTTAACGGTATGATCGCAGATCGCTGTACCTATTATAAGTAGGTATTAAATGAAAAATGTATACAATTATAAAAGTGCAATAAAAATAATAACATATACATATATAGTTAACGATAAGTATGAATATAATATGATAAAAAATCATGCATTTTTCTAATCCTCAGATTTTTGATTTTTGATTTTGTTTGTTTATTTATTTATTTTTGTGTGGAGATATCTCAACACTAGTTTCCTCATTAACTATTAAGACGTCTCGGTAGGAATTTGTTATTAAATTCAAAAATTTGAATCAAGACTCAAGAGTAATAGGATTTGAATTATAATCTTCATCAAAATCAATAAATAAATTATAAACTTCTTTTTCCTGAAATTTTTACTGTTAGCAATATAATATACAGTTATTAATTATTTATTAATGCAATTTACTAACCAAATACCTAATACTTTTGAGGAGTCATTGGCTATTTGAATTGGGACGGCTAGAATTTAAATGATATTATGCTCATCAATATCAAAAAATAAATATGCGATTATTATTATTTATATAAAGATTTACAAAAAATTGGTCCTTAATTTAAAGTATTTATAAAATGTTGACATTTATTAAAAACAAATAAATAAAGAGTTTGGACCCGGTGATTTAATTTTCAATTTTAACCTAGTAAGTACCTCTTATAACTATTTCTTATAAAAGTTGAAAGTAAATAGTACCTAATTCGTTAGGTTGGAATGCTTAGGTTAGGTTAATATCCCCGAAGTCTTGGTTAAATCAGAATGCAAGATGACCTAAATGTAAAATTTTGTTACTATGTGCAATACGATTTCAAATCAAACTATATAATATTATGGTTTTATTAATGCAATATAATAGTATAATACGTATATAACCCAAAAACTTAGTACTTAATCACTGGATCATGATGATAAAAATCGGAATACAATATCAAATACTAACAAAGAATCAGACGGTAAATCAGAAATTGAAAATTTTAGTTATTGATCATTAAATCTTTTATAGGATATTATTTTCAATAACTGAGAGAACCAAAATAAGTGTTTTAAGCACATTATAATATATTCCCCTGGGTATTTTACATTATACTGTATTTAACATATTATATTTTGATCGTTTTAAACCATTTAAAACAACCCTGCCATTGTCAACTCTCAACACGTCATGATTATTCAAATTTTAAGAGTTTCTTTTCGATTACAATATAATATATTGTGTAGATTAAAAATACTTGTAAAACAATATTAAATAACCATGAACAAAATAGATAATAGATAATATAGATAGCCGATAGGTACTTAATTAGGTAAATCTGAATTTCCAAGACGCTAACTAGATTGTTATTGGGTAAGTCAAACATTATTTATAATTTCCCATCTGCAGTTTATCATCGTTAGATATTGTGTTTCATGATATCCATGATAAGGGTTCGTGATAACCGATAAGTGTTTTTTATAATATTACGCCTACCATAAAAATGTCCATTATTTATTTTTTTTTTATATATAAAGTTATAAATAACAGACAATTATTATCTTTGACGGGTAAAACAATGTGATGATTCCGTGTAAAAAAATGTTCAGAATAAAATAAAAGAAGATAATATTATTGTCGATTGTATAGAATATTATGTACCGTTACTGTTTTTGCAGTTTTAGATTTTCTAATTTTAGTACTTGTAATTTGGATTTGTATATTTATGAATATCATTTATCATTAGTAATATTATAACGTGCGCTGATTTGCACTTAAGTTTCGTTTTATACACATTTATACGATAGTAAAAAACTCGCATAAGATAATATTATATGACGGAAACATATAACATACAAATTGATACATTCCGGGTGACCACTCATATGGTTGTAAATATAACAATATTATGTAGCCTACAACAGTACACGACTTAAAATATTACACTAAATTACAATTATGTTTATGTAAAACAATCTACCAACTTCCATTTAAAATGTATATTTTATTGATAGTATTAATAACGATTTTTTTTTTTTTTTTATAATAATTTTTAAATCGTTTGACACGGCTTTTTTTCTCTTCGTCAAATATTTATAGATATTAGATATTATGATGTAGTGTTTCATATAATACTATTATTTTTCATTGATAAATTTATTTTGCTTATCTATCACTGTTTATAGTGACTATATTATGTACACTCTTACTCGTACGCATTTATCTTTAAATAATTACCCTAATTTCAAATATTATATTGTTTCACTATATATTTAAATAACCGTTTGGACAGAATAGAAAATTGTTTAAAAAAATTGTAGAAAAAAAACAAACAAATCGATTCACATGATGTTTACTTAAGATAATATAATGTATCAATCATTAAACATATTATTACAATTGTATGAAATTATGTGATTATTTATAAATCATTTATTGTACCATAACAGTAGGTAATATATTACTCTTTACCGTTTAGGTATAAACTATATTATAATATAATACCTAATTAAACTATATATGGTGATGTTGATACTGATTTGACTAATATTGATAAACTTTAAACAGCAGTTTACTTATACAATTAATAGTAACCAACTACCTATATACAATCAATACTTACAAAATTGTAAATCATTGTACATGTATATCGTATAATACAGTTATACAAATGTTTAAGTACATTTCGAAATGAATTATATACAAAGTATAACGTTATAATCTAATCGACTTTTTTTAGGTAGATGAATTTACATACAACAAATATTCGATTCGATAACAACATTATGATATTATATTATTATATTATATATATTTTTTGAATTTTTTTTTTTATTATCATTGTTCCGATAGTAAGTCAACATTGTTGTGAATTAACGCGATACATGACTTTTACTTATTAGTCTAGCAAGATTCGACGACGTAGTCTTTACACTAAAATAAGATGTACCTATATACATAGATATATCATTAAATCATTAAATCCACAGATATATAAACATATTTATACATCTGTGTTTAAATCTCATCGCGATCAATGATTAGCACACACAAATGTTGTACTATATTATATTCGATAGACGTTATTTAAAATGTTAATTTTCAAAAAGAAAATGTTAAGCAAGATATTATAATATTATGATGACTCGTTAAAAATCAACCAAAAAACGTGCGAATGGCAGAAGAGACACGACTGTGTACAATTAGACACAAGTACACAATGAATAATTAAGAAACCTTTATAGAAGGCATATATATCAGTGTACATAGACAAACACCAGAATGGGGAGGCGATTACATAGAGAAAACAAGAAACTCTGGAGAGGGTATGTTGCCACCGTTGCTGGTAAACCTGCCTTCGTCCTGGAAACATGGAGTGTACAGTTTACACCAGGCATGTCAAACTCAAAGCATCAAGTGGGTCAAATATTATATTGAATAGTTTACTACGCGGCCCGCACATAAAAATTTAGAGAAAAAATAAATGTTTTGTACAAATTTTTCAATTTTATTCTTTATATGTTCACAAATACAGCAATAGTACAACCATGGCTTGCATTTCAAAAAAAAATTCCGTTGTACGTTATTTACGATTCAAGCCCCGATTGCAACTAAATTAAAAAATAAAAAAAAATTAACATTAACACTTAAATAAAATATAAATCATACTTACTAATTATTTATGAAAATAGGTGTTGTAAAAATTACAAAAAAAAAAAACATATTAATAATTCTTTTTCCATTAATATTGGTAGCCGAGGGCCACAAAAAAATGAGCCGCGGGCCACGTGTTTGACATGCCTGGTTTACACAATGTTGGACTCATCGTAAATTTTATTCTGACTTGGACTTATGATTTATTTCCTTTACATTAGAGATATATTTTTGGATTATAACAGATATTGTAAAACATTTCATAAACTTTAATTTGATACTAAAACATCGATTTTTACGTTTAGATGGCAGCAATATCAAAAGTTCATTAATTTAGTTTTATATTGAATTATATTCCATTTTTTTTAAAAAAAAAAGGTATAACATCAAATTTAAATTGTATTATAGTAACTTACTATTTTTTTTTTATAACAATTACAGTTACAAAATGTATAATGAATAACTTAAAATATTTATATTTAATTTCAAATTACTATTAATTTTAAACATAATACATAATATATTATACTCTACGAGGATTCTCTTGACTTTTAGTTCTTTTTACTTTTAAATTATAGTACAATACATGCATACATATTATAAATTATAATTTATAGTAACATGAGCAAACAAATGTATAATAATGGATTATAAACATATTATAATGGCAACGTTGCATAAAAAATCACTTGGAATCGTGAATCGTGTATATATGTAATTAGTGGAATCGTTTTCCACCAAAATATTCGTTTGAACGGTTGGTCTGAATCTGAAAGGTCATAACCGAAAAATCCCCATACCAAGGTATACCTGCACAAGCCTGTATTCACTGCTCCAATGGAGCAATTACGCGTGTATGTACGATACTAAATTGTATGAAAGCTCCTAAAAACTAATGTTATTCGATAGACTTTACATATAATAATATAAAACTTTAAATCAGTGTTCGATATAAGAGGCCCTGGAATATATATATTTTTTTTTTTATTGTTTCAGCATCAACCACACAGTTACGTACAGTTCGTTACTTAAATAGTTTGGACTTAGATTATTTAGACATACGTAGTGATATATAAAATAGATTTACACTATATTAAGTTATACAATCCATTTTTTTTAAAGAAATTAATTAAATACAAATATTAGTATTACAAATACACAGAATGCAACCATATAATCATGGTGCGAATAACGAAAATAGGTAATATATTTTTTAGTAATCTCTTCTTACACCTTTGACTCGGCAACTGCTGCAGGATAATAATACAATAAAACTTCCATACTACGAAGTCTGATAGGAAACAAATACAAATTGTATTATAGAGAATTTGTTAAATATAATTAAATAAATTTGGTTTTAATGAGGTTTGGTTCATACAAATATTTCGTTAAACAGAAAATGTTTTTAAATGGAAATTCGTTATATGGATGTTTCACTGTATAATAATTGTTGGTATACATTGTATGTCTATGTCTTACAGAAAAACGACGACGGTGCGTTAAATTATGCTATATAAATAAAGCGTTTCGCTCCCGTTTTTGGTATAAATTTACAATGTATTTTATCAAAGGGTATAAAATCAAAAGTGTACTTGCCCACTTTTAACCACTATAGCTGATAATTACGTCCTCCAAAGCATTAAAGCATATTGAAAATAGCGCGACGAACGAGTTGGGATTAGTAAGGTATGTGTGTGTGTGTTAATGTGTGGTGATGTTGAGGTAGTATAGAAATATAAAAGTCCATTTTTAAAAGATATATAATATACGTCTTATATCACGTATATCTTAGTCACGAGTGACCCTAATGTGGCGCGAGGCATTTCGGGTAACAAATCGCGATATAATTTAATATTATATATATATATATTCGTAACAACAACAACAACAACAATAATAATACCTATGGCATACGTCTGAGGTCTAAACCCGGCGCCCAGGACGTTCGCAGTAATTCGTCCGTGTGCAGTATCTACGCTTCGAATGCGCGTAAACCTGGTAAGTCTAATGTATAGAAACTTCGTCTGTACACTCAGCGACATCAGACGCTAAGTTTTCAAAGTATATTATAATATCGTATTGCACGACGTTATAATAATATTATACCGTCGTCGCGTTCCTATTCAGCGGTACCGAAATAACATAATAATAATAATAATAATATATAGATACGCGTGTATTATAATATAGTATATAGTATGATGGCGTGCCGTCCAGAAACGCGGTTCAAGAAACCGATCATCGTGTGCGATATCGTAATAATCTCGTCAAACCCTCCGACGGCACGACGGGAAAAGAGGGTCGGAGGAATTTCCACGCACGCACATACGTATATAGCATTCGTACCCGGCATCACGATAATCTATCGGTATATTTCACGGTGAATTGAATTTGATTGAATTTCCCTTTAGCCTGGCCCGTCACGGTCCCCGTTGCACTGCAGCCCATGTGCGCTCGTATATTATAATAATGTTAAATCGTACCCGTTACGACACCACGTGGGCCGAGGAGACGACTTTTTGTGTTGTAAGCGCGGCGTGGCGTTTCGTTTTCGTCCGCTCCGAACGGGTGGCTGCTGCTGTGCAGACTTGAAAAAAGAAAAAATGTAAGCGCGCGTGAAATCAAATCTCTCATCCCGCCAGCCGCAGCAGATAGCGCGTAATCGCATAGTATATCGTTTTTAGAGAAAGATATAGTACGTTATTAATATACACTTAATCATAACATGCTCAGGTATTGACTACAGGTTTGTAACAACGCGTATTGTCACTTATTGGTAACCTATATAGGTCTTTGATGGGAAGTCCATATCATATTGTAAATGCGTCTATGGTTACATTAAACAATTTACAATAATATTATATACCACTTCAGCGGTGCACATAATAGGGTGTCGGTTGACACACATACCAATATCGAAATGATTGCCGGGTGGGTGCTAGTAAATTTACTAGTAGATTATTTCGTTATGATATCAACTAATATGGGTCACCTCTATTAAATTAACGATATAAATTTAACAAAATTAATCAGAAACATTTTTTTCTTTTATACATGAGTACCTATATTTATAATAACTGGTGATTATGTCGCGAGAAATGTTGACACCCTTTACAGAAAATGAATTTTGCGTCCCTCAATTACTATTCGTAAGTTGTAGAATACGCTACACACCAACAATATATTATAGTAACCGCGATAAGAAACGTTTTATTTTCGTATATTTTTTTTCTGTATATAAGACTAAAATGCTGCACTGCTGCAGAGACGTTTTTGTTATTATTATTATCGTCATCATCATTATATTACTGCACAGATGAACATTCCGGGTCATGTGGTTTGTTTTTTTCACGCGACACACAATGTGCAAATAATAAACGTATATTCAAGATAGTTGTGATGATGTTTATCGACTACAGCACAATGTTATAATATATAATTCTCATCATTTCTAATATTATGTTTATTTTAAATACACATAATTTCTGATATTATATTATTATTATAATATGAATTTTTGCTTTCGTCACATATATTCAACACAATACAAAAAGATTGACTGTACTTGCATTATGTATTTTGAAAGAGCCGTTCTATTCCGATCACACTGGCGGCTTCGAACCGCGTCTGTATATATATACACATTATACGTAGGCATATATACCTACACCTATTTATATATTTATATATATTATAATATACGTAAGTATAATAATATTATAAATATCGGTGCAATATTTGTTGACAATTATTGTGAAAAAAAATTCACACGCACGTAAACGACTTTTTTTCGCCAGGAATTCATCGTTGAAGTGTGAGAAAATTATACTTATTGCAAAATGGACACGAAGACGAGCAATTTTTACTGCGAAGGCGCCACGCTACTGTGTTCCACCGAGATATTAAATTACCATAAAATTGATATTGTTATGTTATAGTAAACAACACACTGCGAAAAAAAAACCATCATTCCAACGCTGAGTATAATTATTATATTATTAGATATGTGTCATACCTCGTATACGTGTCATACTACGTAGGTAGGTACATCTTATACAGATAGGTATACTATGTCGAATTGTAATTTCGAGTAAACATTTTTGCCGATTTTGCTTGTGCGATCGATTACACGAACACGATTTATATACAGCTATTCGGCATAGGAGGAACGAACCTTTAGTAAAATTATTGAAAAAAATCGAATTCGCAGAATCAAATTTGCTGTACTCAGATTGAAATTTTTTTTTCAATAATCTTTATAAACAGCTAAAAGTATTTTTGGACGAACCATCGGATGTACGCTATATGTACACGATATTGTATATTATATTATACCTACTTGTCATTATTGTGTATTAAAATTATACCGACTGCAGCGTCTGAAAAAATGTTGTATTCTGACAAAAAATTTTCGTCAGTCAAATTTTTGTCAAAAACTCCATACAAGTCTGATAACAAAAGTGTTATTATAATAGTCGTACCTGTTATATATATTACAATAATATGTATTTTTGATTGTCGGTCTTCAGTGTGATACATTTTTTGTTTGAAAAATAATACAATATGTTTATTAAAATAATATTATTATATCTCACAAAAGTTTCGAAGTTTTTTTAAGACGCCTTTTATTATTCCTCCGATTAAACGTTCAGTCGATCCGTTTCCCATCGCGAGTTCGTCCCGCTTCGGCTGCATTTTTCTCGCCGGGTAGGAACGCGCACACACTCTCTGTCGGTCTCTCTCTCACTCTCTCACGCGGATAATTATTATAATATTATAACTGAATAAGTTACGAACCGAACGCCGCTTTATAAATCACGTATTTATAATTAACCCACTATGTCATCCGTGAACCGTGACGTGTTTCCATTTAGTATATACAGCTATAGCGTTTAATACCATAATATAATGATAATAATAATAATAATAATAATAATAATAAGGGTATGTGCGAGGACCTCTCTCTTTCCACCCTCTACTCGGGGTTCGCCCGCCGTGTGTCACGAATATCGTTAAATTTTCGTCCCTTAACTAATATACCTACGCCGTTAACATCATATCGCAGACTCGCTCCGATAACAATATTTTAATTTTCACAGCTCTATACCGTACAAAAAATAGCACACCTAATCACTGACCTCTGACAAAATTCCGATTATAAATTTACTGCGTGATAAAAAATTGAAAACCAAATATGAAACGCTCTTCTGCGATTAAACACTTGACAACAATTTGTACTCATATACTATATTTATCTATTAACTACGATCGTATATAACATAGTTATTTTATACTGAGTGACTGACGTTTTAAGTACATTTAAATAATATTATGTTTTGAATCTTTAGAGATTTTTTTTGTAATACCTACTTAAGAAATGTCCTATTGATATCCAAACTTATTTTTTCTTCAAATGAGAACCCTCCTTTTCTTCTGCAAATTATTTTACGGATATTTTTTTGGAAAACGGTGACGCATCAAAATCAAAATTCAAAGGAGTTGTTTTTGAGTTATTTAACATTGTGTTTTATGGATAATAGGTCCATTTAGTTAAGTTAGGTTAGAATAAGGGTTACATAAATGTTGTAAAAATTCGAACTTTCATTGCTTATAAAAGAAAATTAAGACTACGTATTTTTAATATTTTTAAACTGACATTGTAACAATATTTCTTTTTACCCAATATAAAACATTGTTTTTGACATATATGTGCCGCAAACAGTTCAAAACAAATTAAAATATTTTGAAAATGTTATCATGTATAGAAAATGTTAATATTTTCAGTCAAAATGTCATGTACTACGGTCATTTGTTACACTAAAAACCAAAATCGATTTTGTCGAAAACTGATATTGCGTAAAAATTCCCTGTTTTCCTTAATTTTTTTTTTTTTGTTGTTCCCGGCGCTTTTGAAAACTTATGGTAACTTTAAATTTTGATCACCCCAATGCATTAACTAGATTCACTTTCCAATCGAAAAAGATACTGAAGATGATGAAAATCGTAGCATTATTTCCACTACTTATTGTATACACAGACACACAAAAAAAAAAACACATTTCATTGTAAAATCAATACATTAATCGCTCCGCTCAGAATCTAAAATCCAAAAATATCCAAAAACATGCACTATGAACTATTTATATTTTTTTGTATTAAAACTAATTTACTAATTAGCAATAAATCTAATAGTCAACAAAAAATGCAACAACTTCCGAATCCTAAAAGTAACATATGAAAATAATCCTGCGCAGTCGTTCGTGTAGGTGATTATCAAACGTCCTCACTCCTAAATAGTCCTTATAGTTCGAATTGCATTCGGGTTAAACACAGATATTGTTCGATTTAAACTCGATTCGATCAGTCCATGGAACTTATAAATATTCATTTTGGTTGAAAATAGGGCAGTTTGTGTCGATTTAGTATTAAGATGATGTTATTCTTTGACGTAGATAATTAATATTTAGAAATAAACGTATAAATTATTTGTATATTATTATCTTTAAATCGTAATTATATACCTAACGTATAGTATTTAGATTTTTACTATTTATTAATTTGAAAAAAATAACTCATTTTATTTGTATACTATTGTTTATTAATATTTAAAAATAAACAATAAACATATTTTACTATACTTAAATTGTAGCCATATCTACCTGTGTAATTATTACAGTGAAAACAATAAATTAGGCATCTACATTAACAATAAAATACAACAAGAAATACAAATTATTTTTGATTCTTCTTTCCATCGACTTCTATTCGTTATCAAACAGGTTTTATGTAGGTAATGATCGTAACGAGTGAAATTTGAACATTGCCTTTTCCTATCCTGAGCGCAATTTGACGAAAATAAATGCAATCAGACATTAGACGTTCGCGTGATATCGACGAATGACGTGGAAATCCGCACAATGTATACCTATATAGATTTACCTATCTATACTACATCTGTTAAATCGGTATTTCAATTTTATTACCGAAGTGTGACGAAAAACCATCGACGCTCTTATAATAATTTATGTTGTATAAAATATGTAATAAAGAATAATACGTTTGTTGTTCTTCATTGATTTTTAAACATAAAGCGTTATCGATTAATTCGTACGATCGCTTTTTATTCTTCGGTTCAAAGTGCCAAAATCGAACAAAATATAACTATTATCACGATTTATTGTCGATTACGCCTTGATATTGAATAATGCATTAGATGTTGCAGTGTTGCACCTCAAATATTAAACGTTTGCTGCAAGTAACCGAGATGCACGTTTAATCGCGGTGGGCTATTATATAACTTTAACGTCTTTCACAATATTTTTTTTTCAACACGCGTTTATTAGTGTTATCGACATTCAAAGTCTTATAATAATATTCTTTACAACTGCGGTAAACGGCTTAAAATCGGTATATTAATATTATTACAGTTTAATAATATAACACACGAGGAACGTATTTTGTGTTGCGTTCCCCTAACACGCATTTCACCCGACAATCAATATAATATAATTACACTGCTGTTACACAACTGGGGGTCCGACCCTGAAACTTTTTGAAAAAAAGGGATATAAATTTTAGCAGTAAATATAGGTACTGACAGTTGTAACAAGATAAATTCTATATTTTTGTTAAAATATTTATTTTTAAATCGGACCCCTCCTCCACCACTTGCAGATTGTTTCCAACTATGGCAACTGATGATGTTACTCGCTCTGTAAAATGTTACTCTGTCTTAGCAAACTCACTCCGTCGTTATAATAGTTCAAGGGTTGTTCAACGAGACAATACCATCCATGTTGCATACAATAAACGCGATTGTTTAGGGAAAAATAGGTGCAGGTTTTATCGATGGAAAATATTGTAATATAGGTTA
This sequence comes from Nasonovia ribisnigri, assembly GCA_027563435.1. Taxonomy (NCBI): domain Eukaryota; kingdom Metazoa; phylum Arthropoda; class Insecta; order Hemiptera; family Aphididae; genus Nasonovia; species Nasonovia ribisnigri. The sequence continues at coordinate 230,428 of JANEHU010000742.1, forward strand.
ATATATCAATTTTTATTGAGTAAAGTACATTTTTCATTCAGCATATATTATATTTAATACAATTATAGCGTTCCAACACGATAATCACAACAACCAAGTGTTTCACGCGTTCGATATAATATACCGGCAGTTGATTGTTTTCCACTTAGGTAGCAGTAAATAAAACCACTCAAAATGAAGAATAATAAAAATAAGAAGAACAAGGACAAGAATTATAAAAAAAAAAAACATATTCCCCCTAAATCTAAGACTGACTACCTCTACATATTATTATAATATTATATTGTTGTATCATATTGTGCTCCGCGTTTTCACAAGGAATTCGCGTTTGGAGAGTTGGCTATGGCACGTTTAGCCGGCGCACAGCAATAGAACTGATCGTTGCACACAAAGTTGTACATGTCCACCAAAAAAATCGTTTTGGCGTCGAGTTGTTGACAGTTGTACGGCAAGTCAAAATCATGCTTCCTGGTCAAGTCGTTGATGTCGTTCGGCTGCAAGTACGGCCAGTATTCCACCATGTTCACTTGATCCTGAACGATAAAAACGTTAGTAAATATTTTCGGCTTTGTGGTTATATTCAATGTGACATAAAAAAAAATCGGCTTCGTCTTTTGAAATATATAACAATAATATTGTTACCACCGAACATCAATTCAATCGAATTCAAAATAATATATGTTTTCAACCTATACCTACCTAGTACGTTTCTACTTTCTATGCGTCAGATAATAGAAAACTCACAACGATTGTAATTTTATTCATCATACAAATCAAACCTTAAATATGAATCTCGTACTAAAATATATCTAAGCGTATATAATTTTAGGCGTACTGAATTGTTATTTATCTATCTTTATTTTTTAACCATGTCTTAGAAGCGGTAGAAGACAGCTATTATAAAAATAAATCCGAATTAATTTTAATACAGCTTTTAAACTAACAATAAAACGATGAAGTTTTATTCTACGTAGGAATAAGTTTAATAATCCACAATATTATGTAATATAGAAGTTCAAAATTATGGTGATTTCGACAAACAACGTTTACCATAATCCTACATTTCTACGCTTGGATATATCTAAATATATTATATAGATATTAGATATATAATGTATACCTTAGCCAAATACCACTCACTCATAATATTACCTATATAAGAGAACAATGCAATAGAACTACCTATATTTTATTATTATTATTATTATTATTCATTAATATTATAACAATTGTACAAACGATAGAACTATAGCGAAGACCACAATATTATCGACTTGTACTCACTTTGCTCAATGATCTTTTCGGCGTTTCCTGAATATCGTTGTTCCTACGACCGATCCTGGGCACCGACTTCGATGCTTTCAAGAAAAATTCCTCTCCCGCAAATCCACGGCGAGTAATCTTCGGGTACGCACTTGCGTCCTTCATTATGACGTCACTGGCCGTTTCAAACTGATCACTGCGTTCGATCCTGGACGCGGTCTGTTTGTCGTCCATGTCCGTCAACCAAATATTTTGTATTTTCTTCTCCGGGAATTCGTTAATCGACATTACGCGCAGTACTTGCAAGCACACCAAACCTAAAAAAAGTGCAGGCAATTTATAGGTTGGGTTAAGTTTATAAATATTATATTATGTATATAGTGCAATATTGTGACGTTAGACAGTATTCGTTCAGTCGATTCGTGTTGGAAAAATATTAAATCCGTAACAGCTATAATGATGTAGATACCTAATGAATTACGTTTCAAACATTTTTTAAACGAGTTCACGGTAGAAATACTTGTATAAAATGTGTTTAGAAAATTTTCGAAAACCAATTTTTCCCGGGACTTTTGATTAAATGAAACATCAGGAATGTATGTCGCAAAATACTAGATAAGAATGTAAAAACGCGTTTCTTTTTTTAGTTTGCAGAGCCATTATAGTAAAACGATTCAAGTTTAATCATTTTATTGTGACTTAAAACCATTTACTAGAATTCTTGACCCGTAAACTAGCTATCCATTATAATAAATACCTGCATGTTAAGATTACCTATCGATAAATATAAAACTAAATTATTTATATAGCTTTTTATTCGTATTATTATGATTTATATGGACACGTCCTCATTAACTTTTAATAATGTTGAAATATAACCACACAAACTCACACGTGTGTGTTGATACTTAACAATTTATATTTTATTTTATTTATCTATATATCTGAATAGATCTTGTTTGATTAGCCACAGGTGATTTATTTTCTTTTAATGTGTGATTAAAAATAAAGTATAATTATTTTTATGTAATTAATTGGCCATAATTATTAACTTCTTTAATATTCTATGCGTATTGCGTAATCTAATAATAATAAATGTATATGCTCTTAGTTTGTTTATTAAAAATAATTATTATTATGTGTTTTTATTTTATGATGAACACTTTTTCTAATAACTATATGAGGTTTAACATTAAGTAAAAATGTTAAGAAAACATTTAACACAATATTGTATGTAAATTACGAAAAGAATGTAGAAGAAATATTTTAGCTAATTGCCGATTTTCCCGGTAAACTATTATTATAAAAAGTTTTTGTTGTGTTTGCTTTCAAATAACAGTTATACATTTACCGATACCACTATAATGATGAACATGCGTATGATTTTTATTTTTTTATGCAACTCTTTATCGAGTGATTAGTTAATATATTTTAATTTTAATAACAACCTATTTCGCGTTTCAATATTATATGCATCAAAACTTGTAACCTACGTGTACTAGACTCTGAGTTATTATAAAATACATAAAAACTCAAAAAATCAGTAATTTACGTGTGCCAGTATGTGGATATTATAATAATTTTAAGAGCAATTGTCAAATGTTTATTATTGAATATTAATTAACTAACTACCAAATTTCCATTAAATTAGATCGAATATAAGTTTCAGGAATGAAAATAAACAAATCTAATACATTTTTTCAAAACATTTTATTTAACATAATTTATAGGTAACCCATGATAAATTGACCTTATTAAAATTAAAAAACCTATTTTAAATCAAGTTAAATAAAGTACAAAAAAATAAAATCAATAAATTATACATTTATACTATACTAGACGATATTTTATGGGACTAATTTTAAGTCTACAGTTATTATAAGTATAATGATAATAATAATATGATTACGTTGAAAGCAAACCGAATGTGAAGTAATAACATGTCGGCGAAAAACATACTCTATAACCTTGTATACGATGTTCGTGATCGTTTACTAGGTGATATTATAACGTATGGGTATTGGGTGTTTGGTATTTTATTTATTGCACTTGAATAGTGAAATATAAATTTAGTAAAACCGCTTTATAATATATTATATTATCTGTACTAGGTATAGATGTTAATACTTAACAGTTAATTGTAATAGAATTTTTTACTTATAAATGACCGTATAATTATTATATTAATTGTCTGTGTGCCTATTTACTTAAGGTGATCGGTGCCAATAAAATTGTGTTCCCAAGAATACGTTCTACGGGATTAAAGATCCGGCTCTGTAAATTAACCAAATTTGATAGTTTTTTTTGACTAATAGAGGGTAATATTTTACAGACCGCATTAAACTCCATTTTTCAATATTTTAATCCCAAACTTTATATGTATTAAAAAATAATAAAATTTTAAGCGTTTTTCTATAATTTATATGAAATAAAATAAAAATCGGAGTTCGATGCAGCCTGTAAGAAGTCTTATTCTTTCAGAAAAAAATAGCTATCAAAATCCGACAATTATACAAGGCCTGAGAACTATTTTCGTGAAGTCATTTTTTTCAATATAATACATCCTATCAATCCTGCTCTCCTAAATAGGTATCGGACAGTAGATTAGTGGAAAAGAATTTTAATAATGTGGCTCCTAAAATATAAAATTAATTTTTTAGTTTTATACAATTTGAAAAACTGGCACCAGCCTTCAATGTGTTTTGTGTACAAATTATTACTATGCATACCCTAAGGCCTTAATTATGGTCCTCGCTTAACACCCAAACCCTATGATATCATCATCATAACACGATATGTTGCAATTCAAATGAAAATGTAAAGTTAAAATATAATAAACTTTGATTAAAATGTTTTGAAAATTTCAATACAATTGTTATAGTGTTTAACGATCTGCCTATGAATTTATTTTTAGCAATATTCTGTCCTTATTTTTTATTTGGCATTTTAAATTATTTATTTTCTCTAAATAAACACATAAAGAAACACCAAATGAAAAAAACAGGTACAAAAAAATATATAATTGAGCAAATTCATATAATATAATATTTGTAATTATTTTTTGCCACATCAGGGTTTTTAGTTTACACTATACCCGTGTGAATATTCTTTATTTGTATTATTTATAATCAAGATTATAATATAATAATCATCAAATCAATATTAAAAGATACTTTCAGCATTAATGGAATTTAAAATGCATGCTATTTAAAACGTAATTACTAATATTAAAAAACGGTTAGTCAACATAATAGTTGTTAAAAATAAATATGTTTATTATTCTCTTTATGAATCTGCGATTAGTAATAAAACGAATTGAATTATTGTAGTGCTATAGGTATATTTTAATGTACAGTTTTTATCGTTTTTGATGCTTAACATTAGATGTTAAATTTAAACGCTAAAATATTCAAAACTAACATAATTATACTGATTAACATTGATATGTTTTTTCTGTAGAAAATTAAAATAATCTAAAGTTATTATAATACTGTATATGGGACTACAACTTAAAAGGCTATGTATTTATAATATCATCTAAACTAGTTTTACACGTACTTATTTGATTCCATTTATTTAATCGTAAAAATTGGCTAATATCGGGCTTGTAATAAACTAATAACTATATATAAAGTTAACTATCTTACCAAATCATAAAGCTATGAAAGAATAAACATAAAGACAACAATTAATTTTGCAAGTAAGCTATTATGTGTTTTAACACTTACCTTAAAACTATATGTATCTACAATGTCAAAATATATCTACTAGGTACACAGTAATGTATCGGAGTGTTAGTTGAAACCATCTTATTACTATATATTTATATATTTTATTATAATTTTATCGTTTATTAAATAACATAAATGTTACTTATGTTGTAACTAATGTATATTTATAAATTTATAGTTACATTAATTATATTCATCGATTATTTTGTATATTACCTAACTATTTAATATTAGGTATTATATTTTATAACATGTAGGTAGGTATATAAAATAGTTACCAATGATTGCCAAATATCCACTCATAATTATTCTGTCTATCGACTTCCGGTTCAATGAAGAAATTCTCTGAAACGAAAACAATAATAATAATACAATATGATCTTATGCTTAATCAAGAGCGTCCTATATAGTATTATTCTCTTCTAGTACGCGTCTATCTGCAGATTTTGATTACTCGAAGAATATTACAATATTGTTATCAAGACAAAACAATGTTTCTGGTAAAAGCCAATAGTTTTTGATGAATCTTGTTTCCGGTATTCCGTTTTGTTAGGTGCATGTACAAAACACCATTATACATGGTGCAGTTGTGCTGACGCGCGCCAATAGCTTATGTTTTAATCAATGAAATATTGACCATGAACTATCGTGTGTTGACTATTTTGTTTTTATCCCCTTCCCCAAAAGGGTCTTTAAAATATTTTGATATTATACATAATATATATATATATATATTGTAAAAAATTACACTGTCAATCACTAATGGTTTAGTGGTTAATAGTATATAGTTTTGTTTTACTACACACATAACACACAATTATTACAACTGCAATCCGAGTGAATCACTCACAAAGAATTATTGTACATATTATTATTTAATATTTAATATTTTATTTTTTTTTTGAATACGTTATGTTTCGTTCAACACACATTGATATTCATTAGCATTTATTAATCGGAATCGTTCCAACAGGATTTTACGTCTCAAATATTTTACATATAAAAACAAAATAATAATAATAAAAATAATAATCAGCTCCTTTTATTTAATAGCGCTGGGCAAGCAAATTTTTTCTATTCAACGAAATACGTTTCAATTGTTAAGGTTTTTGACGTCTACCGTTGTAATACTATATAGTATATTATTTGCTTATATGTCGATGTTCTAAATGTTACGGTTTTTGCCCCCTTATTGTTATGATTTTTTTGTTTTTTTTTTCAAATACATAACACGTAATATCTACGACCTACAATAGCAATTTCCTAATTATTAGTTGAGATATCGTGTCGTATAAAATATTTCTGCAACGGAAATAAAAAAACTATCCGAACTATATTATTATACATAATATAACGACACTATCGTTCATTATTTTTTAAGTAATGAAGTCTATAGTCTCGGAACTTGAATCTTGAGGAGAATAAAAAGGTAAACTCGACTTCTGTATTTTTGAATTTTAAACCTCAAATACACAGTAAAAACACTTTAAAGAGTTCGAGAAAAAAATTCAATTTATCTAGGTTTTTGAGTTATTTCGAGGTTCGAGTGGTCGATACTCGATATAGGTATGGTATAGGTACTTACAGTGGCCTACACTGCGACGGCCCCAATAAAATAATAATACGTTATAATATATTTACCGAAAATGTCGACTCTTGATGATGCGTAGACTCCACAACTGGTGCCGTCCAACAACTGCCTGAGTAAACATCCTGACCTGCGTTCGTATTTAAAGAGCGAAACTTCAGCGGGTGGCAACGTGTTGTCGTGAAAGAAAAAAAAATGTTTAAATGTGTGTATATAAGTTATACAATTTTTTAATATAATAATATATTGTACGCATCATAGGGGTACCGCCGAGTGAATAACCTTGTCGGACCTCGATGTATCTTATTAAGTGGGTATACATGTGATGGAAAACATCGATGTTCAAGTTGTAACTGCACTGCAGCCGCGTATTGTGAGTGGTATTATGTGTGTATACATTATTATTATTATAATAGCAATATACAAATTATTTAGACAGAAAAAAAAAACGACGCAACACTGTTCGATTTTTTTTCATTTAATATTATTTTGTTGATTTTTTTTTATTCTACTTTATTCTTATAAATTATTATATTATAGGTGTACACTCTACACGTATCTATTAGGTACAGCTGGCGTATAGCAAAAAGCGACGTATTATATCTGCGTTACCTTCATATAATATACATCAGATGCATATTACATAGACTGCACACGCCTAATTTTATACTTATTATTATTTGTCTGTATATTGATTTGATTTTTGTAATTTTAAAATCATAATATCACCTTATATAGGATTGAAAATATTATGTTGTTCCTTACTTATTGCCGTTACATAAATCTAAACATTTTAATCAATAAATTATTTTGAGTTGATCGGTTTTTGAGATTTTTGGAATTGTTGGGTTTTTTTTCTTATTTTAAACATCACTTGTACATAACCGATACAATAATTGTTACATACAAATGGCTGCTATTAAACTTCAAATAGTCTGTTCCATATTTTTATAAGCAAAGTTATGTGACGTATAAAGATAGATCTAGACAGTAGACACGGAGTATTTAATAAATATTAAAAATTTAAATGTGATCCATATAAATACTGAGGGAGTAACTATGATATTTATATTTTTTGGTTGTATCCAAAAAAACTCACAATTATATTTCTACTCCAAAAATATTAATAGACAAAGCCCCACACTTCATCGACTCAATGACCATTGTGTAGCAAAATAGCACACTCTATTTTTAATCTACAGACAAGATGTATACGGAACGTATATTTTACAAAGTTTTCAAAAATGTTTGGTAGAAGCAGAAAATTTTTTTTTAAATTGTAATATTCTAACCACCCAAAAAGAAAATAATAATTATGTTTAAAAATAAGATGAAAATCATTTTGTATTATATTATGTGAAAAACTATAGAGGTCTAATGTGACGAGTGCCTATTTGATAGTTGGCTGACGGTGATTCATTTTATATTTTTTATTTTTTGGTAAATATATAAATAATACATAATATTCTATTTTTAAAAGATAAATATTTTTAAGTAATAATTTCTGTAATAAGTTATAATTATTATAAGAGTTCTGATTTTATACAACTGATACAACGATATTTTGGCTAATACTGAAGCAAAATCTTTTTTATTGTTTGTTGATGATTGGTAATTACTTATAAGTTACAAAAGATAATGATATAAACTTCGGTAACAACAAAACGTTTAGAAATTCGATTCATCGGCCATCGCACTATAAATTGAACACTTTTAACATTTTTTGTTATTTTATCAATATTGAAACTGATTACATAGACACTGCAATGCTTGAGCCAATGCCTTTAATTTTAATAAAAATAATTACCTATATTTAATATTTTACACGACATATCTACGATAATAGATTAAGTTTTCGGAGTTTTCTGCTGTCGATTTGATTGATTGTCAACTTAATAATATTATAAATAATAATAACTCTACATTTGATTTAAGCTCATTTGTGATTGAATTATATGTAGAGACGAATAGATATAGGTGTTGTACACATACATTGGTTTATCATCCTCTTATTCGGTACAGTATGATAACCATATTTGAGGAGGCTAAAATATTATAATGTTACTTTGATAAAATTATAATTACATTTAAGTACTACTCGATTTTATATAACTTGTAGTTTTTTTTATTAAATGGCGATTCTTCAATTATAATTTATAACTGTATAACCATCGTCTTGATACTTGTATATAGATGACTAAATTAAAAACTTATACTATACTCATATTAGCAATTCGTTTGAGATATTTACAATTTGTATTATTATTTATAACATTAATAAGTACTAGCTGATCCAGTGCACTTCGGTGCCCGTTAAATATACCTATTCTATATGATTCAAAAATTGCGTTCAGTTCATCATTTAATAACGTAATTTTATTTATTTTCAAAATTTCTCGTGACAAATTATTTAGATGGTTTCGACCAAATATAAAATACATTTCTAAAATTATATTCAATCATAAAAACTATTTTATTTTTTGTAACCAATATAGAATAAACAAATATAATAAACCAAATATAATAAACCCTATAATAAATAAAAATAAATTATTATATATTATTATTATTATTATATCAATAACTATTTATATTTTAGATGAACCTAGTTATCTAATCCTCGAAAATATTACAATTTACAATACTAAACCTATACTAGACAATGTCTAGCAACGTAGGAATTATAGGTTACATATAGGTACATTTAATTTTGTAAAGGTCGACGTTTTTCATAACAATTTTGTTATTTTACAAATATCTCCAATTATAGGTTTTGTACTTCAAACCTCAATGACAATTAAATACATGATACGTTTTCAGAAAATATATAATATGATAATGGTGAACAAGTAAAAAAAAACATTTCATGTATATATTATTATTTATTACCGTTTATAATATCTGTAATATAAATTACTACTTAATGCTTAAACTAATAATAGGTACAAATATTTTTCACTAGATCACTACTATAATATATCAAAAAACAGAAAACCATTACAGAACACATTTTAGTATTTATATTGTATTATTATTATTATTTTTAATATTTTATTTTACTTATTATCTTATAATAAAGATTTGAAATACTTTAAGTTAAAAACAAAATAGTTTTAAACTTGTGTATTTAAAATCATACTCTCAACTGTGACATTTAAAAACTTATATATATAAGAAATACGAAATAACTTTTTAGATTTTTTAGAGAAGAATTAAAAATATTTGTAATTTTATTATCCTTAACCCTAAAGTTTTTGGTTAGGTAGATAATATTATTTTCTTGAAATCTTTTATGCTTTTAATATCATAAATTATTTATTATATCATAACGATAACACTTGACATTTTTTAAGAAATTAACTCTACTCGTTCCAAATTTCAAAAAGTAACTTTATAATTTAAGTTTTTATATTTGTAAAAATAGTGTTTAATTTCATATCTGTATTTATATACTTGTCAAATTACTTTCAAAAATATGACTGGAAAGTTATCTGCAATAAATATTGTTTATTGATGGTAAAGCGAGAAATACATTCAAATAAAAGTTTCGACAAATTGGATCATAATAATAGAATAAAATATTAAATTTATTATTTGTTACAAAATTCAAGGAATTCTAGGGCAATGAAGTCAATCAAAATTAAAAATCAAACGTATTTCTGTATTTTAAATTTTAATACGCAAATGTTATGGTATAAAGTCAGTGTTGATATTTCAATGTAATTACTTATCATTTGAAACATTATGGCTTATATTGAACCGTAGAAATAAAACAAACTTATCATGGAATATTGTTTTAAGAACAATTGACTTTTGAGTAACTTACAATGAGTAGATTCATTAATGCGAATCGATTTATCTAAAATAAATATTTTCTTAATTGTCATCTTATGCGTACCAATCGAAGTGTTCTAAACTACATTATTTAGATACGCTGTAAATAAACTTGTACATTTAATAATATCAATACCTTAATAATTATAATAATGAATACAATCATTAAAATACTATACGATATAATACAATATCATAATTGAAAATGTTTTTGTTGGATGGTTTCATCTGTGCAGATTTATATCAAATGTGATTTCAGATTTTTTCAATCATTCAAATTTATATTTATAGTATCTCTAAATATTTCTATAACTTTTTAATTGTATATGATAAATAATTGGAACTTTTAATTTCATGTTCTGAAGCATACTATTTTTCTGTAATTGATTATGATGTAGTTTCTTAAAACCTAACATATTTATAAATTTACAATTGTTAGTATTCCACTACTCCAAAATTAAAGCTTATAAATAGTTAAACACTATCATTTGAAAATTATAATTTTCTCTAATTATTCTATACTATAGTAAAAATACTTAAGGTATCATAACAATTTCTGGCTAATTTTAAAATGATAATCTTGTTAATGTGTAGGTTCATTTTAATTAAAAAATTAATACGATATTTGGTATTACGTTATATTGTAAGTAAATAAATAGATTATAATTGTGTATTATGCAATCATAAAAAAACAAATACAAATATAGGTATTAATATATTAATATTTATAGGCAATTACATTTTTTTAAACAATAATATTTGTTCTATTTCCATATAATAAATGGTCAAAGTTTATAATTTAAAAACAAAAATATTTGAACTAATTTGAATGGTTTCTAATAGTCCGCGTAACAATTATCATATTATGTTAGTACACTTTTGTTCGTAGGTAGTTAAGTAAAAAAATTATTTTTTATGTAATTAATCATTACACATTTTACTATAAAAAAACCTTATCTTGTCTACATGTCATATTATGTAGATTATCTTTTAAACACTAGTCTAGGCACCGACCATCTATATCATATTACACAAAAACGATATAAATCAAACAAAACAAACAAATCAACTAAAACCAGCAAGTCATTTTGACTACGCCTGAAGAGTCTAGTGGAGTTTCCATGGTGCTCTGTTGTCTTGTGAATTTAGATCTGCCACCACCACTGCTTGTTGCAAATGCCGTCGTTTCCGTCGTAGGAGACATTTCCAGTTTTTCAGTTAGGTCTTCGTACGAACTTGAATGCTCCGAAGGCCTGTAAATTAACATCATATTTTATTTTCAAAGACAATAAATATAATATACACTATGTCTTCTCCCATCATGGAAAAAATAAGTTGAAAATTGGAATGGTTAACAATAGTATAATCATATTTTTACTTTATCGCCTCATTATCAACTACTATAGTCGTTGATACTTTATACGTGTTAGTTGGATTCATCGTATGATTTTAGTTAAAATATTAATGTTGAATTAACTAATTTAAAAAGCTATTAATAGGTACACATTTTTATTCTATCAAAACTATTATGTAAAGCGGATACTACCTAATATGTAGGTATGTCATATAACTAATAAATGTCGTTGAATCGTTTATAATATTATTATTTATGAAAGTATACCGATTACCAAATATTTTATTACAAAAATACAAACGTAGTATGATGATAAAATAAAACATCGTACCTATTTGCATCAAATACTTATTCGGAGTAGGTTGTATGGCGACTCACTAGTGAGGTACTTATTGCGTTTATTATTTTATATTCAGGATGTTCAAACTTTATACCTGCCATGAATGGTGGTTTGAAATAAACAATTTAAAAGAATAGGATATGGGTTGCGATACAGCTGTAATTGTAGCCGATAAAAATTTACCTTTTGGGAACACAGGTTATACAATCCGCCATAGTCCAGTTTTTCCCAAATTCTTCTCCCTCTTCGACCGACTGCGGTAACTTATAATGCAATGTCTCGGGAAGACGAAGACCGGTGATCCCACCAATTACTGATAGTATGCCCATTATCAGCAGTGGCAAAACTAAATTTTCACGTCCCTGCAGTTGAATAATTTACGAATTAATTACATATCATATTATTTAAATTGTATTGCTTAACAAAAACGAAACGTTTCTAAATCCATGTTTCGAGATACTATTTTCAACTATTTCAATTCCTATGAATTCATATAATAAGTATATATTTATTTTTATTAAAAGTAAAGAAAATAGTAATAATTTGACTTGTTTCGTAGGTATATATTTATAGATAAGAAGGTATATTACGTACTTTTGAGTTATACCTGTATAAAAAGATTTTTTTTAATTTATCGATGTGTTTGCTTGATGTAATGTAATTCACAAGTTTCAATTAGGTATCTACTATCTAAATTGATTGGAAATTATATCAAAGTAAATCTTGAGAAAACTGTGATAAAGAGTACAAAAAATGGACGGTGATAAGTCTATTTACAGAAAAAAATGTTACTCTTGTCGATTGAATAAGTTGTTAAAAACGTTTATTTTGAGATTCACTTATATTTTTATTTTCCATTACGTTTTTGTTCTTATTTGTTTTATGAGTGAAATAATTTAAATTTTTAAATTGACAATACTACTATTGTTTATTTTTTACGAGCCATGTCGCGTTTTACAATAGGTTTTTGACCTCTCTTCATTATTGCTTTAGTTGTTTATTATTGTTCTTTAAATCAATGAATCCAATAAAAAAAATAATAATAATTAACTAACATTTCATTAGTGTTTATCAAATACCATATTTATATACAACTCGAATGTTTATTTGAAGTGTCGAAATTTTATTTTGAAAATTGACGCTTGTCGTTATGGCACACATATTAAAGTTAGACAGTGTACGTCGTATGGTTGAAGAAATATAAATCGTCGTGTTGTGATTTATATTACTTAAAACATCTAAACGCTCGTATATCATATAACATAATATATAGCTAATTCGATTCAAACCGGATACAAATTGTCGATTCGTTATATCATATTAAATTTAATACCTTCCCTTGCAAATATTCGGTCAATGACAATACAATATATTGCTCAACATATTTTGTATTTCATAAAATGAAAACAATATTCATTTAAGTAAGTATAATTCTTGCATATATGCCATAGCCAGTGCTTGAATTGGAGGGGGGCGAGGAGAGGCGGAGTACTCCTTATAATTATATCCCAATCAATAAGAGATTTAAATCCTTGAGTACGATAATTGTTTATCTTTTGTATTCTCCTTCTATTATTTTTTTCCAATTTAAGCATTTATGACTACATTAGATCTTTACATTAGATCTGGTATCGAAATTTTAAAAGTTTATCCTTAAATCATAAACAAAATTGAAGAAAAATATATATTATAAATTAGAATGAATATTTTTTTATTATTTTAAAGACCTTAAAATATACACTCGTACATTACAAAATGATTAAATTAAATTGAAAATAAATTATCAACTTAATAGTTAAACACATATTATGTGGTTTGAACCTACTTTGTTATTCCTATATAGTGGAACGAGATTATTTATATAATAAGCATTATATTTTCTTTCATAATGTATATTCTAAATATTATTGAAAACGAATAATTATTGTAAAATTTAAACTTAGAAATTATTTATCACTGTACCTCCTCTAACCTATTTAATATAATGTACCTTCTTTGGTAAATTTTCGACCATTTTTAAATATTTTTATTTTTATTTGAGTTTTATCGTCGGTTAATGTTTTACATAATCTAATCAAAATGTTACCCATAAATTTCATTACTGTTATTACTTCTTATACTGTTTTTACAACTGATACTTATTATGTAGACTAAGATTATATGTGCTTACAATCTACATATATATTAAATTGTATTCTATTACCCTACTCTAGTACCTTACTCTTTTCTAGTCTCTAGTAACATAAAATAATAGCTGTACTTTTAATTATTTTACAATAATTAGATTTACAAGTTGGTCCGAGTAAAATATGATAATTAAATAAATACTAAATTTTATCAAAATAATTAACAATAATTAAACAAAATATACAAATTTAAGTATACAAGGTTGTACGATTTTCGAATATCTGATTTTTAAAATAGAGTTCGGAGTTGTTGTTGTCGGGTACAACCGTTATAGTCGACTAGTACACCTTGTAATCTATCATCTATGTAATAGTTTATTCATATTTCATTAGTAAATAAAGAGAGTAGATCTACTTACCAAATAGTTGATAAATGGTATTAATACCAAACCAAGACCAGCGATGTACGCAGAGGTTCCAATACCAATGCCACGCAATTGTGTCGGATAGAGTTCGCCGGCAAACGGATAGATTATTAAAAACGAAGCCGATATCGTGAATTTGGAAAACAAAAACAAAACCAGGGTAGTGATCACAGCATCTGAAATTATATCCAATCGGTTCAGCAAGAGGCTATAGATAACAGGTAAGAAATGCATAGGTTAAACACGTCTTTAGAGTCTGCATCAGTACATCATTACACAAAACAAAATTATAATATTTTATTGCATAACAATATATACATACGTAATTTATAAATCGCACTCATTACTTCTTAAATGTCTATAGTTCACAAGATTTCATTAGAGGTGCTCTGTCATGTTAAATTACGTTTATCGATAACTTACAGTTGTGGACAACCGGAGCATTAATGAAGGAAGTTTCGGATATGCAGTGCACTCTAGTTAACAAACAAGTTGGCAACCGTAATAGCAATTTTCGATACTGTGTCGCATTGTTTTGACGTTTCGACGCCAAAAACTGTAGATAACGATATTATTTTAATTTAAAGAATATATTAGACATAATGATGACCATCTCAATAAGCGTATACTAGCTCGTATAAAAACATATAAACACAACCAAAACAACAACAAATAATAAATACAATTCATTTAATTTTACTAACGTTTTGTATTTTAATAACCTTTAATAATACATCAATACCTACAATCACCGTTAACGGCAGTGGTCAGTTTGTTTACGAAAAACTTAATAAAAAATGTATTTTTAATAACGACAGTCATCCTGCAAACGGATACGTTATGGATAGTAACCGATCCAGGTCGAAGTATCTCAGGTGAAAAAAGTTATACAGTTTAAGAATTTTTTTTATTACACTTCGTCTTTAAAACAGGGTCGTCATTTAAGCTGTTTGATAGTTCTACGAAATGAATAACTGACCAAATTAAAACATTAATCGGTCCACATTGCAGAACCATTAAAACCTATAAAAATATTGCTTACTCGCATCGCAACTTTCTAATATTTATAACAAACGAATTTAATCAAAAAAAGGTGTGTTTTCAAATTGTAATTGATGAACTACTAAAGAAAACTACAAAATTGCGTTAATATAACTCATGACATTTCAACTAACATATGAGTCACTACAGACTCAACGAACAAATTTTTATTTAAGTTTCAAATACACACAAAATATTTGAAAAAAATTGCAACCAAATATTAACAGTATGAAGATAAAAGTAAAAAAAATATTTAGTGCCTCTTTTAATGACATAATAGATATTCAGTCAATAAACTTTGTCATAGAATACAAAAGTTATTCTCAGACACTACCTACCTAGAAACACGTTATTATTTTACAGCTGAAGTACATTTAAATGTATTTTATACATTTAATATTAAGTACTGGTTTTCTTCATGTCCCGATAGACCAATATGAACTACATAAACAAAACTACAACTTTACTTTCACAACTAAATCATTCATAATTTGATAAGACCCGTCTGTGAATTTAAATTTAACGTAAGTTTAATTTTTGTCAGTAAAAATGCAAGTCCACGTTCATATACTCCGCAACATCTCCACAAGACACTGGTTTAAAATATTTTTAGTATAAAACTCTCTATTTCTACGTGTTATAGTGATTTTTTATCTTACCGTAGTGGTTATTTCACCAAAGTTAACACAGTTTTTTCTATGCCTTAAAACTTTTAAAGTGTATACATTTAAAATTCTAAGAAAAGCGACGAATGTATTGATTTTCAAATGATGTATGTTTTTTTTATGTCTTTCATCACTTTTTGGAGCAGTAAAAATGATTAGATTTTCAACTTTAAGAGCGTTTAAGGTTTTTGTTACCTAGCAAATTAGATCTAGTGACTATAGTTGATTCTTTAGGGCAGCATTTCATAATGTTTTTTATCAATGGAAGTTTTTTTAATGTTCACTTTTATCTCCACAATCTCCAAACTATGAGTTCCACACCCATACTTCGTTTCAATATTTTTAATGCAACGCATACTGAAATTCCGTACAAAGATTATTTACAACAAAAATAACAATTATTTTTCATAATAATAATTTAAATTTAATTCGAAAAACCTTTCCAAAATATACCAAAATATGTTCTTAAAATAATAGACAAATCAGACTTTTAAATTATGATGAGATGAATGGTATTGCATTTCATTATTACAGATATACGTGATACGTCTTAATAGTAGGCTTATTGAATGAAAGTTGAATTTTCGTGTTGAGTTCAGCATCAAGTCTATTGCTGTATTTCATTTAATTTTTATTGCCTGTACATACCATACTCTAGCATAAGCTGAGACATTTCACGATTACGATTACGTCGTAATTAATCGTATGTTACCGACCACAGATGTTATCATGCTAGAGTTCAAAACTCAATTAAATCGATAAAATATTAAAACTCACTATTTATATGAGAGGCGAGTGAGTAGACATACGAATAGAAATGTAAATATATCTTTATATTTATATTTTAGATTCTGAGCGGAGCGACGAATGTATTGATTTTATAATGGTTTATGTTTTTTTTTTTTATTATTTATATGTGTTTGTTTAGACGATAAGTAGTTGAAATTAAGTTCTGTTTTTCAACTTCAGTATCTTGTCCGATGAGGAAATGAACCTAGTTGGTGCATTCAGAAGATCAAAATTTAAAGTTCCCAGTAGTTTTTCAATAACTACGGGAAAAACAAAATAATAATTAGGAAAAATGGTAACTTTTACGAAAAATTGGTTTTCGACAAAATTGAATTTTGTTTTTGGTGTAACTATAAAACAAATGACTGTAGATACATGAAATTTTCACTGAATGTTTATGTTAGCATTTTATTATATACACCATACAAATTCAAAATATTTTGATTTGTTTATTCATTGGGTCAAAAAGATTGAAAATTTAATACAAGGCTCCTAATATATTTTTACCTACAGGGCCGGCGGGAGGCAAATTTTTTTTGAATTGTAAAGGCGGCATCATTTATACCATTTTATTGAAAAGGCGGCATTTTTTTTTAATTGCACAAGGTGTTAAAATACTTAGCACCAGTAACTTACCTACAAAAACAGTTGCAAATTATTTTTTCAAGATTTATGAAATATTCGATTGTTATATATTATAAGTCTTGAACATCTAATATAAGGTTTCTCATAACTCATAAGTAATTAAATAATTGAAAGCATTTAATGAGGAAATCTCAAAAATCTTAATAAAATACATACGCACAATTTTTGTATAGACAATTTACGTTCATATTTGGATGAAATTAGAAACCCACACAAAGAATTTTTAGTTATTTTGTTTGGAATCAAAAATATTATTGTTGACTAGACTGGATATGAGATTGATATGGATATTTTAATTATTTTATAATCACAGTAGCATATTCAAAACATTTAGATTAATTTTAAGGTATTGCCTTTTTAGTTTTTATACCACGCAACATTGAATTGGCACCGGTCAACGGAAGTCTGTACGACTTTATTTACTTAAAGTTAATAACAATAATATTGTATGATAACATATCATATAAAATATATATAGCTACTATTGTAATGAATGACAGTAAAATAAATGCGATGTTTTTGACAAAAATAAATTCAACCAATAATGGTATTACTATTGACTAATAATAAAATGAATTATTTTAATTGCAACATAAATATATCATAAAATGATGACCGTGTTCGATCAGAATCGTTTTTTGTATTCAATGATGTATAAATTTAATTCAAATTTAACATGTACATTACAGTGATTTAGTCAAGGACAGAGTAAACTCGATATCTACTCAATAGCAAAGTGGTTGCCCCCCCCCATTTTTTTTAAAATTCAATTTTATATGGTTATAATATTTTATACAATATTATTTATTACAATACATATTATTACCAATTCTGATATGTACCGCTTCCAACTCTGCAAACGAGTATATGATTATTTGCATTCTTGAAATGGAGAAAACAAGTGTAAACCCGAGAGAAGAAAAGCGAACTTTTTAATAAATACGAAAACTTATTTTGTTATTTGAAATGCTAAATAGTAAATATGAAAATATGTACTCGCGTTTCCTACCACAGTTCTAAAGTCATGAAAATATTCTCGACATTTGTAATAGTTACTTATATGCGATGTTGTATCGAGGGTTGAACCTCTCCAAATTACCACAAAAACAATTTGTGAATAAATATACACGTATGCACGTACGTCATAATATCACAACACTTTGATCCGTGTAGTTTACCTGGGGGCAGGGTGACTGTGACGATGCAACTGATGCCGCTCAACGTCATCGCCAGACACAGGGGCCACCGGCGACCCCATCGGTCCATGAGCAGCCAACATACCAGGCAGCTAGGCACTTCCACGACAGACGACAGCAGAAAGCTCAAGTACTGATTTTGTCCCAACGATGGACCGTAATAGCTCAGTCCAATATACACCATGTCGTTGGCGAACCTGAAATGAAATAGAAAATATTGTGTCCAGGCGTATAATTTCACTCCGACGGACCAATTTTATTGCACGCACCAGTTGAACGTAATCAGAATGGTCTTCAACCGCATGTTCGGCGTCCGGCACAGAGCCAACACCCCAGGCCCTTCTTTCAAACGTTTTTCTTCGCTCAGAGTGCGTTGCATCATCATTTTTTGCTAAAGACAAAGAATATTCACTAAAATGTTTTTTTTTTATAATAACATAACAATAACTATATAGTTAACAGTTAGTAAAACCATATATAACGAAAAGAAAGCTTTAATATTAAAGCGTGAAAAAGTATACAGTTTAGATTGGAAATTAGTGTTACAAGTTTGTTTTACATTCACTGTAACCCGATTTATAATAAAATATTATATCAACGTCTAATAACAACAAACAAAAGAAAGTTCATTCAAACTTTAAAACCCAAGGGCTGACAAAAGTATTTCAGCCATTGTGGTGTGTTAACAGTTAGAAACCTACCAACAATATTTATTAGATATTCATAAGACCATAATGAAATATTTATTACCTACTGTATAACTGCTATATCCGTTTTAAGCAGTTTTATTTCATTTTTGTAGAAAACACTATTGTATAATACTTGTGTGGAATATTACCGATAGCTAGTTAACTGATTTTTTATAACTTTATTTGAACTTTGAATTTTCTTAAATGTTCATAATATTGGACGTAAAACTTTAAAACTAATGAATTTTAAATTTTCTTTTATTATTTTATAAATAAAAGTAATATATACATATATATTATATGACCCAGGGACCTGCAAAGTTTGGAAAATAAAATGGAGATTCTTAAGGTAGCCTAACGATTACAGGTAAAAAACACTTAAAAAATCATTCAGTTAATAAACAAAATAGGTGATCAATTGGATAAAACTCTGCTGTTTTTTTTATAGATATTTGATCAATAATAGGTTAGGTAACAATATAAATATAGTATAAAATATCCAGACTGACAAACCGTCTCAGCTCACAATCGTTTTTCGTATACAATGATATTATAATATCATTAAATTCAAATTGAATACCATACATTAAACAGTGACCCACTTGTAACCTACTGTACAGCAGAGGACAGATACTGGACATTTTTTACTTTGATCTCTCAAAATGACCAACTAGAACCAGTTATATATCAGAAACCACACCCTCAAAGAAACCACACCCTCAAAGTTGATAACCAAAGCATTTTTTCAACTATAATTTACGTCTATCTATAGATAAGTATTACATTAAAAAAACACACATCATTGGAATGTCTATATAGCCATTGATCCACTCAGAGTTTAAAACAACTAATTATGAAAATCACATGTATACTTAAGAAAATAAAAGTTAATATAATAGGTATTCAAAATTTCCAACACAATCGCAATGGAACTTTAGAAGACCAGCCTATTAATTATTATTCGTATTGTTCGTAATTATAATATAATTATTTCAGTAAAAGGCGTCTCTGCGTTGCAAGCCTAATAAATAGACTGTGTGCTTTTATAACACTTAAATTCTTGCTTATGATCATTGAAAATCAATTGATTGTAAAAATATTTATTTTGTTTTTACGTTTATAAGACGTTGTCCTCCAGCGCAGTGATGTACCTCTATTGCCTATACGGCACGCCGTGTGACATTTTATACACGAAAAGAATTATCGACAGCCGATATGGAATAGTAATTGCAGCAGAGCACTACAATAAAATGTTTTAATTTTCCAATTTCAATACTGGACTATGGTGAATAAACATTGATAATTTTGAAATCAATGGTAATTTGTTGATTTTTAAAATCATTCTGATTGGAGATTAAAAAAATATTTGTTCATCGGTTTTTTATTATAAAATTTGTTTCTCAAATCTAATCATAAAATTATTTTAAAGTATTAAAAAGGTGGATACTGCTCTACAGTAGTATAGTAGGTTACAAGTGGGTAACAGTAATGGATGGAGTTAAATTTTAATTAAATTATATAATATCTTAGTAAACGAAAAACAATATTCCGAACGGAGACATTTGGTCAACCAGCATGTATTATAATAATATTCTTAAATTACAATTAAGATCGTTATTTTTCGTTAAATATGTAATTTCGTCCAAATCTGAACTTTTTTTTCAGTTAGAACTGGCAGCAGAGAGGGTCTGTTTGCACAATACTATTCCTCTGTTGCTATCGTTTATTCTGTCAATCTGAATTTAAAAAATAGCAATAAGAAAAAATTGAGAACATACATTTTTTTAAATTTTTTAGTACGCAGTATGAACTATTTATGGTAGATAGCTTGTTTAAAATTATCAATCCTTAGCTATATAAACAGAAAATAGAAAATGATGAGATAAACATTTGATGACAATTTCAAGTATTTACAGTTATATGTTTTTTGAATCACAACAAGATAAGTAAATCGTTCGATGAAAATTCATTAATTTATGGATGAAAATTCAATGTCAAAAAATTTTGATTTCAAATGCTCATAAAAAATTAATTCGGCTTTCCAATGAACTTTTTTTGTGAAGTGTAGGTAAACTTTAAAGGAATCTTGTATTGTATTTAAAACCTTAAATATAAATAGAAAACTTTTTACGAATTTCTAACTTAAAATAAATTCAAATGTTCGTGATTTTGATGAATTTTGCCAAAATTCTAACTTCAAACGCTCATAAAAAAGATTGTGGATTTTTACTCGACTTAATTTTAATTTCCATCAACAACAACTTATGAGAAACCTTGTACTAAATTATTCAGTATTTTTACCGGGTGAACATTTTTATCGACATTAATTTTAAAAAACTGATAAAAATCAAAATATTCTTAAGCTTATAAATACTTCAAAAAGAATCAAAAAACTGTGAAAGTTTAACTGTAAATAGAAAATAGTAATATAAACATCCGACAAAAAGTTGACGGTTATTAGTTTTTTAGCTATGATTACAAAACTAAACTGATTATGTCGAAAACTAGTTTTTCGTAAAAATCTCCGTTTTCTTTAATTTTTGTTAAAGTTTTTCTCTTCGCTTTGGAAAATTACTGTAAACTTCCAATCAAAAATGTTGGTGAAGTTGTAAATTATTAACTCTTATAGAAAAAAATGTTAACAGACGAAAAAATACACACACGTCATTATAAAATCAGTACATTCATTCGCTAAATGAATTTTTTTTTTGATTTTTCACTCCAAAACAATAAGCAAACTTAAATAATTTAGACAAATTTACTCAAAATTTAACCTTCCAGCGCTTATATGAAAAAATGTGTTTGTACGTAGGTTTTAGATAATTTTTTAACTGTTGAGAAAAACTTTTGAGAAACCTTTTATTACATTTTGATCAAGAAACAAAACTGTTGTCTACATAAATAAAAAAAAACTAAGAACATTCAAAAATATTAAGCATTAACTCGAAACAACCGAAATACTTAGAAAATTGAATGAACTCTTGAGAACGCCAATACTTGCATAAACATTTGGTGAAAATTAAAAATGTCCCGGGTTAATTTTTTTTTAAACTACCAATTAAAGCAAAATCAATAGTCATAAAAAACACTGTTTTTACTTCATTTTATCGGATTATGAAAACCAGTACTGACCAATACACTCCACTCAGAATTCAAAACATAGGGTAGGTAATTAAAATATCATGGCAATGTTTAGTGTGTAAATAGTAAATAAACACGAACAATAGAAGCTACTTATTTAATAATTATTTTTTCCATTATCATTTTTCCAAACTCAAAAGAAAGCAATGTTTTTACTAAACATAATGTTTTTAGTACATGCTTGTTATGTAAACTATTGCTTTTTATGATTAATATTCTATTTACTGCTTTGATTAGATAACGATTAGATACTGATGAGATAACAGTATATGGTGAATTTGCGAAATAAACATATTTTTAGTCATTGCTCACATGTTATAGTAACTTATTAGATTGAATTTACTAATATCATTACATCGATATCATACGGTAAAATTACAATAAATTAAAATATTAAACATATCGAATATTTTACATTTAATTCATTTTAAACAAGTTTTGGAAAAAATAATTTTTATATGTTTTCATTTGTTATTCCATATTATTAATATAATATACTAGTGTGCTACTATTTTTCAGTTTTCACTAACATAGCACCATGTGTATGTCTATATTATAATGCCTAGGAAACTATAACAAAATATGCAAGTGATTTACAAAACTAGTCAAAGATCACAAAAATCTTATGGTATAAATCACCAAACGGAATATAATTATAAAAACAGACTTATACTCGTACCTTCAGCTTCTGTTTGAACGAATCTGGGAGCACAGTCCCGTTGATTCTGGCCAGGGTTTCGAGTATTTTCAGAGCCTCTTCGATCCGGCCTTTGGCCAGTAACCATCTTGGCGATTCCGGCAAGAACCTGTAACGCAAAATCGTATTTGATATGTGTTTGCGTGCAATATCGAGTCAGGTCGTGCAACAGACGCACACGGGACACGACCATTCTAAAGCCACAGGGTCCGTGTTCGACCACTTTAATGAATATTTTAACTTGCCACCAGTATATAAAGTACAGCGTGAACGGGGTGGACGTCGCCAATGCCAAGTACACCCAATTTCGCACGTAGTACGTAACACCGGACAACAACACCAGGCCAAGTGTGTAGAACATACACGTCATCACGGTAATGAACGACCTGTAGTTTGGTCCGACGAGTTCCAGGGCTAAGAAGAAAACATCTGATCGTCAGAATTGTATATTATATTATGTATGTCGTTACCAAAAATATCGATTTCTCGTCGTTACGATGACAATATTAATTATTGTTCTTATGCCTGTTAGGTATGTCAATTGTATTATTGTCGGAAAGGAAATAATTGTATGTAGGTGCTATAGAAAATAAATAGTAGTATAGATACTCTACATTGCGACTATTCAAATAATCTGCAGGACGTCTCTGATCATAGGTTGTGGTTGGGAGGGAAGGAGAAAATTTAACCTTTGAAAAATTATGTAGGTTCATTAAAATACATGGTGAGGGTCGAATTGCACTATTGTTTATGTCGAGTTACGTTCGGGATCGTAAATTTCACTCGGCTTAATAAACGTATAATGTTTTTATTATCACTTCCGAAACCACAAATGGGGTTATAGAGGGTTATACGGCACTTTTTTATATTAAGTTTTTCGTTATAAAATGTATAACTTAATTTCTCATATGGAATTAAATGAAATCACTGCCACGTACACTTTTAATGATTTGTAAATTATTTAACCAGTGTTGTCAAACATTTGACCCTAAACCTTTTCAGTGTGGCCCACAAAAAACATTTCAAATATTTTAAATATACCTATATAAATTATTCAACAAAAAATCAATAATATGTAGGTACCTCTTTGAAATACCCAGTATGAAATATAGTCATCTATATTATAGTAATTATAAACAATAGAAGAAATAAATGTTTTCTTAATTTATTCTGCTTATTTTTGATTCAGTATTAAGTCAAGTAAAAAGTTTGACGTATAAATACACGGCCCGTTGGTTATTTGAGTTTGAGACAACTGATTTAATGGTTCCATTAATGCATTTTTTTTAACCCGATTCCAAATATTAGAACATTTTGATTTAAAAATATATACTTATTCAAACATTTATGTTTGAAATTCTTTCCATTACTGCATTTTTTTAACCCGATTCCAAATATTAGAACATTTTGATTTAAAAATATATACTTATTCAAACATTTATGTTTGAAATTCTCAACAACGGCTAAATTAGTGTAATGCCTACAATACATTATTATTTTTTAATTTCATATAACTGTGGATTGTCTTATTCTTAAAATTCTTATATGATTTACAACACATTACCTATTTATTTAACTAGGTACCGTACAGTTAATTATCCATCAGCCATGATTAAATAATTAAACTGAAAAATAATGAATAAAACTAATCCTAAAAAAGTTATTCTAAACACTGTATTCTTATTTCACACAAACTCAAGATAAAACAATTTGCATTTCTGTTGTTAAAAAAATCTAATATAACTAATGGACTAGTTTAAAGTATTGAATTATTAATTTTCATTGAATAGGTAAGTATTTACTATTTAAAAAAATATATAAATATAATATTCGTGGGTAGAAGAAACGGGTGGTCGTATCTTACATTGAGGACATTGACACACCATGACGTATTCGTGTGTATGATTTTATAACTTCAGAATAATTAATGAGTATAATAAAGTGTTATTGTTTGTATTAAAATCAATTTCATTAGCATACAAAATATAATAACAAATCATTATTGTAAAAAAACAAATGCGATCAAAATAAATATTATAAAAGAATTGGCTCGACAACAATTTTTCGTGGAATGCGTTTGTCCTTCCTGCTGCAGCGTTGGTATAAGCACAGACAGTTTATTTAATACCCGACCCTGACAATATTCAGTGACTGAAATCTTCAGTAAATTTTAGTATAAAATATGAGTTATGATTTACTAAAAACACATTCATATCATTCCATCATAGCAGTGACACAACAATGTAGTGTTCAGTTGTATTATAACATGAAATTATTTTATTGGTTTCTATTAAAATTGAAAATATAGGTTTCTAAGGACAACAACGTCATAGAAATTAGAAATATAAAATAAACTGATTATGCACCCATATTATATTAGGTACAATATACGTAATAGCTAATATACAGGGTAGTCTAATTTAGTACAATTATTATTTATCACATCTAAACAATAATGTATACAATTAAAAAATGCAACGTAAATACGTAATAATACATAATTTGTAAAACTAAAAATATATGTATATAAAACTTTAAATACCTTCTGTGGTTAGGAGTAAATTTAATACACTTTTGGTTAATTAACAATGTTAGTTTTTTTCAAAATGATTACAACTTTTGTTTTTCAAATTATTTATTTTATACTTACATATAATAAATGGGATTTGATAAACAGCCGGTATAGTCAAACCTACGATTACTCTGGAAATGGCCCACCACCAGAAATTCATTGCGCATGCTGTTAACAAGCTACCGATGATTAATGTAGCCAAACACAAAAAATACGACTTCCTCCTTCCGATTCTATAAAAATTAAAATAATACAGATCAATTATTTTATTAAAAATACAATGAAAAGACTTTTGGAATTTTTTCTCACCTGTCATTTAAGACACCGAAAAAATACACTCCAATAGGTCCTCCCAAGTTTAGAGCTGCTAATCCAACCGTCGGATATATGTCATGTTCGCAGACCAAATCAAACTGATGAAATATAACACGTCATAATAATAAAATAATTATCTAATATTTATCGAATACCCTTAAAAAAAAAATAAGTAGTTTTCATAAAGTGCATTAAAACAAAGTAAATTGCCTGCTTTTTACGCCTTGAATGCGTATAATTTTGTTTTGTAACTTCTTCAAACATAATTTTATATTACATAATACTACGTTCTTCATCAGTATAATAATATTAAATTGATTATAATTTATGATATTAAATTCTGATTTTACTATATATTATTATTTGTTTTAATACAGAATACTATATTTCTTCATGTACCAGTGGAAATGTTTTTCATATCATAGTACCCCTCTATGTGTATATTTCAACAAATTATAATATATTATAAATTTAATATAAATGTATTTTACTTTTTAAACTAAAAGATTAATTGCACATTTTCACGTTGTACTAGTATTATGAATATGTATACGTCTTATTATAATCAATCATATGGTATAATTATGACGATTAGGTACCACAAGGTTGTGTTTATTTGAATTGTTTAATCAATATTATTCTTTCAGCTCCATTATTAAACAAAGTTCATTTAACATTTTGGCTATTGAAACGTTTGAAAGTTTGAGTGGTTTTCCTAGAAATGTTCAAACGTTCAATTGAACTTCAATTTTTGTAAATTCGAATTATTCTGTGTACCTACATAACATGTAGTTATAAACCAAAATCAGCTCAGTGCAATTATAAATAATTTATGTTTTTACTTTATGGCCTATGATTTGATTCATTATATTTTGTAGTTAAAAACAAATTAAATTTGCATTTCAAACGTGATTTTACAAAACCGCAAAACAACCATCAAAAAAAAAATTCCAAGTATCGCGTTTAACCCTACCCAATTTTGTAGTGCTTTTAACTCTAAGCTTTCATCAGTACTTGGCTGTTGCAAAAATTTATGCATCAACAATAATTAAAACATGTATATACGGTAGCATATATTTTTTTTATGATGCAATACCGTTCAGAAGATGCTATTTACCGCCACAGTCGTAGGTTAGATGAACGCGTTATAATCATTTTAATTGAATTTTTGTTTTTGCTCAAATGTTTCATAATATTACACTACTAAAATCCGTTCAAGAGTATAATAATGATACGGCAGTACCTAATTAAGTTGGTGAATAGTATTTTCGTATTGTATGTAAAACCTAAAATGCAAGTTAAAATTTTTATTTCGTATTATGGCTACAAATACTAATATATTATTATAATATAGTCTCGGGCGTCGAGTTTTTTCTTATTTCTCCGTGGTGTGCACGACCTTTTCAATGTAAAAAATATATTATCAATACCTATGTTTTTAAAGTCTTACATTTTTTAATTCAAGTTGATATAATTTTATGATAAATATTCTATATAATACATAGGTTGGTCATCGTCATCCGCATTTGATGTCGACCACCCCGTTTAAAAAAGTTTTATAGATACGCAACTGTCGAAAAGTCTTGCGGCCTATATTTGATAAGTAAATAATAATCGTATGTGCATTAATCTCGTAATGTTACGCGTCGAGCTGATATGAGTAGGTTACCCATCGACGACGTACACTAAGGCAATGACATTATAGGTATAGGTAGGGTACTCGGAAAACGAGAAAGCGTAATATTGTGCAGCTGGTCGACGACGGTATTTTTTTTCCTCCACACACATTCATTATATTTTACTACCTCGCTAACTATAACAGTAGTACACCGTATAATAATATTATTATACTTCATTACTATCTCTCTATACTTACGTCGAATGTACATACGGCAAAAGCGAATACAAATTGTACACAGACATGATATTAAAATAATATGTTATTACGCGCTCCATCGGATGACAAATTACAGCGTGCGGCCGTCGATATCATGATATCACATTATTATAGGCTTCACTTCGTTAACCTTCCGGATTACGTATCTATATTATAATAATATTATACCGTCAATGAATCCCAGACCGACGCTGCTATGTTGTTACACGCCTCTCACTATCGGCATCACGTATTATGTATAATATTGTTGCTGTTCGCCTACCCATATAATAATAATATTATGTACAGTACTATATAATATGACAGTGTGTCATTACCATTTGAAACCGCACCTCGGCGCGGCGGTTTTCCGCGAGTTTTCGACCGGCGTCGGTGACGTAAAACGAATAAGCCGCAGTATATTATATATCATAATGATAATGTACCTATAGGTTTAATGTACGATATCGTGCAGTCCTTAACCGGATTCGCCTAGTCCGGAACCCAAATCGGACGACAGGATATGTGCAGGTGTATAAAATAAGATAATTATAAATCGATTATAAACACCCATGGTGTAGTATGTATTTTTTTTGAACTATACGCACGGCGGCGATTAATAATCATTATTATTTGTCGATCTTAAAAAATATGACCTATACTATAGCCACCGCTGCTTCTTCTCGCGACCAGCGGAGTGTCAGACGTCTGCAGGGTATACAATATCTTCGGGCGATATATTGGGGAGAATATCAAGCCCGGTACGATAATATATATGCCGAACTTAAATTTTACAAGTCAAATGCATTTTCCCCACATGCGTTCGGCTCATATTTTGCACGATTAAATCATTAAAGAATATTACTGGTTATTTTATTACAAAAAAAATTCTAAGTAAAACTGATTTTAAACCGATCCTATTCATTTTTCTCCTACGCAGTGAATTAAATTCTCTGGCTTCCAATTCGGAGAACGAAAAAAAAAAAAAACGTTTTTAAATTCTTTTTTTAGTCACATTGTATTTTGTGCACGTAATGGGTTGATTTTCGTTATATATTTTTTTTTAATGTTCAGTACAATAAATTAACCATAAGCAGTTGCATAAACGAATGCATTGCAATTGACTGATTTACATTCAAAATTTTCTCATATTCTGCGAACGAATTGACGATATGAGGTTTTCACTTTACGGGGCAGGTAGAATGGACCGAAATATCTTATATAACACATATATGTTAAGTATTAATTAAACGCAAATGGTCCTTTCAAGAAAACATTAGGAAAAATTCGACAAAAATGGTGAATGAGTAAAACCAATCATTTATATTTAATGAATATTTCGTGCATAATATTTAAAACAATAGAGAAAATTACCACTTGTTTAAAATTGTATGTGCAGTTAAGCATTTTACTTTTATCAAAATAATCTCTAAGAATCCAATGTCCATGCTACATCTGTATTAAAATAAAATAATAATCTATAAATTGAAAACAATACATTTCGTGTGCTACTTAATTAATAAATAATATTAATTGATACACCGAAATATTTTTGTGAATTAGGTTTTTAATAAAAAAAAAATATAGAAGATTTTGGTGATTAGTGTTAGTAAAGCGTTAACGACGTTTAAAAATATTGAGGTAAATATTAAAGTATTTTATTATATGGGGTGTGGTCGAATCACAATAATTATTTTCGTCGAAGATCTCTAAAAAAAAAATTCTGTAAATTTTGACTTTCGCTTTACAGAATTATTATTTTTCAACCTCGACTTACTATTAATCACATCTCTCTTAAATCCCTACGGCCGTACATTCAACTACGATACTATATAATTTGTACATTAATTCGGATGATGACGCAGGTACATCATCGATGGTATATTTTCAATAATTAAAAACACAAGACTCATTAACTGTTACTCGTGTAATGATATATTATTTAAGCGCACATACTATACTCGTTCATTGTTCAATGCATTTTTTTTTTTTAGAGTTTTTTCATCGTAATCTCATATTATTATTATACATATTATATCCGTTCTCCACAGCTATATAGGTATAGTGGTAATAACGCGTATTGGTACGATTGGCACAGCCGCATCGTGCCGACTAATTTCACGGTGCACTTTGTCACCGTAATCGTTTCTGAGCGAGAAAGCCAATTAATTCTCTCTACTTCCATTCACATGGCACCGACAATAATAACAATAATAATATAATACGATATTATATATATTATATACGGGTAATTATTTCATCGGACGGGATTAGCTAATAAACCGCCGCGATGTTTTCAATTGACTAATTGAACTTCTTTGATAATCGGTAAAAAGACTACTGTATAATGCTATTATGTAACGATGTATCGAGAACACAAAAAAAAATTTATAATAATGGTAATGCCTATAACACTGCGGTCTTATACAATCGAATCTATACGTGCTTGAGTACACTGTGGTGCATAATATTGTGTTTTGATTTAATTAATAATTGTATTTTTCAACCACAATTTCCGAGATATTATTCGAATCTCAAATATTATGGTTTTACAATGCACACATTTTTTTTCTATCACCACGCATAATCTCTTAGAAATAGCTTAATGATTTTATTAATATTTACCATACAAATTTTAAATTTTACTCCGAATAAAAAATTATTATTATTCATAATAAAACATTTTCCAAGCAACACATTAAAAATTCTTATAGCTATAAATTATACATAGAGCTATATTATATGTTCGAATGTGTATTGATATCGTCGAAACTACTGTTAAATTACATATAATTATCATAATCGGCCCATATTGTATTAATCTATTATTTAATGTTTACTGTTATTCAAATGGTTTCAGTTAACCAACTGCAAATCTAGAGGAGGTGGGGTCAGGGGTAAGTAATTATGACTTTCCGCACAAGATAAGATTTTCAAAATATTTTTGATTCTTTTTCAACTATTTATAATTATTTACTTCAATTTTTCAATTATTTTTTCTTTTTCTATAATGCCAACAAAAAATGTTTAGCTTTGTCAAAAAGTTTGAAAATTTAATACGAAGTTATTCCATAAATTGTTTATAATAATATACCGATTAAAATATATCGGACATATTTTTTTTATAAGCATTTGAAGTTCAGATGTTGACAAAATGTATCAACAACATTCTAATTTAACACATTCATTACAGCAGAGGTCGCCAACCTTTTTCAACAAGTCAGCCACATTAAAAATTTTAAATACGTGGTGATCGACCACTATTTGTTTAGGTATTTTATTATATGCAGCATAATAATATTCTCTTATTATTTTTCCATACGAAAATTATGTTTGTCTTCGATAATAAATAATTTACTTTGTATATAAAGCGTAAAAGTGTGTTTAAGTCTTAAATTTTATGATTGCGCACGTGGTATGATTAATTTTTATTACGACCGCCCAATATTCCTCTAAATATCGACCAGTCTACAGTTACCCTTGCATTATAGTGACCCATTTGTCCATCCTTTCTTATACCTAAATAATGGTATTTTTTTCATAGTTAGTATTACAATTTACAACTTGACTTTGTTATTTACTCATACAATAAAAACATTTAAGCAGCCTTATGATGAAATGGCTCCCAACAAGATAACAAAAACAAATTGTCCCAGATAAATTATAACTTATAAAAGTTGGCCAAACCATCAACTTTGGCCTACCAATAAAATCCTCTCCGGTAAGCCCCTACAACAATTAACGCATACGTACCTAGGTACCTAAATTATTACGTAACTTTAATATATGCTAAGCGTGTGTTTCGGTCACTCACATCGATTACAATTGAAGACTGTACGAAACTCGTATCGTATTCCCAACTTTTACATTTCTCCAACGGCCAACTTTCGTTCACCAACTGTTCCAAATTTCCGTGGACTTCGGAAGACTTCTGTTCCAAGACTTCTGTCCAATTAACTGCATACCGCATGCATCCATTTTTTACTTGAGTGACGTTACTCTGTAATGATAGTATGTGCAAGTTAACAACGAGATAAACAAAACGCCTAACTGCACACCTATTGTTCCCTCAGAACACGAAAAATATACTACACAATACATTGCACTCATCTCCTCCAGACGCACGAGTTGGCCCAATCGACTTATTATTAGATTATCGTTATACTCAAAATTAATAATTAAAGAACTACTCAATATTTCGTCATTGTGATCGTCATATAATGACTTTGAATACACAAAAATGATTACCGGACAAATATTAAGAAACCCAAACAAATTACACTTCTTTCTAAAATCAGACAATAGATTTGGTTAGCAATTAAAATTAAGAAAAAGCTTAGTCGTTTTATAGTCATTCACGTTCTAGGCTCAAGCTGTGTTCAAACGATGTGCTTATGTGTTTTCACAGAATGATAACGTAATATAGGTAATTATGATCACATTATTTTGAATTATTATACGTTCAATAATACAAATATTAAAACACAACAAACAAACTGAATAAAAATAATATGATAATGATAGTGAAAATTATAAAAAAAACTAATGGCATATGAAGCCAAAGTTGTATTTCAATCAATAAAAAAACATACAGTTTAATCGTATATGAAATAGTTTTTTAATTCTTTGCTATGTCATTTTTCGTGCCACTGGACACTTCCATCACGTCATTCAGTTTTAATTGTAATCCCACATTAAATTTTTACCATTATTATATTGTATTTTAGTAATTATAAATGTTCTTATATATTTATTAATTTTCAAAAGAAAAAATAAATTTCAAAACTTACACAAAATGTACAATACACAAAATTAGTACAAAAATGAACATGTTGTTCAGTGTATATAGTCTATGCATCTACGTACTTCGCATAATATTATGTTTTTAAAAATTAAAAGTCCAGTTATAAAATACTTCGACTATATTCGTTTTATACTATCCATTCGTATTATTGAATCCTCATTGTCCATAATACCTATTTCGCTTTTGAATATTGATAACATGATGATATGTAATTACCTAAGTCCTAAATAACCTAATGAGGAATTCTATAAGAACATAATAGCTATTTAATGGAATATTTTAACAATAATAATTATAATAATATTGTGTCCACGTATGTTAGGGGCCTGATTTAAACTATTGTATTTACTTGTTCATAAATTCGTTTTCTCTGTTCGGCAGTGAAATTGTACAGCTGTGGTTCCGAACACCAATGTGGGGGAACGTCGGACATGAACAGTTGGTTGAACGCTCCGAAACCGCACGGTATACATGCGGGCAGACAGACGAGCCACAACAATAACTTTTGATAGCGTCCAAACTCTCCGATGATTGGCAAGACTTCGTCCAAGTCCACTTCATTCTATAGAAATAACGATAACATGATATTCGACATTTCTGTAGAAATAGTCTAAAAATCAATTTCATAGAACATTATATAATAATATCATAAATTATAAAATATAACTTTTTTTCGTCTAATAAAAATACTTGTGGACATGTTTTCAATTTAAAATGCAAAAGCCAAAAATGTAGGTGTATTAAGGCATATATGTATGATACACGTATGAGCACGTCACGTTACTGGCGAGTGCGTCATAATATCGTATTCAATTGAAATGGCTATATATATCACATTCCATAAAAAAAACTCTGTCATTTTTCCACAAAGCACAACTTTTATGGAAAATAGTAATGGTGAATACTAATTCTTACAGAAAAAAAAACTTTATAACCATATTATTATCATTATTAAAAGTCAGTATATAAAATATTATATTATTGTGAAATGCAATAATTTTACCATAAATCTATCTTTAAGTTTGATACAAATGAAATTATAATAAAAATATCAAGACTTTTAATTACAATTGGTACTAAAATTCTGCGTAAATTTAAAATTTAAAACTGTTTAGAAAACCGGTCATAATTTATAAATAAATATTCAAAAGTTCTAAATTAAATAACAAGTTTTAATTGTAATTATCTTTGATTATTGTTTATTAATTATTACTATCGGGATCCTTAAAAATGATCAAGTTCCTAAAGTGTTTCGCAAAAGGTATTTATGAAAAAATAGATATTTTATACAATTTTTATTATAATAATAAATGCTATATGAAACTTTTAAATACTTTTCCTATAATATACTCAAACATTTTTCCTAAAACAAATACCTATGTGTAATTGAAGACTAATAACTTTATTGTGGTTGCGATTAATTCCAAACCATAAAAATTACTATAAATCGATAATGACCATGTTAATTAAAACAGTTATGTCTTCATTAATAAAAATTGTACGGATTTGACTTAAATGGAAGGGAGAATAGGCTATTCACGTGTAGTTTTTTGGCACGCAACTCCAAATTCAATGGAATTTAGGCCAAAAACAAGTCGCTAAACAAATTTAAATGTTTAAAAAAAAACACATGTTTTTTTAACACCATTAACAATATTGTATGTATATTGCAATGTAAGATGAATACCTCTTTGTTTAAAACAAAATCGATTCTTAATTCACTATAAATAAATCCTAAATTGATAATCGTTTACTTTTTTTTTACTTTTTTTTTATCAATAATTATTGAAACTAGTAAACAGCATATACCTTATATTTTATGAAATACTAAGATTTCTTATGAAGAATGGAAAAAAGACTACATCACGATTTATATAACATATAGCGTAAATATTATATAAACAACGATAGATTCATAATTAATACTAACCAATAAATTGATTTATACCTAAACAAATGTATGAGTACATCTATAGTAGTAAACTCTATATAATTTACTTACTCTATTTACATAATAAAATAAAAAAATAAATGAAAACAAAAAGGTAGCTTTTGGTATAAACATAAAAGAACATAATAACAAACTATTATAGTTGTATATATAACATAATAATATGTGATTTACAACTTGACAACGAGCTATAAAAAAAACCAACTCAAACCGCAAAGTTAATGTAAGTCAAAACAATTTTGATTAATTGTCAGCATATGTGTGTGAGGTTTACAAAATAAATTAACAGAATGCATTTTAGGAATATGGTGTAGAAAATTGAAATGAATGCGTATATGAATTTGCCTATATTATTCGCCGTTCGTAATTCATAATAATACGTCTATCAAAAATGTTATTATTTATGTAAAATTTAATTAATGATTCTATAAATATAGAAACGTTGAGCTGAATAATTTTTATTCTTGTTTTACTCACAATTTTCTTTTTTTTTTCCGAATCACTGTTATCCATGACGAACACCACAACGGACTACAACTTCGAAAGACGCATCATAATTAAATTAATACTATTTAGCTTACATTGATTTTTTTTTTTAATTTTATCCGAAGACCTTCAACTATCACCAGTGCCTTACATACATACATACATACATACATACATACATACATAGATGCATACATACATATATATTTATATATACATACATTATACTATACTTATAAAACTAAACGAGTGAATGAAATGACCGTAAATAGGAAATCTACCGGACAAAAAACGGAATATATCGATTCTATGTATAACCATTTTATCTATATAGGTAATAGAGCACTGAGCACACCAATATCTTTGAAAAGGTCATCAACGGTTCTGAGTTTCAACTATAATAATATACCTAGTGGTTATGTATAAAAATTGTATTATGCGGTAAACATTTCAATGTTTTTACATTATTCAAATTATACTTTAGTCTTCTGGAAACAGTTCGTGGATAATACTTTAGCAATCAACTTATTACAGAGTACCACTTCAAAAACCCTCGAAGGTTTAAAAGTTTCACCTGTTCTGTTAACAATTAAAATTCATAACATAATATACTAGTTAATGGTAAGTGTATATAAATATAGGTACTGTTATAACATCATAAACTAAAGGTATAATACGATGTATAGCCTGTAATATATAATATATATATATAAGTAGTAGGTATACTTTAAGGTATAATTAGATTATAAATGTTGTAGTTAGGTTTTATTACAGCGCAGCTGTAACAAAACTATAATATCTGAGTCGTAAGAAATATAACGTTTAAGGAAATGTTGTTCTAGTACATGATAAATGAAAATTATAATATAAACGTAAGTTCGAGTAGACTTGGTTATCTTCCTTCAACAATGAGATTTTCTCAGCTGTCCATTTTCCTCCACAAAACAAGATTAGTTCTATTTTCCTCTAAACAATTTTTTGAAATAAAATTATGTTCATTTTTCTCCAAATATATCAAAACATTTAGCCGATATTTTACCCGACGCCAGTGCTTTACTGTTTTGTAGGTATACAATGCAAATAATAAAGGGAGAGTAAAGCCAGGATCGCACTATACGTTTTATCGATTTCCGATATTCTGGTCGTGGATTCACGGTTTGTATATTAGTTATAAGTTTTTTGGTTATTATAATATGACTTAAAAATATATTTATTATATTCGAAACTCATAAGTGGAGGAAATGGCTAACATTTTTTTAAAAATTGTTTTCAAAGAAAATGGTTACGACCGGATATTTAAATACACCTCAATTACCGCCAAAAATAGCTTATATTTTTTGTATCTGCGTTCTGCTATCGTCATATACACATACCAGCTACCACTGTCTCCTGTACCTACGCGTACAGTCAGTGTGCATTTAGGACGAAGGTATATTGTTTAATACATTATATTATGCATATAATACACTTAATAATATATTATGTTTACAACGATTTCAGCATGGTCTATGGTCTTAAACACCACGCGGAAAACCACGATAATAGCTATACAATTAGTGACAATAATATAGTAACTGTTTAAAAAAAAATCCTCCCGAACAATACGCGATGCGGTTTGCGGATTTCGTTTTTCGGAAAAAAAAAATAAGAAAACGGCTGCAACCCGCCAGTAGATACCTACACGACCATATACCAAACATGTGGCACGCACGCCTCGTACGGCGACGACGACGATGATAATAATAATAATAATAACGTCATGTATTATAATGTATAACCGGTAACTAGCGTATTATAATAATCCTCCGAGAAAGGTGCACCGCTGGGCGTACCTATATTTACAATACGATATATGCGTACTGTGCACAAAACGACGTTCGGTCGCGGTGACAATATATTATAATACGCGCGCACCTGCCCGCGTATGATATTACGAGC
Source organism: Nasonovia ribisnigri (assembly GCA_027563435.1). Classification (NCBI taxonomy): domain Eukaryota; kingdom Metazoa; phylum Arthropoda; class Insecta; order Hemiptera; family Aphididae; genus Nasonovia; species Nasonovia ribisnigri. The sequence goes on from JANEHU010000742.1 coordinate 267,894, forward strand.
AGAGGAGAGAAAAAAAAAAATCAAAACTCACGAGAACGCTTTCACTTCTGTCGGGACACTGGCGATCAGATACGCCACCGCGGCAGTGGTATTGGTAGGCGGTACTGCAGGTTGGCGCGGCGGTGAGGAAATCGTAACAACAATAATAGTGATAGTGACTGTTACAATGCCGAAAACGTTATTATTTAATAATAATAATAATATAATGTGCATTATATTATGCGTTTCATAACGGCGACGGGTGCGGGACGTGTGCCCGTCGAGGCCGCTGCCGACCGGACTTCGGGATAGTGTGTGCTCCGACAACGCTTACGACCGGTCCGCGAGAGCCGAAGAAATGACGGAACGATATCACAACGGCATGCGAATAGGCCAGCCGCGCGATGTCATTATGGTACTGAAGTTTGTACTCGTGTGCTTTGTCTTCGCCACCGTCTCGTCCGATCGTATACTGGACCTGACCGCGTCCAAGATCGAGATGACACCGAACAACACGATCCAAGTGAGCCTGCGGAAGACGATTCATTTTTATTCGGTCTGCCGGTTGTCCGGTTTACCATATTATAATATTATTACAAAAGCAGCGAGTTATAAAGTTATTTTTTTTTCATTTTTTACTTTAAATTCCCAAACGGGTATACACGGTTATTTTGTAACGCTCAAAAGATTTTAAAACATCTCAAGCACTTTTGGAAAAATATAACAGTAATATAATATAGTATAATATGGTTCTCTTGCGCCACAACAAATTATTGCATTATAATATCGTAATCGTGTTATTATTACATCATTTAAAATAGTTACTTTTTTCTCAACCTCAGCAGTTTACAAAACTGAGTATATTCACCCCGTTGAAAATTAACGCATATTTAAGGTTAATATAATAATATTATACTTTTTCTCGATTTTTAAATTCCTTATACGACTGATTCATACTCTACAAAGTCTATATTATATTATTTGGAAAATTAAACGAGTGCTTTAGATACGTATTGGAAATTAAATTTGAAATCACTTAAGAATTAAATCCAGAAAAATATAATAGATACCTATAACTTAGGACTTAGGTAATATGAATAAGTTTTGTGCATTTGTACATTTTGTTGTATAATATTGAAGAGTAACATATGTTTCGTATATTATATTTATTGTTTACGTACCAAGACCTAATGTATAACTTGGCGAGTAATCAAACATTTAAAAAATATATAATGATGGCCTTTATTTACTGAATATTTCGATACCACAAATAAATCGGCCTAAAAGCAAATTCAAGTAAATTAATTTAAAACGTACATATTTGTACAAACTTACATACATTACAAAAATACAATACAATTCGAATAAAAAATAAATAAAAAGAATTTTGACACATTTTTTCAGATGAAATATATTTGTTAAAAATACAATAAATGAATCAAACTGTTTTCAGATAGTAAAATTACCACATAGAACACCTTCATGCCACCCAGATATGCTAACATAATAATTATTTAAGTTTATGGCATTTTGTTTTCTTGTATAATTTTTGTCGACTTTGAAATGCTAAATTGTTTTGTAGCTTGGCGCTCAATCAGCAAGTGCAATTGCAGTTCTTTGCATCTCGTTCCATGTGAAATTTTTATATGAATTTTTATTACGCTCTAAATCACCGTAACCTCAAATTATGGGCTCAGATTCAAATCATTACTAAAGCCCCTATTTTCTTGGCCAAGAAAAGTCGTATTATTAAATTCATACGATATATTTTACGTTTTGTAGAAATTGTATGTTTGAAAGAGGAGTATTAATATTATAGTTATCTAATATAAAATAACTTCAACTGATAATATAATTATTTGTTAATTGTTGGATACATAACATATAAAGTACAAACAATATTTATGATTTGATTTTCTTGTATACAAAGTTTTATAATAATTTATAACAAACATTATTATAGGTGTACGAAGTAAATATTAAATGATAAATCTTTATTGTAAAAAAAAGTTTTTAAAATGCATTATTTTTATAATTATAATTATTACTCGGTAAGGCAAAAAAAAATTATAATAATTTATAAATTTTGTTATGAGTGTTGAAACATTAAAAGCATTTTAGATAAAAAAAAATCCTTAGGGATTGGAAATATCTTGAAAGATGGTAAGCGGAGCGAGCCGCAGGGTGCGAAGCCACCTAGTTTATAATAAAAATGTTTAAATATCTGTAGTACATAATTTTTAGTTTTTTTTTTTATATAAACCGTCCTATATTTATAAACAAAATATATTAACAAACATTTATTTATAACGTCAAATGTCTTTTAGTACAATATTATATGTCAAGTGTTAGTATTATAATGTTTACTGAATCGTCTGAATCCACATGTGAGTTATTTTTACCATCGGTAAATGAATATTAAAAAATAAAACGATTTTCACACGCTAATACATCCGAGTATTAAATACTTTTAACGTATAAAAATATCTATCAATTATTAAAAAAAATCAGGTTGAAGTTTAATGATTAAATATTAATACATTTGTGTTATAATTTAAATAGTACCTTACGTATAGTTTTATATTTTATAATATATAATATGTTTTTAATATTCCGAATTTTGACCTTCCAACTAATGCATAACACTCTTAATTTTATTATGCTCTACATTTCGTATAGTAACTAGGTAGTTAATTTTTGCACCACTCTAGTAGTTGTGATTTTGAAGTTTTATAGTTTGTTGTTACATTCAATTTGATATGGGACAAAATATAGATTTTTAAACAACATGACAATTACCACAACGGTAACAAGTAAAGAGTGAACACATACGTAACTGAAACATAAATCCAGAAAATGAATCGATTCGTTAAGTATAACTAAATGGGTACCTACCTATAGATAAGGTTGTGCAATATAGTACTATTATTTATTATACATTTGTCATATTATAATAGACAGAACATTGTGCTCAACAATTGTCGCGATAAGTGTTTGGAACAATAAAATATTTTTATAAACTATTAATGTAATTCGTTTAAAGTGCATTTACCTATATAAACATGTGCAATATTGTGCATAATAATATATATAATACATGTAAAAATTATAATTAGATTCGTGTTATATTATAATACACGAACATTTACAATGAAAATAATCGATATAAATGTACATATTAATATATATTAGAATGTGTGGTATTATTATTTCAGTACTTGCAATTTGAAGATTTATCATTCAACCTTACGGAATTTACGATCTGCACTTGGATAAAAATGTTGAATTTTACACACACGCAAACCATATTCCGACTTAAAGGTAAATCATACATATACACCAACTACAGCCTTTTTATTTTAAAAGTCTAAACCCAAACCCAATCAGATTCAGTTTCCCAACACCTGAAATACTCCTATAAGATCGATTTCGATATTTCGAATGTGATTCTGGCTTTGGTCAATATCGTCAAGTCTCGAGCGTGTAATTACTACCTATACCTACGTTTAATTTTCTACCTCTAGGAAACAAAAAAGAGTCGTTGCTGCTGTGGCGGATGAACGTTCATCCTAAAGAAACTATGAGAGTGACGATCAAAAACCGTCTGGTGGCCTCGGAGAGCATGCAACTGACCAGAGGACAGTGGCACCACGTGTGCTTCCAGTGGAAGGGTATGACCGGCGTCTGGGCGACGTTCGTCAACGCCAAAATCCATTCGGTCGGACAAATACCTGTGGTCGGCAATGACGTGAGTAAAATCATCTGAATAAGCATTAACATAAAGCTCAGATTTAAATATTTTATGCTCTATAAGACTCAGCTAAAAATCAGAATAAATTATGCGCACATGTGGGTATATAATAATATGAAATGCTTTTAATATTTTCGATAATAAATGAAATAAAATAGTCTACATTAAACAAGTATAGGATAAATTACCCGTTTACCATAAGTATAATTAATAACATTAGCTAAACCTATTGTAGTAATGCACTTATGCACGGGCCTATACACGCATCAATTATGCTTCGAAATAGTTGGACAATATTTATCATATTGTGACTCTTAGAAAATTGATATATGCAATGAATTACCAAATGCCTCATACTAAAAATATTAAAACATGAATGCATTGTTATAATGTCAGTACCTATGCAATAATATTGTGGCATGTAATATTATATATTTATATAATTTCAGTTTTGATTTAAACTGTAAACACTGAATCGTCTGAATCCGTCACAGTTTACGTTGTATGATATTTTACAGCCAAGGTTTGATTACATGAATATAATATGACATTATTATTTATTAATACTGTCATACTGAAGACACCTGAAATAAATTAACATTGATGTTTGAAGTTAAATGGATAATCACTAATATAATGATATTCAACTATTTAGATTATGGTATTAAAATTAAATTTATAGTATACACCTATGAAAAAAAAAAAACTAAAAACAACTACACCCACAAAAAAACACCAATATTTTATGTGTTTTATTTTATAAAATATTATAAACTTTGTATTAAGAAACTTGCATATATTTGTACTATGGTCAAATTATACAATTACAACAAGAAACTTTGTAAAATCATACTATCGAGCAATAACTTGATTGATGCATTGGACATTTTCGAATACTGCAAAATAACCTTATTAATTAATTAGAGAGTGATATTTAAAAAAAAAATGGCAAATTCAACAACATCCAAGCTCTCAGTGAAAAATATTTAAAAAAAATTAATTATATACGTACTTGCGGCCCGTTATAACCTGTTAAGCATGATATTTTAAAAACTATTTGTCAGATTAAAATATATAATTAGGCGCACACGAGAGAGTTCCATTCTGTTTTTTTCTGTTTTTATTTTTTTCAACCTTCGTGACGCAAACCTCTATAGTGTGCCGGGGCTATACCGGAATGCTTGACTCCGTGCCAAGACAACGAATCGGATTAGATATAAAAGAAGTATTTTCACCCAATGAAGCCAACATTTTACTGCCGACGACGCCCACGTGCTCCTCTTTTTGCTTCTTCCCCTTTTTTAACACTAAATTAATGACACCGATTTTAATTCCCAATCGCCTAAATTGTAAAACATAATAACCAATAACAATTTGTAAAGAACTCAAAAAAATAAATGAATATAACTTATAAGTCTATGGCTCGGGTTTTAGGATTTATATAAGCTAAGAAATCACGAAATATGGTCATGTGTTTATTCACCAAAAATGGCCTGTTAATAGATATGTGGTAAAATAATTATGTTCATCAAAATCAGACAAAACCACGTTTAAAAAATAAATTTTGATTTTGGCTATAGTTTTAATTTAATATAAAACATCTTACAACAGTGTTTGTTTATTAATTTATTATTGTATAACCAATTACAATTTCTAAAAAAAAATATAGTAAAATTCACAAAATAAATAATAATATCATGTAATATAATAATTATGTAGGTAGATTTTATATTTATCTTTTTTGCTTCTACAAAGTTGGCATCTTTATTAAAATTATATTATTTTATTAAGTCTATATTATTATTATTTTCTCGAAAATGTACACAAAGTTTTTACTTGCGAAACGACATGTAAAGACCAAATATAATCTTAAAATTGTAACATATGCTTTAAAAACTGTAAGGTGTTGAAATATGCTCTAAAAGAATTCATATTTTTAATAACAATTTCATGAAACATATTTTATGCTTACATAGCATACAGTATGATTGACCAGAAAATTATGCAAATGCATACAAATCCGAGCTCTACTAATGAAAGTTAATCGTAGGTATATCTAGTCAGGCAATTAAACTTGAACAACATTTAATGATTACTATACATATTATAATCATCATATGCCTGTATATAGGTGCCTGGATGCACTTATTTATTACCTATGTAACTATACGCAATACGCTAACCTCGTTAAAATCGATATAACATGAAATCATAAATCACTTAGTTGACTGCTCCGTAGCTCTGTTCTGATATGCACTGATGAATTTTGAATGAATACCATTTTCGACTTTTTTTAATATTTTTTTTTTCAAATTATCATAAATTTCATGTTTGTCCAAAAACATTGACAATTTAATGCAATATCTTATTATATGTTTTTATTACTAGAATTTAAAAAAAAAGTTTATCGTATCTAATCCACATTAATTTTCATGAGCATTTGGAGTTAGAATTTGGACAAAGTCATCCCTTATAAATTCTGTTGTTTAAAATTCGTAACGTTTATAATTTTAATACCTAAGACTCAAAATGTAGTACAAACTTTAGCATGAGTTATGCCTATAGCGATTTAAAAATATCAAAATTATAATGGCACAGTTTTTTTAAGCATTTACGAAGTTCAAATTATGACAAAATTAATATTTTAAAACAACTCTAATTTTATCTATTTTGTTGTAATTTAAAAATATTATTTGTAGGAACTTGAAAAACCTATTCAAACCATTCTATACGGTTGGTACATAGGTATTGAATAATTAGTTAATAACAGTTAGTATAATATTATATGAAATTATATTATATACATAATATAAGTACCTATGTGACTAGGTTTTGGAAAAAAAATATTTCAATCTACTGAATAAAAAAATATTAATAAATACGACATACCGTCTCCGCTTAAAATAATTTTTCGCATGCAATGATTGAATTCAAATCATAGCTACTCAATGACTGACTACCCTGATTTTATTTTGTTTTCCAATTATTAAACACTTCAAAATATTTTTGAAACTCTCTAGTGTAATAGAGATATTATGTATTATATAAATGTATATTAAATATTATTATTACATATATTTATTATATAATGTGTACTACATGGAGATTTTACAGATTAATCGTAAACATATTATACAAAACGTCATCACATAATATTGAAAATGTGTTGTTGTTAATATTATTATCATATTGCTTTCATGCTCAGGGAAATGATAATAATAATTTGACGAGCGTAAAAGCGTTCGCCGACTTCATCGCACAAATCGATTTAAATATATGTCAAAACAAATACGCGTCACTGATAAAGAACGACATTTAAAGTGGCATTTGAAAAGTCATTAATTTATTCAATATAAAGTCACATAAAATATATACAATAATTAAAAATAACGAAAAAAATGATAAAGTTCTGTGTTTTTCATAAAAAAAACACATTTGTTTTCACTTTTGTAGGTCAATGATTTTTAGGATGAGCCACGTTAATGGGAATCCATTTTTACTCGTCCATTGATTATTATATTATGGCTGGTATTTTGATGGAATGACATTTTTTCTGACGCTTTAAAATGTAACTCCTTAAGGAGAAAATGTGTTTTGATACTGATACTTGATAGGTACTAATTGATTTTAGTGTAATTTTTATTTTGCCTTTTTCGATAAATTTGATAAAATACATTTTTTTAGAGCACTGTTAACAAATTGTTATACATAAGTTATTGAACAAAACGTATTTTTGTAATAAATAAGCTCTAACAACAAAAGGCTATCAACATAGTGCCGAACGTAGATTAAATATGCGACACTCGTCATTCGTTAATAGCCGTTCTCATATCTACAATTAATGCATAATACATTTTATGTTTCAAACTAAGAAGTTCGAAAACCTAACTTATAATTAAAGTATTGCTTAAAAAATATACTTAAAATATAATTTGTTACATATTAAGCTCAAAAAAAAAAATTTTAACTAATTTTTTTGATATTTTTTAGTCGTTATTTATATGCATGTAAAAATCTTTCTAAACTCATTTGATTTAGTAATTGGACTTTTGGACTTGCTTCTAAATTTTTTTTAGTGTCATGGAGCTGATTGTTTTTTAAACCTGTTAAATACATTTTTATTTAAAATTTTAAAATCTATATTATGCTAATGTTAATACCCATGTATAAGAATGTAAAGAACGCACTATCAACATTTAGGTGGCATTCAGTGGCAAATTACTATAAAGTAAAAATTATAACAATCAAATATTCACAATAGGTAATTTTACAACACATTTTCAACAATTAAAATATTAGCACACCCGATGCATACTTTTAACAAATATTAACAACAATAATTGTGAATAGAGGGTAAAATAAACCTACACACAATACATATACACATGCGTATAGAAATTAGTAGTTAATTTAACTTTTACAGAAATTGCTGAACGACTAAATGTTATTTGCGTTGGGTAATTAAGATAACACTAGTGTGTAGCTGAATTAACTTAATAAATCAACAATACATAAATATAGACAGTTATAATGATAAAAAAAAAAAGGCCAAGAGTTAAATTGGCTTGGTAGACGATTTTCAAAGTGATGATGTTGGTTTATTAGTTTAAATGTATAGTTAAAACAACATATTTTATTTACAGTCAAATTGCAATCAGTCAATTATCAGCAAATCGTACTTTGGTTTTTGGACATTATATTCATACATTAGTTTCATAGGCATATAAAATATTTATAGGAGACTAACCAGCAGTGACCAGAGTTATAATTTGATGTCATTCACAATTCACTTATTACCTAGTCAATGTATAGAGTCTTATCAGCAATAATGATATTTTTTTAAAAATTTAATAATTATTATTACTCTTTTTTCTGTATAGTTCTATTATAATGATTTATTCACAAATGTATCGTTAACTAAATGATCCGTTGTCAAACTCTATATTATACATCAACTTCAGCTAAGTTTCAACCATTATTTAAAAAATTGAAAAACCAATACCTACGTTAGAAAATTATTATTTTATTAAAACGACAACATTATAAATACAATTCAACTTACAAATTATATTTGTTTATTTGTACCTATATATTATTACAATAAATGTGTAAAATGTCAACTACTTGTTAAGTATAATAAAGATTTCATTAATTCGATGTGAATACCCCATACATATAAATATATTATAGTTTAATTAAATAGTATACACCAAATATTAGTTGAAACATTGAAAAGTCAAAACATGAAAACGATAGTCGTGTATCTATATATCTATACCTACCAGCAAAATATAGTTTGTTAGCCAGTTTTAACTGGTATAAATTATTATATCAGTCAATAACACTGAATAATATACAGCAAAATTTTTTAAAAAAGTATTACAATGCATATTATATTTCAGTAAAATATATACAGAACACAAATATTGTACTTTTGTGTATTTTATTAATGTATTTTTACGTCTTCTAATATGTACACATTATTGGACACAAACAAAAAGAAACAAAAAACGATAAATATATAAAATAATCTTTATACCACGGTTTTCATCAACAAAAATACTCAAAGTAGGTATCCATAATCGAGAGCAACGCTTAGGAACATTTGGCATACACCCATGTGTCACCTACGTCGTTGTCAGTTGTAAATTATAAATGACTATTACCAGCTTTTAGTTAATGGACTTTTATTTTGTTCTAATGATTAGGTACATTTATGTTGATCTTAAATGTATTACAATTAGTACCATCTCATAACCATATAATATTCCTACAATATTTTGTGTTAGTATTTAAGAAAAACTATTTTGTTTTACTAAGCATAATAATTTATGTTTTCTGTATTAATTAATTATTTTAATAGCAAACAGATAAAAATATTTGGAAATCAACTTTTTACCTCAACATAAGATATTTATTAATAAAGTGTTTCATACCAATGTATAAATAATATTGAAGGACTTTAAATAATTTAACCAATATACGAGCAATAAAAATTACTATTACACATAATTTCTACCATAGTAGCCAGTAGGTATTAAGTATAAAAGTATATTAATGATTAATGAATAAAACTATACAATTCTTAATTTCAAAACGACTATTAAAGATATATATAAAAAGTATCTATTAAATAGGTATCAAATTCATTTTTAGAAAGGTCAATTTAAATTTTAAATTAAATATATTATGTAATATGTAGGTATATTACTTATAATTTATTGGTATACCAACGAGTATATTATATATTTGTATACTTTTCGCATGTTAAATAGCAGGTAAGCATTGTTAATTTACACACAATCAATATTTTTTATTAATAAATAACCAATTCGCTAATGGCAAAATTTTAACAACATAAAAAATGTAATAGGTACTTATATATTATAATAGCTATTATATTTTATGCTTTACCATTTTTTGTATCGTCATACATTTTCTATACTATTCTATGTCTTATGATGCCTAAATAAATCATTATTATACTTAAAGAGTATATAAAAAATAACTCCTTAATAGACACCTGAAGTTTGGTGAACATGTCAAAGAATTTATAATAAGTACCAGCTACGTTTTCTTTGAAAAAATTGGTTTTTCAGTGAAAACTGATTTAAAATAGAGCCTACTTAATTTATACTCTGAAATGTAATTTCGTATTTCTTAGTTTCTACGATTCCAAATTTTATTTTGGTATAAGCATATATATGAAAACTTTCTAATGAGAAGGGTTGAAAAAATTCAAACAAGATTTTTAACCATATATGCTTTTATCAGAATTGTTTTTTGAGTAATGTAGTAGTTTATCATTAAACATAACTTCCAAATTCAATAACACAGCATAAATGTAACATACCCACTTCACTGCTCCAGGAACCCATACATTCGATCAGCTACTATCTCTTTTTAAATAATTTGTTTATCTTATCGACATAAATACAGCATACCTACTAACAACGTAATCGTGTCACATATGGCTGTTCGATTTAAATATTTAAATTTCTGCTTTTTAAATATTACATTACTAGACTATCTATACATATTTATAATAATGCAATAACATTACACGCCATTAGTTATATAATACGTAATCAAACTTTTTAATCAATGCATATTATTTAAACGTCAATAACTTTTACTGCTTATAGCCATTCAAATAATTCAGAGAGAAGATTATTTCCAAAGATTTAAAAAACAATTGTTTAAGAACAAACCGAATGATTTGTTTACCTATAATATAAGTATACGCATTACCTATACATAAAAGAGTGTTTTTCCTATTTCAAATTTACATTGTCCGTTAATAAAATTAATCGAAACGTACACAATGAATTTTGCGTAGTTTTATTATACGATGATGAATGTAATAATATGGCGATAAATAATAGAATTCCGTATACGACAACAAAGGAGAACTAATAAACTCGCGTAAACGTACTTGAGAGTTATACACTCATTTGACAGGTGTACGGAACGACACGTTCCAACATGTGTTTATCTCGTAACTTCATCATTCAAACATAACCATAGGTACATACCATTAGGTATATGGCACTACGACTGGGATAACGTGGTGCAAATTTTCGTGACCCATTTGTTACGGTACGGTTTTGCTTTTATCGTCCTTTCTGTGTTTTTCTCTCTCTCTTTTGAAGAAAAAGTAGCGTAAGATTACCAAGTTTTGAAAAAAAAAAGTATTCCTTGAACTAAGCTATAATTATCATAAATTCATACAGTGGCGGCTATCCTCAAAAATAGTATGTGTTACTGTGGATATTTCTGATGAACCACTATACCTACAAACGATGACTGTATTTAGTTGAAAATATAAAAAACTGGATAATTGTGTGATTGGTAATTTTTTGTTATACAATGATTCATTAAAATGCAATTGTTTTTAAAATTATGTTACAATATATAATGAGACATTGTTTTTAATAAATAATTATTAATTACCCATCCGCCCACTCCCCAACCAAATGTTATACCTATGTGTTGCTGAAGCAATATACGGATCATAGGATATAAGGCGCCACTGAGTTCATAATAATATGATATAATTCATTACTATATTATATACAATAATTTGATCGATTTATTACTTAAAATATATTATATAATATTTATATTTATTCGATGAATTTTGGATGATATATTATATACAAACGATTTACTCTGAAAATCATTAACATTTATTGTAATTTAACGCTATTACGCGTAAAAGAATACTAGCTAGGAATAACGAAAAACCCCAGGTGACTTGTAACATTTTATCTGCCTAATAAGTAATAACATTAAAAAAAAAAAAAAAATATCGACATAGTGGGGAACGAGAAAAACACTTTTATTTTATTATAAAAAAAGAACAATGAAAATTACAAGCAATAAAACGTCGATAAAATTATATTATTATCCTTTCTTAGCGTGCCTAATAGATGTTAGTTAATTCGATGTGATAATGTCATATTTTTAATATACTTTTAATGACCTGCGTCAAACTTGGACAAAATGACAGCCTTATCGTAAAATATAATTTATTTGCAAAATATACGAGTACCTATATAATATTTCGTAAATGTATAGGTAGAGCCGTCATAGTATTGGAATTTAAAATTATGGGAAAACATTATACTATACTTGCTTCCAAAAGTACCTTTTGGAAATAATTTGCATCCCCAAAAACAGTATATTGTCTAATAACTAATAAGTAATAATTGTGTCCAGCACATATGAAAATGAAGTTTTGCAAAGAATTCACTTGAGTCCCGCATTAAAAATAATAAAATTAAAATAATTTGGCAACTGTCACAATTTATCCTATTATTAAATAAAAATGATTCAACTAATGTTTTAGGTAAATTAAATGAAATATTATTTTTTAAAACTGAAATATGTGATTGACGTTTCCTGAAAACTCTTTTAAACGCTCCATATTTGAAGGTTCTTTTCACTTTAAAATCTTATCATTCATTTATAACAATAAGCTTCAATGTCTCACAATATATCATACATCATCGGTAATGAAAATTTGTAATAAATAATCACAAAAATATTATGTGGCCTGGTGTGGCGCGGTGTTTGGCTCCAGTCTCAAACGTGTTCTGAAGTCAAGCATCAGCCGGCGCCTGTGGTTCCCGGATGGGTGACCACGCGAGTTTCAGTGACAAAATCTTCGTCACGCATACACGTTTTCCGAACCAACCTTACCCGCTACTAATGCCAATGGTATAATAGTATTATAATCCTTGTTAAAAATGTAAAACTGCACATTGGTGTACATATTATAAATCATTGATAATAACAGTTGCCCGCTATCTTATTACATAAGCTCTCTCTGCGGGGGGGGGGGGGGCAGTGGTAGTGGTGGTGGCGTGTTATGGACCGCTAAAAAAAACCAAAAAAGTTTTTACACAAATGTTGGTTCGTTTTCAGACGATGTCATCGAAAGCGTGGAATCTGCGCGGAAATGGCGCCGGTATAGTGGGCGACGACAGCGCGCCCTGCCGGAACGGTTGGCAAGCGTATGGACTGTACTTGAGCGGCCCGGTGGCGGCGGCGGCGACAACGGTGGACGCGGCCAATGCGGCCGGCAAGTCGTCGACGAACGCGACCACCGCGTCCGGGAGGACGAAGAATAACAGCAAGCGGCAAGCGGTGTTCGACTCGGACTCGGACGACACGCCGTCTGTCGGCGCTGGGCAGTCCAAGTCGTTTCAGTGGCTCACCAAGTCATTCGCGTTCATGAAACGCATGTTCACGTTCGTCATCATACCGTTCTTCAAGTTCGTTCGGAACACGTTCTTCCAGACCCGTTCTTTGGACGACACAGTGGTGGACGTGAGCGAGACGCACCTGACGGTCAGCGACGTCAAGTTCGAGCCACCGTCGTCCGTGGCCACGGCCACGGTGGCCGCCAGCGAGTCGAGCTCAGATGACGACAGTGACAATAAAGTCAACCGGCGATCGTCGTCGTCGTCGTCCAAGCGGGAAACGGACGACGGCGGCCGTTGTGGTGGCACGCGGACCAACGACGATCGTGTGACGGCGGCCGACCTAGTGGCCGCAGGGTCGGCACCGACGGCGGCCGTCGACGATGCGCTTTCGCCAAACGCCAAGCGGTACTTGCGGATGGTCAGCGACGGCCTGAACGACGTGGGCGTAAACGCGGCGTTCGTCAAGCGGGCGTTCGCGTGTTGTAGCCGCGGGCCATTCGATCCGCGGGCCGACGTCGCGGTCATCGACTGGGACCGGACCAGGGCCCACGCGCACGACGTGACCGATACGCCACACGTCTGCGGACGGTATTGAACGGCTGCAGCTCACGCCTCTCCCCCCCCCCCGTAATCTTCACCCTTTTTTCATCGTCCTAACGTCGCGTCACGTCTGGTTATTATTATTATTTTTTTTTATTATTATTGTATATACCTACGTCTCTTGGATCGTACGTATATAAGGCATCCTAAAATCTAATCATTTTAAGCAAACATCCCTCCCCCCCCACACAGAATCATGATAGGGTAGGAAGGTTGGTTTATTACTAATCGATAGGTTTCAAGTAGGTATTTTATTATTTTAGCAAAAATAAACTACAGACTTCCCCACTCAGAAGAAGTCCACAAGATATTCCATATATTAACGTTTCGTACAAGGGTCATTCGATATGTTTACCATTCATAATATATGGTATAATATTATGAACGTGCAATCTATATTCTAAGCTCGAGTTACTTTTCATTTTAATTGATACTCTCTATTTTTTATATACCTATATAGTGTATACATAAAAATACATTCTTTTGGAAGGATAAGCGACTATATATGTATAGATGATGTATTCTTATTCTCAATTCCATAACCAGACTTTCGATCCAACGTTACGTCTTACGTCTATCAAGAAGAGCTATAGTGAACGTACAATGTATCATGCCAAGTAACTCGTGTAGGACGTAGGTACTAGTACGGCTTATATAATGGATATACTATAAGAAAAAATATTTTATTAGAAAGTATTTATAAATAATATTATTTTAAATGTGTAATCGTTTTTAAAATAAGCACTTATTATTTATATATTTTATATTTCAATACTTTTAAAAAAGTTTATATTATATTACAAGACTGTCGGATCTAGGATAAACCAATGAATAGTACTTAACGAAAAACATAATAAAAACGTGTTTATCTACACTCACAAATAAACACTTATAAATAATATATAGTTAAGTATAATAGTCTTATGGCTACCTCTAAATCTCAATATTATCACATTTTTACTATACCATATTTTATAGTATTTAGTATAATATTATAGCTTAAAAACAAAGCATTCTAACCTACTAATGAAAACTGAGATATTATAATATTATGACAAAAGTACACAACAAGTAATAAAAAATAAATGTTTAAAACTTTAAACTACCCCTATCGATCGTGATGATATTGCCGCCGTCGTGCGTAAAACAGGCGCAACATGTTATCGTATGTACGGTGAAGACTGAGGTTTGTGAACCTTCGAATGGTTATAATCAAAAAGATATGCATGTAATAGAAAATAGAGGTATATGCCTATAAGGTAATCGGTTTCGGCTTTTTAACAGAATTTTATTCGTTTATTAACATACAGGTTTACGATCGAGTTAAATGTTAACACAAAGTCAAATATAAAATATATACCAAAGTTGTATACGATGTCATAAACTTATAAAATTATTTCGTCGGTTTACCGTATGTTATAACTGTAGTATATGTGCGTGAAAAAACTTAATAAATTTATAATAACACTACAACTGTATATCATTAGATCTTGCGAAATACGCCCGCCATAATATGTTTGGTAATACAATTTATTTTAAGTATTATGTGATTTTGGCAACCGACAAAATTCAGTAAAGCACTTGAAACAGTGTAAATAAATATATTTTTTAGATCCATTATATAATTTTACTGAAACCCCGTACTGAACATACCTACCACGTGGACCGTATTTATTATTTTATTCATGAGTTGAGGCGGTAAAAATAATAATTTGTTTGGACAGTTATTTTTTATTCAAGTTCATGCTATCACCGCAATAATAATAATAATATATGCGTTTGTGAGTTGTTATCGTTAAATGATTATATTTTACATTTTCACCGTTAAACTTCGTCATTGTTCGCAGATGTTTATATTATGTTATTATGTTAATCGCGTTATTTGTCGATATCACAACTCGGCCGTTCGCCGACGTTTTGTTTGTATGTTTTTTAATTTTTTTTTTTTTTTAGATACGATCACTAGTAGACTATTTTATCACACATATATATATGCGTTTGCAACAAACGATTTGTTTAGTATATAATATATAACTATATAAGTATGTACAGTATAATATACATAATATATGATAATAAATTGTACAGCTCCGTTATCGAAATACTCTGCTCTTTTATGTTGTACTTTATTTCAAATGTTCTCATACACGTCAAAACATAAATAATATAAAATATATACATTATGTACCTACATATATATAATACCAGGTATATGTCTGCAGTGTTTGCTCTCTGCGCGAAGGGAATCGTCCGGCCGGGTGCGGGGCTTCCGTGAGTATAAGGTGTACTTTGGAGCTCCATTTTTTTCTCGTATACGTATTATTGTATGTATGTCAATATTGGCGTGGCACAATTATCGTTTTTGCGCTGGCAAACATTAACGATAAGACGTTTTTAAAACATACACCTGTAGAACGTTTGAAACGCAATAATATAGCTAATAATATATAGGTACTTATGCAATAATATACATTGCGACGGGTAACGAATGACCAAACGCCTTGCAATGTCTCAAGTTCTATATACAGTCCGTACTCCGTAGCACTGCTAAATGTTCAATATTTATGAAAATGCACTAATATTAAACTCAATTTTGGCAGTTTGCAATGTTTGCATTAAAAAACTAAAATGGCATCATTGACCCTCACAATGCACACTGCATTATACAATAATTCTAACCTATTCAGTCAGGCCTTATGACCTGCACAGTGCACATTAATATTGAACAGTTAGGTATTTAACAATATATACTATTATTAAATTATTTACTTGTTTCAGTTATTTTTATAGGTATAAAACAAAAATATTTTCTCAAATAATAAAAAAGGTAAGACATATTTGAAAAAAAAAAAACAAAGCCATGGCCAGAATGCTGCATAATATATTATTTTTTGATATTTATTACTTATTAGTTATAGTCATATTAGTAATATTATTACTATATCAAATTATATTATTATGTTACGTGGTTAACATGCACTAGGTTATGTCCTTTATTTAAGTACTAAATTCTTCATGTATGGTCTGCCTTTGTCTTTAATCAAAAAGCACTTATAAGGGAAGGGTGTGCTTCAGAATGCTAAGAAGCCCTAGGTTTCAAACAACCTAAATGAGCCTTTTTGTTACGAATTGCTTGAAAATAATTGTAGTCTGGATTTTGAGTTTTTATTTTTACTCACTTTAAAAGTTGTTTGAATATTCATATTTTATATACAACTAATTTGAGTTTTCAAATCAAAAAATTAGTCTTATAAAAACTATTATGATTTATTGTTGAAAATGTTTATCAATTTATGATAAAACCATTAATCTATTTTATTGAAAAAATATAACGTTTTTAAAAATAATCGATAATTTAATGATATGTAGCCCTCCTTCGTGGTATGTGGCAAATCCCACACAAAGCATAAAGGCTTGAATAATTGTACATCCTATGGCACCCATAGGGTAATTTTCCGGAGGGGGGAGGGAAATTGAAACTAGATTCCAAAACTTATTTATAGCATATAGATACTAGTTTGGTATTTCTTAAAAGTCGTTGACGTGCTCTAATAATTTCAGACATTTAGGTGAGGTATTTTAAAATGATTGTACAACTTCAACTTTTCAACTTTTCTAGTAGAATAATTGGTCGGATCATAAACTTTAATGGAGGTTTTTGAAAGCAAATTGGATCTTGTTGGTACTTTTAGAAGGTCAAAATTGAAAATTCTTAGTATATACTTTTAAAATATACGGAAAAAAAACAAAAATTAATAAATGAAAATTTGTTAAAATTGTTTGGTAACATTGGTATTTGCCTTTGATCGTGTTCGCTTGGATTGTATATTAGATTAATTTTAGTTTGTTTCCTAAAAGTTTTTAAAAAAGTTATTCTTTTTCAGACAAAAAACTTAAAAATATTATACAATAAGTTTCCTCATAAATTTTTACTATAGCTATTTAAAAATATTAACGATATATGGTCATAATTTTTTTTTTATAAGCATTTAAAGTTAAAATGTTGATAAAACCACGATTAATTCGTAGTTAAAATGTATAAAATATCAAATTTATATACCTAAGGCTTGAACATTTAAGTATTTAACACGTACTCATACTTGTACCAAAAAAATACTGATCATTTTAGAAAAATATGTATGCAAATACAATGTGTTTGTAAAAATGAATTCAACTTACCTTGGTATATAGGTTATATGTAGAGGGAGGGGCTTACGCCAGTATAGAAAGTGATAAGTATTAAGCAAAAGTCCATGGCACCAAGTGCGTGGCATCAAATATGAAATAAGTAGGTATATAAATTCAAAGCATAAATAATTATTTTTTCATACTTTATTATTTTCTAGGGGGGGGGGGCATTTCCAATTTAACCTGGTTAGAACACCTACCAATAATTTAAATATTAATAAACTTGTTATCATGTATTTGTGTACGACTGGTATATTACCCCGAGGCCCGCTATATGGGTAGGTATAGTGGATAAAATATTGCACTTAATTTTAAAAATCTGACTCTTATATTATAATATATTATAGTACCTACCTAACAAGTTTAAAATTCAAGTTCAAGAATTAATTGGAATTTTAGATCCATGTGACCTGTGAATAATATAGGATTGATGTGTGCCCTAGCGGCTCGACGAGTAATTCTTGGAAAATGGGTGGGACGTTTAGTCGGACAGAAAGTTTCATGGAGAATCGTCAAGATAAGTGTCACCGCACTCCACGTCACTCGTCAGAACAGCGCACATCATCGCTATTATATTATAACCACTCGCTGACGGCACGCTAAAATGGTTAAATATAGATCAAAATTTAGGCGTTCAAATTTTGTCTCACTGCACAACGAAATATATAAGGAAAATGTTAGAAACGTCAACTATTACGAAAGAAGACCGGGAGTAAAACAGACGTTATCGCACGGATCTTTATGCATTAATATTACCACAATGTGATATAAGTATGCAATATACTTCATCTTACGGTTGCTGCCGTGTACCAGAAAATATTTGTATAAAATTGTAAATAGGTGGTTGAAATTTGAAGTTTATTAAGAGGCATGGATCCGGGTGCTGGGGTAAAAACGTAGTTACCAGCCGTAGGCGTAGCACCTAACCACCCGTAGGATACTAAGATGAAATTTAATTTTGAGGGTTATGCAAAATTGTAGGCCTAACACGAACCGCGATATGTAACTAGCTATTTATGCCTATTACATATTATTACAGTGTACCTACCTACTAATCACTACAGTGATAGTATATAATATTGTACTAGTATATAAGTTTGTACTGTGGTCTGTGGCGAAACGAAAGTCTTGATCTCCGGCCATACAATACGTCTTGTCACCCGCGTCTTCCACGGCGCAAACGTCAAGGTAAGATGCACAAAGTCGCCTATATTATTTACAGGTCCTTATAGAAATATAATATTTAGCATACACTGTATAAACAGTTGCAAACGTCTGAATTAAACCGTTATTCAGAATTCAAAAATTATAATTTATCGTAGTAATTATACTAATATGGATATAATAAGTTTAAAAAATCCGAAGATTAATCAGAGTTAGATTGATGATGGCAGATGTATGACAGTCTTTAGCAGTGCTCGACTTGGCAAAATTAAAGTAGGAGGACGCTGTTAACTTTTGAAAAAAGAGCGTCCCCATCACTTGTTAAACGTTACTAAGCCCCCGCGGCTATGTCCCCACACCCCCTATAACCCTCTCTAAATCATATACAAAATATTCATAAATAATCTTTTCTTGAAGTTGATACTGTAAATATTAGATTATATATTTTCGTTACTTATAAAATATAATAATAAACTCAAAACTAACTAAATAAAAAACAATTAATTTTAACTATTTATTTAAATAGCTCCATAGTTTATCATAGGTATGATGTTCTTTCTTATCTTCCAAATTTATCCTTTTTGGACAACAGTTTTCTTCTGCATCTCTTTTATCACTTAATATCCGGTCCGACCAATTTTGTACATTCAGTACATCCAAGTCTTTAAGGAGCTCATCATATTTTTCTTTGAATATATTACCTGCTGTTGTTGAATGAGATGCTTGAAAAGTAAATAGCGTAGAACGCGTATTGTTGGCTAGGCTTTTGAAAAAGGTCGAGCACTAGTCTTTAGAATAACACTAGCACCAATTAAAAGTATACATTTTCGTGCATTATCGTCGGTTTGGAATTTTAGTGTAATTTAACTTGAATTCTCAAATGTGTAGGTAACAACATTTCTACTTACTTCAGTATCATTGAATATTCGGATGCATATAATTTTTAATAAAAGCTTATATACTTCAACTGAAACATATAATACGCATATATATATATAAGTATATGTGACATATGTATATATAGTGAAACCTACACTAATGGACACCTCCCAATAGCGGACGTTTTTTGGGGAACGGTAACATTTTCACTATTTTTCAATAGGAAAACCTTTGAATAACGAACTCTCCGAATAACGGACATTATTTTATTAGGGAATTTTTAAAATAATGGTAAATCCCTAATCATTATTTGAAAATATACGCGTATTCACATTCGTAAAATCATTTCCACTCACGACACCAATCTAACGGGCACCGATGATCCTGATGAGCCCGATGAGCCCGAAAATGAGAAAGAAGACGAGCCTGAAGAAGCAGAAAATTCAAAATATCAAATAACAAGTTTACAGGATGCTTTATCTGCTGTAAAGAGCGTAAGTCATTTTATTTCATCAATAGAGGTAAAGAGCAATTATATTTTTACTTCTGCTGTAACATTAGCGAATGATATTACTAATGAGATTGTTCAGAGACTGTGTAATTATAAACAGACAAAGCTCACCGATTTTTTCAAACAAAAATAATTTAAAAATACATGTACATAATTTTGATTTTGATTGTAAAAATATACTTTAAATAATAATATGTAATTACCTAATAATAATTTGTAAAAATATAAGAATGTAATAATTTATACAATAAATAATAAGTAATAACATTATATGTATGTACATAGTACATAATTATACAAATAAATTTCAAAAATGTATCCCCTCTGAATAACGGACAAAATGTTGGTGACCGAGAGTATCCGCTATTCAGAGGTTTCACTGTATTATGTACATCTATAAATATATACATAATGAGCAAATAACACTGGATAAATTTTATTCAACTTTGCTAAAATTATGAAATCGACCAAGTGATGTAACTTGCCATGCAATAACATTTAACTATGTATTTTCAATAAAACTAATTAGTTAAATTATAATAATTTTATACAAAAATGTAGGTAGGTACCTACAACTACAACAGTAGAATAGTTAGAAATACATAATATTATTATCATCGTATTTTTTTTTTTGAATAGTTGATGTGCCGTCTTGAGTGATATGTTTGAATTCACGTAATAGTTTTTTTTTTTTTTTTTAATATTTTATCCTACTTAATAATTACCAATATTAGATAACACTCTCAAAATGTTCAAATAAAATAACTGAAAATACTATACTGAGCTTGCTGTATCTACATACGCACTGCACTACGAATAGCTACTCTAAGCTAATTAGATTTTTAAATTATTAAATCTTACGGCAAAATACCCACAGCAAACGGATAAACGTTAGTACGTATAAATAATTTATGTGTATATTTGAGATTATTATTAATTCATGGCAACTACCGTTTGCTTGTTTCCCGAATAAATATGATTATTATCTATATTTAATGGTAATAAACGCACTAAACATAATTCAGCGGATCCTTTCGCAGCTCTAACTTCTTCGTGTATACACTGTAATCCATCGATTATTTCTTATTTTACGTTTAGTTGTGTGACAGACGGCATAATATATCAATAATATGAAACATCAAAACCCTATATTATATTATATTATACTATATATTCGATACGTTTATATACCTACGTAGGTACCTAAACTATAAACACAACGTAAAAACACATATACGCGTTTAATAATATTATACTATACGACGACAATATATTATTACGATCGGCCGCAGCAACGTCGTGGTATAATAATTGTCTGCGAATGATGTAAATTTAATATTTTCCCTTATTGTGTGTACCTACCTACCTATACGCCGAGTCAACAGCTATAATAATATAATGTATGCACACACACTGCACTTACCTACCTACGCCGTAGGTATACACAATACACACGTCTTGTTCTACTTCTACATTCGTTATATTATTATTAGGTCAAACACGAGGCCGGTTAAAAGCCGCGAGGACGGTATAATAAAGGGAGTTTAATATGATACATTGTTATATTATGTGTATATATGCGACGATATTGTATACTTACGCAGTTACGCCGCCGCCGTCGAATAAACGATGAAAACAATACGTTTTACCCTTTTAGCCGAAGTCGATTTTTTTAAATTTTTTTTTTTGGAACACACCCGGCTACGGGAATAGGTCACCGGTAGACGGCGCGAGCTATAGGCGGTAATATAGCGAAATACAGAGTTATATATTTAGAGACAGAGAAAGTGACTACCGTATATAAATTATAATATTATTCCACCGGTAGTGGAAATAAAACAGAGGAAGAAGCCATTCATTATTATATAATACATTAATACGGCGCTTATAATAATAATAAAATATATTTATTTTTTTATTTTCAGTAATATTGAACAGATTTAACGTGCAAGCGAGTCATATTATGCACTTATCATATTTTTAATTTTTACGACCAAATTGTGTGGAAAACGCAACGAGAGTTGATTTATTTCCAACACTTGGCAAACATTCGGGTGTGTTTCACAACATGGAGCTCCGTACAGAGCTCATAAAATTATTTATAAATTTAAGAAACACGTTAATATATATATTATTATTACGTATAAAATATATATGTTTATACGCATTCAAACCTTGAAAACAATATTTTTCACTCAAGTTTCCACAGTTTAGGTACCACGCACGGACTATTATATCAATGCACTGCAGCAATCACGGGTTTGATTGTGTTCAATACAACTGGGACATTTCAGTTAGTGTGCACGCAATAATAATAGTCAATAGATAATATCGAGACGATTGACGTAATATTTATCTGTACCTGCATAGTGCATAGTACCAATTCAATAAAATTATGACGCGTCGACTCCAGTAACTGCCATAATAGTGGACTACTCTAGCTACTCGTATTATATATTGTCCTTTTACGTTAACGTCATTTACGAAATTAAGAACGAACGAATAAACAGGTTTTTGGTAGGTTCTATTAGTAGATATAAAAATTCTTAAAGTCAGTAGAGTAACGAAATTATGAGATTTTTTTCTTATAGGATAAATTATAAGGTAATTGAATCAAAGAAGCCATTGATTATATTTAGGAGTTAGTATAAACACCTAAAACGTATGGGTTAACTTAGGACAACTTTAAAAGTTCTTAGAATGATATCAACACTATAGATTATAATATTATAATAAGCTCAATCAATATAATATAAATATATATTAATTACAGTGTCTACTAAAATAAATAAATAAAAAATATACATAGGTATTACCTATATAACTAAGTATAATGTTTAAACTTTTTATCGAAATATTTTTAACGTGACAGCAAACAAATTAATAAGACGTAAGATTTTATTTTATTAAATATGTTTTCAACAAATATTTACTATTTTTAATAAGTCGGCAAAAGTGGGCATTAACTATTTAAAAAGTTAAATTTAAGTAAAAAGTTATTTAATTTTCTTATCAATTTATGAATTTAACTAGTTTAATTGGCAGATGAAATAACTTAAATTTCCTCAGTTTATTTAAAAAGAATATACCAAGTTAAAAATTGTTGACATTTTTTGTTTATATGGTTTTTAACGTAAATATTAATACTAAAATAAAAATATAATTTTCTTGATAAAATAATTTTGTAAAAAAATATATTTTAGTAGATTAGTTAGGTTAATATTAACATCATAATATCATATTATGACCTTAAATTGCTATTTAATAAAAAATAATTAACATTTTTAAATTATTTATTGGGATGTGTTGGTATAGTTTAAATATATAATAATCACATAAAGTAAAATAGGTAGGTAATACACTGTACATTACCTTGAAAGGTCAATACAATTGTTTATTATAATTTAGAAAATTAGAAAGAACGCAGTCACTCTTTATGTGATCCACATACTATTTTAAAAAAGTAGATTAACTTTTTTTAAACTGAATTTAGCTAATATTTTTTTCCATATTAGCTTATAACTCGCTGAGTTAAATTTACAATTTGTTAACTTTGCTGTTAACTTTTAACATATAGATATTGTGTCGGCTTAACTTAACTTAACTTGGCTACCTTTGTAAGTAGGTAGGTATATTACATTTTCTATACATTTAAATTTCAAGTTTTAACTTAGATAATATTATGTAAATATTCAAATATGTACTATAAAGAATAGGTATATTATATATTATAAAGTAGAGTGAGTATAAAAGTAAGAAGGAAAAACAAAAATTTAGGAAGATATTATTACAATATTGACAACAATGATAATCACCATATTATGCTACATCGCTAGGTATTTTACGTATAGTTTCCATAAGGATTTTTTAAGTACCTATACCCAATACAAAATACTGGTGGATATTACTATTAAATATTTATTCTTGACTGAAATTGACCTCGTGAGCGTATTCAGTGGGCCCACAAATAAATCATAGTGATATAGTGAACTTAAACTTATACAAACTACTAATTTCTGTGTTTAAAATAGGTAGGTACCTTGTACCTACCTATTTACAAAAGACATTGTATTCATGTTTTCTTCTTATTTTTAATTGCCAGTTGACATTTTTCAATAAAATTACCACAAAAAGTTGTACTCACCACTTGTACCTCTATATATATATATTATAAATTGAACATTCTAAAAAGATCAATTTTCTAACTCCCTCGTCAAAAATAATAGTGAAAATAGCCCACTCGAAATATAATATAATATAATATATATAATGCATATACTCGTACATATGCAACTACCAATCGAATTATGATTGATTTTAATAAACATGAAGTAATGGTTTAAATGGGTGTGTCAGAACTTCCGAGCTATCAACTTATTTTATTATTCAATTGTATTGATTAAACATTATTTCATTTCAGTTTTTTTTCAGTTTCACTAGTGTTCAATAAATTTATTGTAAAGTTTTTTTTTTTCGAATATGATATTCAATTGTATTACAGTCGTTTTATATAATTAGATAGATATAGTACAACATTTAAAACAAGTGTCAACACTATATAATAGCAAGCATGGGCGTACTCACGGAGGGATTGCAATGGCATGATGAACTTTTTTTACCTATGAGGCCAACAAAAGTTGGGACACCCATCACCTATAAGACAAAAGCCCTATATTTTGAGGGGGAAGTTAAGCTTATTCAAGCCCTTCTAAAGTTTTTCGACGACAAGTCTCAAAAAACACAACAACTAAAGATTGTTAGATTTTGTCAAAAAACTATATTACAAATTTCAATCATAAGTTATGATTCGTAACGGTATATTAAACGGTTTGTAATAAGTACATTTTTAGTATTATTGACATACTTACTGGCTACATGTACAATTTTAAAGTTGAAATTAGGTAAAATTCCGTTGAAAGGATTAAAATATATTATATATATACCTATATACCTAATTGAGATTATAATGACAATAATAATAATAATAATAATATGTAATTATAATGAATAAGGAAAATTAAATAGCAATAATATATAATATATTAATATTTGTATTTAATTAGTCATTTATAAATATATTTATTTTTTACTTTTTGATGTTCATAGCAGTGATTCCTAACCTTTTGTTATGGTGCCCACAAGTGTACTCTTTGTACCTACTCTTGGTAAGCAAACCCCAACTAAAAAAATCAAGTATACCATAATATGGTACAATTAATAATAACTTTTATTATAGTCAATTTTATCATTTAATATACCTAATTACAATACTGAATACTGAATACCTAATTCGGTTAAATATGAAGATTATTTTTACGTATGCCGAACTAATATCGTTTCATCGCTTGCTCCGTGTATTACAACCAGGTCATCAGTAAAGTAAAATACCTACATTATTATACTATTCATATTTTATTTCAATATACATTAAAATCTATAGCAATATTTTTTTGGCATATTGTGTAGGTACTGATAGTTCTAAGCTTATAAAATGAAAAGAAAAATGAAAAAACCTTTGACTCAATTATAGGTATTATTTTTTGGACTAAATTAGATATGTAATTATAGGGTCATGGACCATGAGACTATTGGGACTCAACTAACGTAACGATCCCCTACCGGAATACCCCACAAAATGTTGATTTACTGCTCTGCTCATCTAATCTTTAAGCATGACTAATTAGCTACTATTCAAAATTAGATTTGTATGTATCAAAATAATTTAAAAATATATTTTTTTCTGGAACATGAAAATAAAAATTTAAATTAGCTTTTCAAAATGTAAAAAGCTTAAAAAATAATAATGATAATAAATTCTGAAAAAATGTTTTGCAATGACACCAAATTATATAAAAAATAGTATTTTCAAAAAAGTACAACTTTTCTGAATGTAGACACTTAAATGGATCACCTTGTACCTATAGTACTTATATCTACCTACGCACCTCACCGTTACGTGGTCCCATTGTGCAATTATTACCAGTTAAATATTTGACCACTCCTGCAAAGCCTATCAAATAATATTTGTCATTTTATTTCTACCATAAAGACATACCAGTGTACCTACACACATTTACACGTTATATACTTAAATAAAAATATTATATTATATAGGTACGTCGTAGGTTATAGAAGTATGGTTCATTGTGTATGTGTGTGGTGTATGTATGTTGGGGCACTGCACGTGTATAATATTGTATTATGTAATAATATGTACGTACCTAATACCTAACAGATAAACACTCAAACTTTAAAAACCATCATGACGTATAAATTGCGTTACTTTGCCATGCATCGCTGTCATCGCTTCGACTCGTTAAAACGCTATACTACAGACTTATAGAGTGAAAAAATAATTGAAAATCTTGCAACAAGGTGCGTGGTAAACCACATTTTGATAATGATGATTTTTTAACATCGAAACTATAAAAGTGAAAAATAAATTTGCTGTATGTTTACTCGTAGGTATAGATAACATTTATAGTAGGATGTATTTTTATATTATTTAAAGTTGTAAACTAAGTGTAAAATACGTATAGTATAGAATATACAAGCCGAGTCGTTTTAGTGATTCTGCTGGCTGGTGACTGTTCAATTTTTTTTTTTTTTTTTTAGTACCTATTGTAAAAATTAATTATTTACACTTTTGGTTCCACTATGTGTGGTAATTTTTTAATAATTTAAACTCTACACAACTGCTTATTTTGCCTCCATATACTTATTACTCGTATTATGCATAGCACCAATGACGTAATGTGTATAAATATTGGTGAACTCACTTATTGCTTACGAATAATGATCTTGAGTTCGCCGTAGATCAATCCGATCATTGGACTCTGACCGTATCTTTAGTCTTTACATAATAATATTTCAGTTTTTTTTTTTTTTTTTTTTTTTTATCGACAGCTTCATCAGCAGTGTTTATTACTTATTAGTATAAACATAATTATTATAATGCGTTAAATAATATCTACTTGTGATTTTTCATATATAATTAGTACAAAACAATAGGTAGTTTTATACATTTATTTGATATTATTTATTTAGAAAATGTATTAAAAGTAAATTGAAAATTCAATTTATACTGAAATTTTTTTTTTTACAAATATATAATTTACATTTAAGTACTAAGTATTATTTATTTTTATACCTTTACATTATTTATATAATGGTGTAAAGAATCAAAAAATTGTATATAAGAAAAACTGGGTTTTTTTGTCAGGGATGATAGTGATGACTTTGTAAAAATAATATATATACTACCTACTTGGTATCCATTTCTTACTGATTACTATGTATATTGAGTGGGGAATTGTCACCTGCAGGCGTCGCGCCCTAGTACCTTACCTAAATTTGTAAATAAGTTTTCACGCCACTGAAACCTACAGATAGAACCATAGAGGTACTTGTAAGCTATTGTAATTATATATCGTTAAACAGACGGTTTACAATAATGTATTGAAATAATAGATATATCCGGTAGTCACCACGTGAAAGTTTTCCGTGCGCACGGAAACATTTCCGTACACGGGGAAATAAAAACTCAAGAATACCGTTTTTCGTCTTTATAAGGAAATCGAGTATGCGAATCGTCCGTATACGGATACCATTCGTATGATTTCAAGAATAGCCCCCATGCGGCCATGCCATGTTCCGTTTTAACACGTTCGTTTCCGATCTATTCCGATTTGGTTACCTGCGCTCTGCAATATACGCGGCGGCGTTGTCTCATTTATTTTAATGTGCATATTATAATAATATTTGTTTGACGTTTCCGAGTAGATACTAGAGACAGCAATGCAGCATATCCGTTTCCTGTCTGTTTCGAACTATATAGTGAGTGACAACCTTTACCGCAAACTATGAGTTATAAGTTAAAACCATTATTGTTATTTCTGAAGTACGAAAGCCCGGTGCGCGATACGCAACAATTCCCGCTCGTCTTCTGATAAGTGAATTGATTATTTATAGGTAATAGGCAATCGTCATAAACATCAATATAGTATAACGCGAAAGAACCTCTTCGTGTTATCGTAATATTAGGTTGTTTTCAAATATTGAAATAATATGATATTAGATATCCCAAGTAAATTATTTTCGCCTACATAAAAAAAAAAATAATAGCTGTTAACATAATTTATAATAAATTCATAAACAAATATATAATTTAGTAACTGTAAAAAATGTTTTGATTGAGTAGCCACTGGATAAACCGTAATAGTATAGGTAGGTATCCTATGTTATTACTTATTACTAGTAGCTACAATATCGTTACAATATTTGTCTAGGTTTAAACTAAATTAGACTAAACACACTTGATATTTAGCGTTAATTATTATACAAGAGTTATTGATATAATATGTTGGTAATTTGTGCAAGGTTTTTCATGGTTTGCTGTTAGTGTATTCTCATTTCGTGCACCGAGTAATAAATAATCAAAAAATAACTACCTACGACCTACCTAATTAAACATAAACCACCTGTATATTTCTTGGAGTGTCTTGTAAATGGCCTCATTGGTTATTAAGTTCGAGACGTATTTATTTTAAACATGAAGATGAAGCTATAACGAAAATTAATAATTCATTAAACTACAAAAGAATAGAAAATTATTAGGTAGGTACCTATAATAGTATTCACATTATGTACATTATTTGCCTATACCCACGCCGTAAAAATGTTCGTGACTCTCCTATAATGTAATGATATTGTGTACCTATCTACATATATAGTAGTCAAATACTACTCACTCACTCATTCATCACTACATCTCAAAAACTACAAAACGTTCGAACTTGGAATAGTGGTTCCCCTAATGATCTAGATGTGCAAAATGAAAGGATTTTCCAATATTCACATTTTAAAGAGTTGGTCAAACAGGGATCTTGAGACTCACGGTTAGGTCAATTGAAAAATGTTTGCCATTCATTGCAGATTATAATAGTAATAGTATTTTTTGTATATAATATAATATAATATAAATGGTTGCTATTGGTTACTTGAGCAGATCAGATACAAGGTTATTGCATATGTATTAATATGTTTGGGCTTATGGCCTCGAATAAAGATACTATATCTTAAAACAAATTTATGTGTGTAGCTTAAATTTTTTTATATACTCAAAAACTAGGTACTCTATTGAATTAGACAAAAATCTCAGGGATGTTACCACGTTTATAAATGTAAGTGCTAAATCCAATACACGACTTGTGGTTGCTCATCTAAGTAGAATTATTTCACAAAATTAGGTAAGTACACTGACACCAATCTGTCCAAGAGCTGAGGTGAATTAAAACTGAGATACTGTATGTATAAAGAAACGATTTTTTTTTTTTTATTTTTACAAGAAATATACAATCTATACAATTACGCACAATAAGTATATGTGAGATAAGGGTAACAAAACATTATGGGGTTACGTGAATAAGAAGCCATCCATCAGTAGTACTTAGCTTGTTAATTGTGTGATTACTTACAACTTATTAGGATTAAGATAGATGATCCCTACACCATTTCCTTTTCAGCCTGCGACGGGAAGAAACGAAATTAAAATAATAAACATAAAATAGGTTTTATCAATTTATCATTATCAAATATTGTCATAATAGTTGAAGCGGTATTCCACTGTCGCTATAGTCTGTGAAAATCGTATGTTTTACCACTAAGTTCCGAACATTTAAAAATATTCATCTAATCTACTGCATGATGTTAGGTGGTTATGAAATTTGGTTATTAATAACTAAATAAACTATTACTTTTAACTAAACAATATATTTTGACTTGCTGAATAAAAAGAAAATTCTGAACACTGGCCACATTGTCTATACAGTGTACAAAACTCTACATCATGATACAAATAACAACACGTTATGTATAGTCATAATAATTTAATATTTTAATGACAATATGATAATATGGGTAAGCAAGTAACGTGTTGTGCGGACTTGAACCAAATCTGAAACTTAGCAATCATACCATATTGTTTATACTTTATATCATGATCTACATGGAATTTCGTAGGTATTCGTTTTTGGAATTCTACATTTATAATTGTTTAAAGATTGGTGGAGGTTAAAATTTGAACAAAACGTTGAACTATCAGTTTCTTTTGCATATAAAATTATATTCTAGAGACTAATAGAACTATAAGAGAAGGTTTGAAGTATTTGTAATATTTAAGATATAACATTGAATAAATTAGGCAGAAAAATATTTTCCTTTTATAATTTATTTTGTTTAAGTATCTATTCTTTTATTTTCTATAAATTAATCAACAAAAAAAAGTGTATATATACATATATTATATGAACGTTGTGCAAGTGTTTTATTAAGAAAAAAAATGTTTTTTGAATATACCTAACCTAAGAGCTTACTACATAATATTATTTAACTAAACTTATGTAAAAACAACTTTTTTTAAATCAATGCATGACTGCTGAAGTAAGAAACGTGAATAAATCAAAATCTGTTCTAGTCCAGAATACAAATTGACCGTTTATGGCGTAAGAACTTGCCATTGATTGCAAGTATGTACCGATATGCCATTGATATTATGTATTTATTATTTAACTACATAAAATGTACAAGTAGTACTAAATTATTCAATTAACAAAAATAAGCTGTCTATTATGTATTTAAAGTATATCTTAAATATTGGTTTAAATACTTTTATTTTTAGTAGATAGCAGCCCTCCCAAACACGTAGTACAATATATATATTATGTACCACTGTATTATGTAAATATAAGTTCGTGATATGAGCTATTTGAGGAGTTGGCAACATCAACGACCAATTAATGGTTATTACCATTAGCGTAAATAAGGAGGCTTGGGGTGACTTATATTTCCCCCAAATCAAGTTCTTATCAAATACGTATACTGTATTATTTATCATCATTTTTCCACAATAATAATTATCAAAATATAAAAATGTTGCTTTTATGATACTGAATTATTGATAAGTGATATTATAAAGTTGTAAACACAAATTTACAATGAATGATGTTTCTAACAATGTATCCTGAATATTTTAAAATTGTTAATGACTATACCGAAATTTGAACATTTTTTTAACGTCATGAAACCTATAAGAATGGACCAACTTTAGCGTTGTATTTTAGTTTTGTCTCTCCTACTAAAATAAAAATATATATTTATATATGGGTAGAGGTATAATATAAACTAAGATAATATCTAATAACAGTAATAACTTTTGTTTTGATTTCTACAAGTTGTGATGGTCACCCGAATTTTTCTAGATTCTTTATAATAATAGTATAGAACAGCGCCGGTCAATTTGAGCTTTTTGGCATTCTTAGAAGGTATTATAGATACATCATGCATACAAAATAAATAATTACCTAATTAATTGTTTTTAAAACTCCCGCAATTATTCAAATAACTTATTATTCAACGTGCTTAATATTATATATTTATTTGCGTAGAACACGCATTAAAAGTTATACAGTAGTGTACCTATTCTAGCTATTACATATTATAATCTATATATTAGTATAATTATATGGATAAAATATGATGGTATTAGTACAAATACAATTTTACACACATAACAAATTACCAATTGTATCTATGGAATGGATTACAGGATGGAAAACGATTTTGATTTTCTCGGGTAATTGAATAAGTACAGACTTTTATATTACCTATTATATAAATATATCTACATTTAAAATGTTTATCAATAGACGATCTGTATATGTGGTTTTTTTTTGTTTATCGTTCACACGTCAATCAAAAAATAATCACATAATATTATTATAGAGTTTTTTGTACATAAAAATAATCTAATTGGAATAGACAATAAAAGTTGGTTTCGAGTTCAAGTCACGCGATTTCAGGACTACCAGCCGTACGTATCGTCTCTAATGAATGTCAGTAGGTACAAAACATCAAAACAGATAAAACTGATAAATAATTGAATAAAAAAAATAGCAAATATAATTTCAAGTTACAATATAGATTATTTTATAAATAGCCATTAAAGTGAACACCTATAACATTAGATATTGACCACATATTTACAACATAATTTTCTATATTATTAGTTAAATAAAACCAATTGAGTATTTAAATTTTAAAGGAGAGGTATCTAATTTTTAATTTTAAATCATACACTCACTTTCTAATTTCATAATAAAACATAAAATATATCTAGAAACCCCAAAATACCTATTTAATTCGAGCGTGAGTAAATAAGTTTTTAAAACGTAAAAATGTTTTTTAATTTCGCTATAGTTTTTACTTTTACACATTCAGTTTAATTCAATATATAAACTGTTACATAGCTAATAGCTATAACTGCTATTTATAATAACGGTTATGTAATTATGATAATATGTTATCGCGTTTGGCCATTCGGTATTCACCGATACAATAAAGTCAGTATGCTTTTAGCACTCAAGTTTAGTACATTTATTTCAACTACACTCCACACAAAATGAAACATAAAATATATAACTATATATAATATTATTATATATATTAGTCGTCTTGAAATCTTCCTAAAATGCAATCGTCTGTTGTCATATACTTTATAGGGATAACAATCGCTATATGCATGTATAAAGTGCCTACATATTATACTAATGTATACCTACATAATATAATCATTAATATTTTAATATATTAAGATCCGTGACTTGTGAGCTAAGCTAGATTATAGCGATACATTAGTGATTAATGATTGAGTACATTTATTAGAGTTTTTCGAAAAGTTTGGAGTCGTTAATTTTTGTGTAGTGTACAGTTTAGAGTAAACTAAATTGATAAAATATGCAGTTGCTGGTCAAACACTATTATACGATAGTCTGCAATGTCGAACTAAATAATTGTTTAAATGTACACAAGAAAGTGTTTTGTGTTCATGAGTAGGTATTAAGATCCTGAGCAATAATAAATGTATTGGTTTTACAATGATGTATTGTAGTATTGAGGGTTGATTTCTGGTAGCAAATTCGATTTAGTTTGTTTTTGGGCGATTAAAAGTTGACGATTCCCAGTACTTTTTAAAATACACGAGAATATGTCTTTTTGACAAAACCAATTTTGTTATAATTTAAAAAGAAATAAACCTTGAGACTTTAAATTGTCACCAATTAATATTGATACAAGAACTTTCTAGACATATTTTTGAGCTATTTGTGAATATTTGGAAATTTTAATTTTTGTAGTTTTTTTCCATTATGTTGATTGTTCAATCAAAAATCTTAAATATTTAGGTATTAGAAGGTTGAGGGTTCCTCAAAAGTTGTTCTTACCTTGAAATTTGAAAAAAACATCGAATATTGGCTTATAATAAGTTAATAACAAATAGTTAACAATAGTAGGTATAGATATGACATAAAATTATTGTAAAAATGTATTTCTTTATTATTTAAAATGTTGATACATTATAATATTAGTCCGTGAAACTTACGGTGTGGTTAAAAAGTTAATAACATAATAATTAAGGTTATGTAGTTTAATTTAACGTATTAGTGTATGAAAAATAAATTAATAATGTTAATATATTGTGTATAGTGTATACTGTATAGGTAGTAGGTACAATATCATAAGTATCGTAGTGAGGATGTTATTAGAATACGCGGCCCTTTGTACCTTAAGGGACATAATACGGAATCTTGATCAAGTTTAGAAAGTTGAGTTTTGCCAACTACAGCCTCAATTTATCCCACCCACTCCATGACTTCATATCAGCAATGTTTTTGTTCTTAAATCGTTGACCGAATGTCGTAATATCTCCAGTTGTCTTTTTATTAATAGGCGTTTGTTAGAACGACTCGATAATCGTGTCCCTGGTAGCACCAAGTTTAAGGGATTATTTAACCTACCAGCTAATCATACTGATTTTGTTAATAATTTTCCTCTGATCAGAATGATGTCGATAGTCAATGGCAATGTGTAATTTTTTCATAACCTGGCCAACTTCAATACCTCAGATATTATTATATATAGATATATCTTAATTTTTGGTGATTCTCTGTAAACTAATTGTAAAATTGGTTTTGTACTTTATTACAATCTATTTTGTTGTATCTTACTTTTATCTATCTCAAGATTGTTATTTTTATTACTTTGTATATATTGCTCCAAAAGCCGTTTGGCGTTTACTCTAACAAAATAAAAATAAATGCTTAGAAATAGAGGCTGAAAATTCTCGCGGCAAACGGTGGCAATAGGTACTACAGAATCTCCTTGAGTCCAGATGAGCGCAAACACATTAAACAGTGCGACGCAGTTTTCGATTAAACCAGAAATCTTATTTTTAATTTTTGTCTTCAGCGAATAATCATAAGTGATTCGTCGCGCTTTTTTTTTTGTTTAATACTGTCGCGCGCGTTATCAACCAGCCGCGGCCGCCTCGCTGATTACCAGTGTGCCTGTGTGCCGGCCAACTACGCTGCACCTATCCGGCAGGTGGAGCCCAGTGCCCACGTTATTGTATATTATATACACCGTATTCAAGCGCGTTACGTGTATAAGAATTAATAATAATAATAATAATAATAGAAATAGAAAATTTACATAAATATGTCGCTACACAAAATATTAATATTTTGTTGTAATTTCGTCGACAAAACCGAACGCACACGAGTCACGAACAATTGAACAAACGATACGAGAAAAAAACCCGCGTAAAATATTTCCCAATCATCACACAATAATAATAATATTGTTATTATTGTTGTGCGCGCGCGCGCATACCCATACGCACACACACTCGCACACCAGCGTACGATACGCCGTCGGAGACTCGGAGCAGCGGCAACGACGATGGTCAGGTCCGCAGGTGGTGCGGACACGACGATCGGTGCCGGTGCTGGTGCGGTGGTGGTGGCGGCGGCAACGACGACGACGACGACGACGATAAATTATAATTGCGCGGCGGGCGACGTCGTATCACACAAACACACGCACACACACGCCAACGGTGACGGCGGCGGTGAATATGTAGGTTTACGGAGTAGTGGCCGGTGCCCCGCGCACCGCCCCACCGACGCCGTAGTGGCGTACTCGCACCGTTGTTGTTAGCCGTCGACGGCTGCCGTGGTGGGGATCGGCCGTCGGCGCAGTGTTCGGCCGCAACCGCCGTCGTCGCTGTGTTTGGGCACGTTCCATCCCCGGCGCGCAACAGCGACAGCACAAGCCACAAGCAGGCAGCGGCAGCACGAGCGCGAGCGGCGGCCGTGTATGACGACGCTTACCTCGTACGAACGTTTTATAACTTTTCACTCCGTTTTTTTCGCCTCTCGATAAAACCGCGAATAAACTCCCTGTGGTGCGGTAAGATCCTCGGACACGTCGTCGACGATAAAATCCAATCTTGACGGCGAAATCGCCGTTGTCGTCGATCTTGTTGTTGTTGATTACGTCCGTCCGCGGCTCAGTGATAATAGACAGGACCGATAGTAATAATAATAATCGTCGTGTGTGTTGCGCGCGCCAGACGGTTACTTGTTGATTTGATTTTTTTCCCCGATTTTCTTTCTGGACGCGTTTCCCCCGACCACCACCGCCTTACCCTGCGCCGACCCTACCGGAGCGGATTCGGCGTCGTCCGTCGCGCGTTTCGTGAGCATCTCGCTCGCACGCGTCACACACACACTGGCTCGCTTCACTTACACACTCACACACACACACGCTCGCGCACACACGGGAACGTAACTGGCAAGTGCACACACACGCGAGCGCGCGCGCGCACACACACTCGTACAGTCGCTCTCGCACACATTTACGGACCGGATGCCAAAATAATCGCGCAGCCCGCTTTTCCGCCGGATGCAGTAGTGGCCCGCAAAACAGCAACAGACTCCGTCGAGACACCGATGCGAGGACGGTCGACATGTAGACGTCATGATCGACATGATCCGCCGGCCGATCGTCGCCGCCGCCGTCGTCGTAGCCGCCATACCACTTGGCCACCACCACCTCGAGGGTGCACAGTCGTCTTGAACAGCCGCCATGGACCATTCGGCTGCGGCGGTCCACACGTCTAACGAAAGGTATTTACCGCGACCGTTGTCGTCGTATTATAAATTATTACAATAATGTTGCGCTGCCATTACGTTCGGCGTTATTGCTGTTATCTATAATGTCACTATCGTTGTCATCGTCCACTCGACGACGTCCTTAGCCGCACACGGTGCTTTGTCCGATGACGTCTCCCGCTGTCCGTCGCGTTTTGTAAATGTTTACCCCTTTGCTTCGGCACATTGGTACATTGAGCTCAAAATTTTGGTCGGTGTCCGGGTTCTGTTGCCGACGAGCACCGACTAGTTGTCCACTTGTGTTTCTTGGTTTTCAAGGTCGACCTATTAAAACCATCTGCTCTTCTGTTTGGCTTATATCATCATACACTTCACAGCACATCCTTTTTTCAAATTTACAAATGTCACTTTACAGTGCTAATATATTTTTCTCTCTGTTTATTTACTTTTTTTTTTTTTAAATTTTGAGATGATTGATTCAAAACCAAAAAAACTGTTTTTTTTTTAATGTGGAACGCATTGATTTCAATCAAGTGTTAACACATTTTCTTGCATTTTATTTTGTTCCAAAATAATATCTTCCATGATTATGAAATATGATTTGGGTAAAACTACTATGTGACCTACCTACCTATATTAATTGCATCTATATACTTTTTGACAGTATTTCCACATTTTATGACCCTTGTTTAACATGTTGAATGTTGATAATAATCAACTTGATAATAATATTTAATTAAATAAGCCCCTAAAGTAGGACAAGTATAATGATTACCTTGCCGTAATAACAATCAATTTAATTTAGGTAGGTACTGAACTAATTATGTTATTGCAGACGGTAACTACAAGTTTAAAATATTAATTTACATTTGCTTATGACTAGCTAGTCTCATATAGTTTTTCTAGGTAGGTATAGATAGTTAACTAAAAAATAATAATATTAAAATATTTAAGTTACTAGTACAAACAAACAAATATTTAAATAGGCACCTATGATCACTCAACTGTCCTTCATGTTAAAATATAATATAAAATAATAATTGTTTTCAATAACTATATATATTATTAGGTACCTAGGTAATCATCTAGCTAATGTTTCTTAATGTTTACCCTCGTATTTACAAGTAGGTACCTACTTGGTCATTAATTATACTTCACTTGGTTTAATTTCAATATGATAATTGATAATATTCTTTTGCGCTGGTATTTTTTAAAATATTATTTTTACCAATTGATTGTACTATCCATTATAATGTGCCTACATAGGTACTATATTATTGTTTCTTTTTTTATAGTAACCTTAAGAGTTAAATTTTAATGTGATACCTACACAATAAATACAATTCTTATAAGAATTATAGATAGGTACATACCTACCTACTTAGTTTTATTCTTTATACTAAATAGTAAAAACTAAAATTAGTCTATTGAAATATCTAGGTAAGTTAGTACCTATTAATTATTCTATAAAAATAAAAAATACCTTTGTCATCAAATGTATCTTGTTTATATCAAAGTATAAGTATTAGAGCCAGTGGTATTAGGTTTATATTATATAAAATATCCGGTAATAGGTGTATGCAAAAAACTAATTCTGTAGGAAGATGTTGTGTGTTTGTAATAAATTGACTTAATTTGTAATAATATGAAAGATATAGGTTATCCATTATAATTTATAGGTACTTAATTAAATTAAGTAGTATTTAACTGTTTGATGATTGTTTTATGTTACTAGTCTTATGTTATTTAAAGGAAGATAGTTTCTAAAAAAATATTTAAGCTCATGATTTATTTACAAAATAATAATAATGAATGGTTAAACTGTATAGGACATATATTTAAAAAAATGTTGTACAACATGCAAAAAATAAGAACATTTTTATGAAAAGAGTGGAATTTCCTAATGTATTCCACAATATGTACCTACTTACAATATTTAATCATGGTGAAAAACATTTCTGAACTAATAGCCTATAATTTAGGGCACTTATGGGATATGGTAAACAACTTGGGCTACAAATGAGATTTGCTGAAAAAAAAAACACAAAGTTTACATTGTACATAAACAATTGAATCCATTTGTTATTTTCTAAAAATAACTTAGAACTCATCACATTAAGTTTCTGGCTACCAGACTATTGGCGTCAAATTAATGTTTAGTTTTGAGTAACAGATAACTAGTATTTATTTATTTTTATACGGTACACATTTATTTTCTAAGAGGCGTTGAATACCTACTTAGGTAAAGTTTTTAAAACTTAAATATCACCAATATTTTTTTTTTGTTTCAATAGTTACTTCTATCTAAATATTTAGACCTACCATGTAAAGTGTACAACTTTGTATAACTATAAATTATGTATTCTGTGATCTTGATTTTAAATTATATTTAAATATTGGGTATGTATATTTTCATATTCGAAACTAGGGATTCACTTTAGAAACATAAATATATTAGTTGGCAATTAAATAGCTATATTTACTACCTAAATTAATTGTTGAAAGTGTAATTAAAAATAGAAAATAATATTTACTTAGTAAGTACCTAAATCTTGTGGTTGGGCTTATTTTATTCTTTATAATGATTTTTGACCCTTAATTTTAGTTTTAATAAATTATTCTAAAATTGGGTTAAAAAAAAGAAAATGTGGATACCTATGCTGAAATTGAATACAGTGAACCCTCCCCTAATGGACACATCCCAAGAGCGGATGTTTTCTTGTAACCAACTACAAACTTTCTCCAATCCAAACCCTCTGAGTAGCGGACATCACTGAATAACGGACACAATCTCAGCGATTGAGACTGTCCGGTATTTAGAGGTTTCACTGTATTATACATTTATTATACTACTTGTGTAGGTGTTATAAAAAAAATTTCCTTCATAAATATTTAATACAATGAAGGTAAGAACATAATTAAACTATTATTATATATTTAGGAAATATCATTAAATTAATTTTATTTTTAGGATTATTCAAGGTACTGTAGTTTATTTTACTTAATAAGTTTTTTTTTACTTTATAGATACATTGATAAGAATATAGTTACTTTTTACATATTAAAATATATAATAATAAAGGTTTTGGATTGAAAAAAAATGTTATGAGGTTTAACTCAATTGGTTCAGTCCAAACCAACATTTAAAATTATGATAACTTAATAATTATACCAATTGTTTATACTTTGCTTTTAAATATTATGTAAAATATATGTATTATTATTAATTAAAAAGGAATAAACATATTTGCTGTGAACCTAAATTGGAATGACTCTAAACTATGGGGTCATTTTCATGTGACTATTGAGTGGGATGCCATATAACACGTTTTTATTTTAAATATTTCTGAGTTATCTATTATCAATCATATAGGTGCATAACATAAATACTGACTTTTGATTACCATTTTAATTTTTATATCTACAATTAAAAAAATAGATTATAAGAACTTAATTTGCAAGGCTTTCCAAGTTAGAACTAATAAAAACTAGATAGGAAATAGATATGTAGTTACCTTTTTTTTAAAAATTACGATGATAAATCAATGAATTTTTTAAAAAATTATGCTGAACATATTATCTTGGTTTATAGGTGTATATATCATGGTAGTATTGTCAGGTAGAAACTATACAGGCAATTGTAAGATATTTTATAATTCCTAAAAACTTATTAAAATAACATTTTTTTTTTTTAATTAGGTATAATTCTTATTTTTATTTATACTACCTACTTACCTAGTATAATTTATAATTTTATAAAATGTTTACTAGCCAGTACTTCTGCGATCTATGTGTTGGGTACACCTACTTTATATAAATAGTAGGTAGGTATTCCAAGTTTCAAGAATTATTGGAGATCTATTTAATCCTCGATTAAAACTAATTCTTTATACAACATATTTTATTATTAAAATTTAATTTGAAATAAACAAATAATATTAATACCCAACTAAATATTGTGGCATTCTTAAACAGTAATAGATTGTTAAATAAATATTTTTAAATGTTTAAAATGGTTATGAACAAACACTAATTAATAATTAGTAAACTAACAAATTATAATAAAGGTTCAGATTTATATTCTTAGAAAAGTCGAAATATGATGCTAGTATATTATTAAAAAAAAACCCCAAGTAGGTAGGTACTAATATTTTTCTTATAGATTTTCTTAAAAACAATTTAAATATGTTTTCCATATAAAATTAATCAATTTATTTTTATATTTAAACCGCTCTAAGGCTTTTTATTATAATGATCAATAAAATCTTTAACAATACATTTTAATGAATAAATATTTTGGTAAATATATACAAAAACATGTTTGGGTTATCACTCCCAGTGAAGAGGCCACGATCTTAGTCTAATATTTTACTCTATATTCTATTCAGAATAAGAGCGCTACTGGGCGGCGATAAGATGCTTCTCCTACTAATTCAACCACCAGATTCGGCATTTGAAACAAAGCCACATCCATACGCACAAGTTGGCCGCCTGGTACCGCTCTTATCCCGAATAGAGTATAAGTCGGCGTTTAAAAAGCCTTATGTTTTGAGAACTATCAAGGAGTTGAATTGCTGCTAGATTGGCGTTTTGACCTAGCCTTATCTCGTGTTTTCGGGCAGATTTAGTAATATTGTCCTGGACGGTGATAAATCCATGAACATCAAAATTGTCTTTAACCCTTTGAGGAGAAAATTAAGAATATACACTATCTCAGATAGGGAATTAGAAATTAATGAAACAAAGGAAAAAATCAAGAAGTATCCACACTGCATGTAGATATGTAGATACATCAGTACATGTCTATGTCTT
This sequence comes from Nasonovia ribisnigri, assembly GCA_027563435.1. Classification (NCBI taxonomy): domain Eukaryota; kingdom Metazoa; phylum Arthropoda; class Insecta; order Hemiptera; family Aphididae; genus Nasonovia; species Nasonovia ribisnigri. The sequence goes on from JANEHU010000742.1 coordinate 309,495, forward strand.
ATAAATGTAATACATTCATCGCTACGCTCAGAATCTAAAAAAGTATAATGAGGTTGCTATGGTAACCTAATTATATTAATCATCAGTTACTAGGGGCAACCTTGGAACTTAATTGAACCTATGAACTATAACATTAATTTCATATTTTTTAAGTTTGGTTGTCAGGGCAACCGTAACGTGTAATCGGCCAGAAAAAATACAATAATATTTTAGGCTCTTGAGCCTCCACACGATGACCTCACCATAATGCTCTCAGTGTCACAGAAAATTATAGAATGACCCCCACCCATAAGACATATACATGTCAAAACTATACATTTCGGTGGAAAGTCTATTTAAGTCTGATTTTTAGAGTAAATTAGTTTATGTATAATATAACAAAGAAAATGCATTGTTGATAAAACCGTATATATGTGAATGTTCCCTATGCCAATATTTTTAAAAATGTATTTGAACGATATTGTTCATCAAAAGGTTAATACCTAATAATAATAATACCTATGCAACACTAAAATTACCATTATATAAATGAACAACAATATGATAAATAAATATGGAACCTATATAATATACTATTAAGTCAAACTACTCCGATTGTGTTAATAAATTATTGAATAAAAAATAATATCAGTAATAATAAAAATAATTATTATTATTATTTCCCACAATTTTAAAAATATCCAATTTCTGAAATAATCTCAAATATACAAAAAAAACTTTCCTGTGAATTCTGTGTTTAATCTTCATTTTTCACTCTCAACAAAACTGCATACACTTAAAAATCTGGATTCTAATTGCTACTTAATTTTTATTAAATGCAAATTTTTCTGTTTTTTCTACTTGTTTCCTAAGCCTTAGGTTATCTTGTAGTCAGACACAATATTAAAAATACAATTAGTACTTATATATTTATATAATTTATAATTAATGTATTAATTTTAAAAACCATAATATATTTTATAATTTTTAAAAATTATTCACAACACTATAATTATTCATCTTCTTATGATAAAAAAATCTTTAATTATTTCTTTTTGATTTCTAAAATAGATAGCTGCTAATTTTTAGAAACATATTAGGAGTTTTCATAAATAAACAATGATAACACTATGATACCGATTTAAATCTTATTTCTAATTTCACTGTCTGTAAATTAAATTGGATAATACAAATATGTCATGACATATATTATATTTGTTGATATATTAAGTTAATTTTATCATATTGTTTCAAAAGATAATCCATAAATGGTAGACATTTAAAAAGTATATGTATATATCTTTTTTCCTTTAGAATTATTGAAAAAATGTTTGGTGAAATTTGATGACTTACATTTGATAAGCTTAATCAACACTTACTACCTTAGTAATAACAATATTAATTAAAAAAATGTTATGTAGGTTATATCAATGCATTTAGATGGACTCTGCCTAAAAAAAAGTCATGAATGGTAATGTTTTGCATATTTTGTTTTTGTTTTTTATTACCCTACTTATGCCCCCACATAGTAGCCTTTGGAGTTTGGACAGGTGCATGTGCATGTGTTATATCTTTCCTATAATTGTATTTACTAATTTCAATCAATTTGTAAATCTGTCATGTGGTATACTTAAGTATTAGAGGATTAAATATTAATAGTTATTATGTTTAATAGAGTATTTATTTTTTTAAATTCTTATATAGTAGAATATTAAACATTTGAAATTCGATAAATTCAAAAGAACGTTTGAGTTTTCCAGATGTAAAATGTTTTTAAATGTATCTATGTGTGGTTTAATAATTACTACCTACCTATATTGTTGAAGTTTGAGAAAATTAAAATTTTCTGTGAATTCAAATGATATTTAATTAATATTCGTAAGTTGGCAATAAGAATTAAAATTAGTATACCTAGCTATTTGTTTGTTTTAACTGACTTTCAGACATAATTATCATGCTAAATTAATTAGGTATCTAAAAATGTATGAGTAAATGTTATATAAAAGTTATTTAATAAGTAAACATTGATAACAATTAATTTCCTACAGAATTACTTCTATTGAGTATTATTTTCTCAATACCTAAAGGTTTTTTAATAATTATTGTTGTTTTTTGTATTACGAAGTTCGTATTATTATCAAGCATCAATTTGATTTTACATATCCATGATAAATTAATTATTTTGTGTGTTAATATTTTGTTGTGCTCTGTTTTATATGTTTTCATCATAAATAATTTGGTAATTTGGTAATTTATGAAAAACATTATTATCTAGAATCTTTAATAGCTTGTAATTAGACTATATTATTGATTTGATTGAATATATATATATATATATATATAATGTACCTACTTCCAACCTATATTAGTATTTGCTTAAGATGTTTTATTAAAAATTAAATAGATTTATAAAGTTTAACTTTTATATACATATTTTATATATTTAAACCAATTAAATTCAATTAATCAATTCTATAGAGAAAAAAACCATATTACCTATTTCAAGTTAATGAGAAAATGAATAATAAATGTAAATAAATAGTTATCTATTTACTTAACATCTTTTTCTCATATATTAAATCTACCTATATTATTTAAGTAGTAATTAAAAATGTCCAAATTAAATTCATAAAGTCTAATACCTAGTGTATTCTATATTTTACAGGCCTTCTGAACATTTACTTCCTCAACCTTTGATTGCAGAGGCTCTAGATCCTCCATCAAATTTACCATCTACAACTACATTAACTGTTTTAGTAGTTAAAGATGAAAGAGGATATGGCATGAAAGTGTCTGGAGATAATCCAGTATTTGTGCAATCTGTCAAACAAAGTGGAGCTGCAGAAAAAGCAGGCTTGCATAGTGGTGACAAAATTATTAAAGTGAATGGTGTTAATGTGACACATTCTACACACACAGAAGTGGTTGAACTTATAAAATGTATGTATACTTTTTAAATGCATGTAGCGTCAATGAATGACAATTGTATGTACCGTATTTTCAGCTTCCACCCAAGTCGAATTAACAGTTCAACAAAGGCCTTTGTTTATAAATTCATCAAATCCTAATTTAACATTACCACCTTTGCCTTTACCAACAATGAATTCTTCTACTGTATCTCCAATTACACAGTGTTCTTCTGTAACACCATCCAGACCTTTGCATCATCACCATTCAGCTCCTGCTCGTGATCGAATTACAGGACCTCAACCTGTTGATGTATGTATTTTAATCCAAATTATTTATTTGAAACCTAAATATATTATTTTGTTCTTTGTGTTGTTTGAATGATGAATGTTTTAGGTATTAATTTGGTATAATTTGAATGAAAATAATTTTATTATTTACTAGTCCAAGTTTTGAAAGACAGTATTTATTTATGTAAAATGGTACTCAGTGCATTAAAAAAAATTCTTCAAGCATGAATCACTTTACTCCGCGTTACAATAGAACTCAACTGCTTTGCGAATGATTTACTAAAGCAGTAGCAAGGTCAATTTTCCCCTTCCAAGCAGTCACTAGTCACCATATGACATGTCACAGCTAACTATAGTGGTCGATGGTGACGTACTTTGGACCGGCTGCGCGAACTGATTTGACTAGAGGTTGTATTCTCTAGTGGCGCGGATTATATATACTATGTATTTTGGTTATTTAACTATACAAACTTTTATATAAATTAAAAATAATTTAAAAGCAATGAGAATTTGGTAAGAATTCCAAAACACTCGGATTCTATATACAAAGTTTTATTTTTAGAAATCTGGTTAAGAGCTGTTTTGCTTAACAATTTTAACACTGTTCTGAAATATATTAAGTTCAAATTTCACTGATATTATGGTACAATATTCAATAGTAAAATTAATATTATAAATTATAATAATATAAAAGTTGTGATATTATATAAATTAATTTAAATTGTATCTTAATTATTTTATTTTAACAATGATAAATAAACATAAGATAAAATTTGTTCAGATAAACAATTTTTTTATAATTTAAGATTTAAGTCTAATATTAGTGATACCTTGTAATATCTTTATTGTAAAAAAAAATGTTAAGGAAAGAAATTTAAAAAAGATTATTATTTTTAAAATGTTTCAAGGTGGAACAAATGAGGCACGTTGAACTAGAACGATGGCAAACATTCAGATTAATGTTAGAAAAAGAACAGAGGTATGTGGAGGTATTAAAAAAAGAACTTCATAGATCGTCATCAGATGTATCCAATGGTGATAACTATAAATTGAAAAGAGAATTGACTGGCGCTGAACGTCGAGTTAAAACACTGCAAGACCAGTTAACTACGTTCAATGAAATACCGGTAGTGTACAATAATTATTTTCTTAAAGTTATGTGTAATATAATGGGACGATAATTATATTTAAATACAAAGTCGCATGATCTATTTTTATAAAAAATTAAAATATTAAATTTTTGGTGTTGACTGTTAATTTAGTATTTAGTATATTTGCAGATTTTCGATAATTTAAAACTTGAAAGTTGAATTTTATAACAATTACACCTAAATGTGAATATTTTTTATGTTGTCTAGAATTTGCAATTATGTTACATGTTGTAGTTTGAAGTGCATAGTAATATTAGTTTTTGGTTTGTGTTTTTATGATCATATAATGTGTTTAAATTATTTAAAGTACTAACATGTTTTACAAAAATTAATTTATCTTATTGTTTATAAAAATGTTCGTCAGTTTTGATTTGGCACTTTCAGTGCCATAGAAGTGTGTTAATAAACATATATCGAAAGATGATATATTAATGTTCCTTTGTAAAATAGGTGGGTTAAACTGCTAGATATTCGAAAAATCAAACTGTTCAGTTCGAGTTAGAAAGTTAATCCTAGTTTTTAAAAAACCAAACAGATTGAAATTTTATAGTTAATCCAAACATCAATCCCGAATAAATATACACAAACTCTGAAAAATTCTGGTTCAATATACTATCACAAAGTTTGGTTCAAGGCGACTTTAATCTTTGAGTTTCTACCCACCTCTACTTGGTACATTGTATTTTTATTTAAATCTACATAACTGTTATAAATAATTAAATAAATACAATAAACATTTTAATTTAAAATTGGTCTACAAATAGGAACCAAGATTTAAGGAGAGGATTAAAATGTTATACAATTTTTTTAAATATTTTTAGCCATTTTAAACTTTATTAATTGATAGAATAAACTTAATATTTTAGAAAATATATTAGATTTTTATATTAAACACTATTTCTAAAGCACTATATGATGTCTGTTGAGTGGTTGGCTCTAAAAGTACAACTAAATGTACATATTTGCATTCTATACAATTTAGTTTACATTTATATTAGCACTTGCTTAAGATATTTATTTTGATATTAATCCTTTTCCTTTTCATCCCAAACTATTATTATATTTTTACACCTTTAATACCCTATTTCCAACTCTAAGTGTTTTGTACTTTTTTTTTGTTTAACACGATCGTATGCATATTTATTATGTTGACAGCTTTGTAATATTGTTGCACAAGCATCTTCACTTCAACCTCCTCCACTACCACCAAGAAACCCACCACCACTACCTCCTAGAAATCCAACGGCCCCTTTGATTAGTGATAAGCAGTCGAATAATTCACATATCACTGGTGTTAACAATAGTCAAACTGTAAGTACGCGAAAATTGTTTAAGACAGTTAATACCCTATATGTCTTAAAATATTCCCATATTATATTACTTAATTTACTTGTTTCTAAATTTAATTTTAAAAAATGTATTTTATTTACATTGAATCATACAAACCTAAATAGGCGCACTAAAATAAAACTGTTTTTAAAGTATTCATATTTAAAGTCACCAATATACTTTGAATACAATGAAAATATACTCTGTTTAACTTAAAAACCCAATTTTGGTGACTATCATCCACCATGATGTCTGTAACACCCCCCAATTTTATAAGAATTTAGAAGCTCCATCTGCATGATCTATTCAGTGTTGGCTGCCACCAATTAAAGTAGGAAATAGTAAAAATACATTCTTGTGTACGGCAGAGTATATTTAATACGTAGATTAAAAATGTAAAACATAATGTAATGCAATACTAAAAATAAAATATTTTATTATTAAATACAAATTAAAGAGTACTATTATTAATGTAATACACTAAAATGGTTGTATGGTTGAATTAAATAAAATAACTGCTATATTAATTATTTTTACTCTATAATATTCTAATCATTTACGCCTAAAAGTAATACCCATTTCCACACCATGTTAGGTTAGAAATTATTAACTATGTTTTGTATGTTTTCTCTCCAACACAAGTTATGCTTGTGAAACCACTGAAGGTAGGTACTTATGTATAAATAAATTTGTTTTTAAATATTTATTATTGCATGATGATTTTATAAAAATGTGATTGTGTATTTTCATGTTCTATTTGAAATGTGATTTTTGTAAGATTAATCACTTATATTATTAATGTATGTAAATCTTTAATATTAGTAAAATTCTTCTTAGGTATATGGGTTTATATTTCTTAAACTCTTATTTGATACATTTTTATTTATGATTTTGGTTATATAGTATAATTATTCTTTTATTTGTGTATATTTACTTCCATTACATTGAACTACTAATATTTCTTTCAGGATTCTCCTAACCTTTCATTGTGTCATCAACGTACAACGTCAAATCCTGATCAACTTAGTGAAGGTAAACCATTAGGTTAGTACTTGAACTATCTTAATGGATATTAAATGCAAATCAAAATTGTAAACAGTAACGAATACTATAGCATTAGTATTATTAAATTAACTTTTATAAAATTAATATAGAAAAAAAAGTCTAACATTAAATTAGATATTATACTAATCAGTATATTTAAAAGATAAAAACATGTTTTTTTTACATCAATACCAGTATCTAATATGTAGCACTGTATCGTGTCTAGACGTCTAGTTCTTATGCATTGTATTTTTTTAATTTTGAATTATCTATTACTTAGAAATATTATACTTGGAATCATTTTATTTTTTCCATTGCACTTTCATATTAAATGTATTTTTGTGCACAGACTTTACATCATAATTTATATTAATAATTACAGGTAGTAAAAAGTTAAGCTTATCTGAATCCTTCAATGATTTGCATTTTGTAAAACACTCCAAGGGTGGATTAGCTTGGGATGTAGTATCACCACCTCGACAACATTCTCCTAACAGATCTCCTGATGTAGCAAACCCATGTGATAAACCTCACATAGATATGGTAATATTATTATAAGTTTTTTTGTTTAAATATTTATGTAATTGGTTATTGTATATAATAATAATAATATAAATATGTATATATTTTTTAGATTAAATATGGTGGTGATCGATGTTCTGTTGATTCTTCGGATCTAAAATTAACTCAAACTCCAATCATTTCAATGGAGGATGATGAAATTTCTGATCAGGAATCAGTAGGTTTTTTTAAAAAATTATAAAAAAAAATATTTTTGTATTAGTATTAATTCATTTAAAGTAATTTATCCATTATTTTTCTAGAGCCATTTAGAAGAACATGGTCCATTTAAAAGTTTTACTAAATTAGTAGAACATAATGCACATCTAGCAGTATTTTTAAACTATGTTATATCAAATAGTGATCCCTCAGCTTTAGTATGTATACTAAAAATCTTAAAACTACTTCAAGAAAAAAATTAAATTATTACAATTTTATCTTTACAGCTATTCTATTTAGTTACAAATTTATTTAAAGAAGGCAATGCCAAAGAAATGAAAAAATGGGCGTATGAAATCCATTCCAGTTTTCTAGTGCCTTGTGCTGTACGTTTATAATGTTTTAACTTATGTTTGTACTAAAAATAGGTTTAATTAAATTATTTTTTTAATTATAGCCATTGAGACTGACTAATATTGAAGAGAATCTTGTTCGTGAAATTGATGACATTTTACAAAAGGATTCAGATCGTGAAGAAATTTTACGTAAAGTAAGTTTAATAAAAATTTGAATATAATAAGAATTCAATTTTTTACATAAAATCATTTTTTCAGGTGTTTTGGAAAGCTCGCACCAAAGCCAAAGAAGAGTTAAATGAACAGCTGAGTGATTTTCGTCATAGACGAACAGCCGGTTTGGGCACACTGTTTGGCCCACCTGATTTTCAACTTGATGATAGTATCAATGATAAAGTAAAAGAATTAAAAATAATTGAAATGATTCTTGTTCCTAATATGGAACCATTTATGTAAGTATTTCTCATATTATTATATTTGTGTCATTGTTTTAAAATTAATGTTATTTTTCAGAGAGGATATGGACAAAGAGGTTGTAGATGATAGAAGATTTACAATGGCAGCTGCACTGGCTACAGTTATGAGTAAAATATTTGGGCTTCGGGGAACTCAATTTAGTTCTCTTTTAGATCGTTGTCCTACATTTGTTTCCAAAGAAAAATCTCTAAAAGCTAAACTTATAGGAAAATGTCGAAAAGTAACTACATTCTATTTACTTTTTGAAATATTGTTGAAAATTAATTAAATTATATTTACAGTTTACTAACAAAGGACATCATTTTGTCGCTCATCAATATTTCACTGTGACTTATTGCAATCATTGTCAGCTAATTATTTGGGGAATTGGACCACAAGGTTATCAATGCACAAGTATGTTAAAACCATAATAATAATTATTGAAAAGCATTAAAATAAACAAACATATTTTATTTTTAGATTGTATTTTAAATATTCATCGTGTTTGTGTGAAAGTTTTGGATGAAAACTGCCCTGGTCCAATAGTGAAAAAAGATAAAGCCAATGATCGCATTAGTAAACTTATGGATAAAATTAGACCTGAACGCGAAACTCGAAGAAAACCTGGTTTGAATTTTGTTCAAAGTAATAAGTTTGTTTGGTTAATCTAACATATTAATTAATCAATTTTATTTAAATCTGTTTTAAGTTGAAAAATCAAAGAGACAATCTGAAGACTTAGGTGATATAGTTGGGGCCCTTCCTGAAAAAGATTCCGGTAATGATTCAATTACATGCTCTTATAATATAAATTATTTATTCATATATATACTTTAAAAAAATAAATGCTATTTGTATGTGAATATTTTTTTTTAATCAATTAAAATGTTGCATACAGATCGAACGAGTTTAAGCAGTAGTAGTTTTCATTTTAAAACTGATGATAGTTTTAAATCGGAAAGAGGAGATACAAGTACAATCGAAGAAATGTAAGTTTTAATATTTTTCATAACCAAATGTTATGTTAGTCGTCTATAATATATAACATTATATTTTAGGTCCCATTGTTCAAAACTAAAACCAACAGGAATCTCCATAAACCGATCTGAAAGCTATAAAGAACGTATTCACCAAAAGGTATTTATTGCAAACAAAAGACAAGTTTTTTTTTAATAATTTTTTAATTAATTCATTAAGCATTTAATTATTAGTTACAAATTTGGTGTCTCCACCTACATAATAAGTTAGATTCTTCTGTGTCAATAGTATTCTATAGTTAAATGGATATTATATTTTTTATGAAAAAATCACTTTTATAGTTTTATTGAATAAGTATTGTAATATATTTATTTACTAGCTGTTCCGCCTTATGTTGGCTGAGCCAATGATTTGCATTTTCATTAAGTATATTTGTAAAAAAAATGTTTATGCCATATTTCTTCTAATTATAATAGTAATAATATAATATATAACCTGAAATTGCAACTATTTAGGTATAACAACACTTTTTCTTTTTTTGTAAGCTGAAAAAATTATGCGCGAGCTACACTTTAGCTACCTATTTAAGTTGAAAAATAAGCTATGAATACCTCCAAATCTCAAGGAATCTATTGATATAACTTAAATTGAAAAAAGTCCAGTAGTTTTCAAGTCAATTAACTTTAAATAAACCGACATCCAGTTTTGGCTGTATGACCAGTCAGACCATGAAAAAAATAAATATAATTTAGCACTATAGGTATTTCTTCATTTTTGTGTCAGATCACTGGCAAATTTGGGTCGGTAAACCTTGCTTCGTGAACTAAATGAATGAAATTAAAATTTAAGTAAATTCTTTTAATATAAACGTCAAACAAATAATTTCTTATGTTGGACCAATTATTTTAATTGAAAAGACATTTATTTTGAATAAAAAGACAGGGACAACAATTTAAAATAAAATTAGTAGATAACTACTCTGAATTGTATGTCATTACAACTAACATTTATAATAATAACTTTTTATTTGTAGCGTCAAATTCGTGAAAGAAGGAAAACCAGTGATCCCAATCTCCCTTCAAAATATAAAAAGTTAGTGTACCCAAAAATTTATATTTACTTATTTATGTATTATTAATTATTGTGTTTTATTTTTAGTGATGTGGAACATGAAATGCAGTTTTCATTTGCACGTTCTGATAGCTCCTCGAATTCTAATTTATCAACTAAGTAATTGTTTTTCATTCGATTGATGAACTTAAATGACTTACTGTATTTACTTTTTATCTAGAAGCTTGGACAGTCGTAGTACATCTTTGGAAGGTATTGGACAGGGCGGAGAGATGACATCTTGTTTAGATAGTGATTCTGATGATGAATTAGATTTACCTGATTGGGCCAGTAATGTTCCGACTGAAATATTGGATCAGTTATCATCTAAAGAGAAAAAACGTCAAGAAGTTATTAATGAACTTTATCATACTGAAAGATCTCATATTCGAGGTACCTAAATCATTATTTTTAGTTTGTTACATGGATTCTTATATAATTAATATTTAAATACTTGTACAATTTGTAGGGTTAAAAGTTTTGGAGCATGTTTTTCATCGACCAATGAGAGAACTGCAGGTATTACCTCAAGACCAACTTCAACTGTTATTTGCCAACCTCGAACAAATGTTTGAATTACACTCTCAATTTTGTAATGCCATGAAAGCAGTCAGGAAAGACAATCAAGTTGTTCAAAATATTGGTCATGTTTTACTTAATACTGTGCGTATTGTTTATTTTTCAATTATAAATTATTAATTATATTATTTCATTTTGAAAATACTCGCATGCAGTTTTTTACCAATAACATAGTTATCTTAAAAACATATTATTTTATATATTATTTTATGCACTCAACAGTTTTTTCCTTTTTGATAATTTTACTACAATAGTTACTAACAATATGGAACCTCTTCATAATTATTTAATACTTAATGTTTAGAATATTTTCATTTTTTCTTAATTTTCGTAAAACTTTTCTTAATAAACAGTTGAGTGGTTTACTTGTGAAAATTAATAAGTTATTAAATATGTAGGATAATATTTTGTTTGTTACATTAAATCATATAATCTACAGTTTGATGGAACTGCTGGGGAAGTATTTCAAAAAGCTGCCGCTACATTTTGTGCTCGACAACAAATAGCTTTAGAATCTTTGAAAGAAAAAAGAAAAAAAGATACAAAATTAAATATATTTTTAAACGAAGCTGAGGGTAATCCTGTGTGCAAACGTTTACAGCTGAAAGACATTTTACCTACTGGCATGATAAGGTAATTTTACTTATCATTTAATTATCATAGGACTAAGCAAATACTAATATATCTATGTTTTTAATTCTAGATTAACTAAATATCCATTATTATTTGAAAGTTTGGTAAAATGTACTTCAAATGAAGAGGAATTATTGAATATCAAAAGATCTTTTGAGAGAAGTAAAATTATTTTAAATCATGTAAATCAAGCAGTACGTGAAGCAGAAGATCAACTTAGATTGTCTGGTATTCAAAAAAAATTAGATGCTTCTCCATTTGAAAAAGTTGATCATCCTCTAAGTGTTGATTATAAGGTGAAGAAAATAGTCCATAATAATCTATTATACGACTTTGTATGAAACAATTTTGTTTTATTTTAGACACAATTTATGCTCATATACGTTTTTATTATTGTTGCAGAATTTAGATGTAACAAAACATAAATTAATACATGAAGGTGGTCTGTGGTTAAGAATTGGCGGAACTCGTCAAAAAATGATTGAACTGCATGTATTGCTGTTAGAAGATTTAATTATTTTGTTGAACAAGGTAGATGATAAATATGTTTTAAAATATTATGGCTTTCAAGATCGTACTCCTACTTTAAGTCCAATTATTAAGATGTCAACGGCTTTAGTCAGACACAATGCAGTGGGTGAGTGTCAAAAGTTGTTTATTTGCTTAAGAAATGTGTATTTATATTCACCATTGTAAACTTAATTTATCTAGACAAAAAAGCTATGTTCTTAGTAAACACATCACTAGCTGGTGCTCAGATATATGATTTAGTTACAACTTCATCAAATGAAAGAAAAACGTAAGTTATTACTAATACCATTACTATTTATTTTTACAACATAAAATATTTCTTTATATTAGATGGTTTCGTCATATCTCTGAAGCAACTGAATCCTATAAAGCTCGTGAAGGTAAAATAAAGAAACAAGAACAGACCTCTCATCATGTTATTGATTACGAAGACATAATACAGGGTACTAAAAAAAAGTCGTAAGTAACATTAAGTTGCTTTTTTGACGCTTCAGTCTTATGTTTTAATATCTATAATTTCAGGGTGACTGATAATTATTCAGAACCTCCTAATAATAACAATAATAATAGTTTAAATAGTTCCCAGTTATCCACTTCATTAGATTCTAGTAATTGTGATACATCTAAACATGGTAATGAAAAATAAACTATTTTGTATCAATTAGTTTTTTTTCTTACATAAATATTTATTAAATAAGGTAATGAAAACTTTCCAAATAATGGTGAAGCATTGACAATCGCTAACAGCACTCCTGTGTTGTCTAAAACTCAAAAAAGTCCACTAATTGAGCCATCAGAAGTATTGGTGTCACAAAGTTCTGTACTCAAAGCCGAACCAGTTATCACACACCTTGGTATGCCATATTAATTAATCAATGGTATTTGATAATGTTAATAATAATATTGCTATCTATCATAGAAAAACTACGAAGAAATAATAGAGTTATTGAAGAAGCATTAAATGAACGTTTACAATTAGTTGCTGATATACTAAAAGTGCCTTTATCAATCCCTAATAAGACATCTGATGGTCAGGATAAAAACATTTCAGACGAGCCAAACGAAATTTTACTTTCAGCAGTTTCTCAAGGTAAATTGAATGATATACATGTAATATTACAACAGCATATTTTAATATAAACATACATTTTAGGAAATGAAATCATCACAGTATTAAATGAATCACTGAGTATGACTGATGTCGATGCTATTGCCGCAAGTTTGGGAACATCAAATTTAACGTCAAATTGTAGTTTATATAAAGCATATGCTACACAATTGTCTCGGATCACTAAAGTAAAACCAATTGTAGCTTCTTTGAATTCTCAAATAACAGAACTTTTGGTAAGGAAACATTAAATATATATATATATATAATGTCATAAAATTGTAACCACTGTATATTCTAGATTAATAAATTATAACTATATTAAGAAGTTGAGATAGTTATCACTGAAAGTGTTCCTTAATTTATGAACTAATTATTTCTGTTTATTTTAGATATCAACTACAAAACATGGTAAACTGGAAGATGACTTACGTAAAGAACTTCAGACTTATCGAGAAAGACTACATGCTTTTCAAGAAAAATCAATAGGATCTACTAATACTGAGAAAAATAGTAAATACAAATTATAAATTTAATAATTATTCCTACATGTCACAATTTAATAAATAATGTTTTATTTTAGAAACTGAAAGTTCTGTCAACAACGCTTCCACTATCAATAGTCCAGAGAAAAATGGCTCATCATTAGAGGTGAGATAAATCATATGTTATATTTTCTTCCACGCTTAGTGACATGTTCTGGTTAATTTATTTTTTTTTGTTATTTTACAACTCGTTTTATAAAATTTATACTTAATTTAAAAATTTACTGTTCACAGGTATGAGTGTATTTATTATTAAACATCAATACATAATATACACACTTTACCAATATATATGTCATATCATGCCAATACGTTTTCACTGTGTCATTACAATAGTCTACTGCTTATAAATTGTATCAATATCTTTTAAATCTTTAAATTGAAAGTATATATTTATTTATTTATATTTTATTATTTTATTTAAATGATAATTTTTCATGAAGGTAACTAACAAATGATCATTGTTTTATTTTTTTTAAACATTATTTTACGTCCTGTTTTATTTAATTTTTTTTAAGACTGTGTAAAAAAACCTATACGATTATTTTAATAAAGATAACTTTACAACTTAACTTGCGATACCTTAATATCTTTAAGATATTGCTATTATTTTTATTATTTATTTATTATGATTTTTTTTTTTTTTTTTTTTTTTTATTGCTGTTTTAAATTCAATGTAAGTGTTAATACCTTTAGTTATATGTTTTTATTACTACTTAAATGTATGTTTTTTTTTTTTAGTTTTACATATTAAGTGTTACTTGTTACCATATAACAAGGTTTGCGTAATTTGTTAATATGTTAAATTAATTTAAAAACAAATTAAATTGTAAGCTTTATTATTTGCTAAGCCAATATGAGACTAGCTTCAAATACAATTTTACACCTATTCAATGTTTAAACATGAAAAACTTTATTTTTTAAATACATAAATTAATTTAATAGCACAGTAATATTTTTTTTATGTATTATATTTTTTTATGGCATTTTTTCATGTTACTGATTGGTACAATATTGACCAAAAGTCTTATTGGATTTACAGTGGTGTTTACAAAAAAATGTATTTCAATATGATTCTTATTATAATACAATTTATAATTTTATGCAATGCCGTATCTAGGATTTTTTAAAAGGGGTGTCTTATATATACTAAGTATATTATTCTAGAAATTAAAATATAATTTAGGTTACCTATATATATAAAAAAAATTATCTAATAAAATCAATCGGCCAATTAATATATATTCTTATATTATATGTATGAGAAAAATAACATTGACGACATTAATATTTTTTATATTACTCGTGCTGAAAGGGGTGTCATATTTCCCAAACACTATCCCTTTGTATACGCAACTGATTTTATGTGAACGTTGAACAACTTGGGTTACAAATAGCATTAATATGCTATAATAAGATTATCTGTATACACGTTAGTTGTATAAAGTTGATGACATTTTTTTGCTAACTGATTCAATATCACTATGCTAAAAGCATTCATAATAATTGTAAATATATCACAAATTGTAATTAATTTACATAATTATTTAGTAGTCTGAGTATATAATCTTTAAAATCATTAGTATAACAAACTTTTTATAACAGGACATGAGATTTCTTAAATCTTGAAAGTAATTGAATAATTAACAACTAACGTAATTATATCTTCTATAATTATTAAAAATTATCTATAAAGTGTTTTCTCTCTTATTTTAGTTTATTATAATTTAATAAAGATACAAGGAGTGTATTTAAAACTATGTGATTGGAAGTGTTTTTTTTTTAACTTCCATCTTTGGAAGGAAAAATAACCAAATCATAAATTAATTATTTTATACAAAAATCAATATATAAATTACTTATCAATTGTTTTGATAAAAATTAGATGTAAATGCTTATAATTATGAAGAGGAGGGGAGGGGGTTAAAATATTTTTAATACATGAACTAAAAATACAAAATAAAATAATTATTTTAATGATAATATTATAGATACAGTACAAAATATAATATAATTATGAATACCTTCAAACTATAAATAATTTAAAAAAATGGTTAAGTAATGTTTGGTCTGCTAAAATTGAAAAAAAAATCCATTTTTTAAATTGATCAAATTGATGAAAATTTCAAGTATCTACGACGGCTATTCATTTTTGAGTTTGGTTTACCAAAAAAATACAGTTTTTCTTATCTTTTTTTTTTGTTTTTTTGATTGTTTTGAAAAATAGATACTGATATTGATATGTTCAATATTGAAAGTACCAACTACATCCAATTTTCTAGTTGAAAATCAAAGCATTATTTCGACCACTTATCATTTATTGTGTACCTATACAGATTACAGATAAAAAAAATTCGTCATTGTAAAATTAATATATTCATTGCTCCATTTAGAATCTAAAATACCATAAATAGATAAATATAATATAAAATGCGGAAGACGATAGTAGACGTACACTGATCAATTATAAATAGCTACCGTCTATTTCCTAAAACATTTCATCAATATGACCTAGTGGCCAGGTGTCCTAAATTATTTATTATAGATTAATGAGGAGTGAGTACCTATCTAATGACTAATGAGTCTCGATGATCATTCGGCCATTATAATTGTAGGGAACGGTCACAGTATAATTATATGGATATCGAGTATTAGTAGAAAGATTTAAATAATTTACGTCACAATTTACGTACCTACAGATTTATACTAGTTAATATAAAAAAAGAGGGTAAGTGGATGTCGCTCTGCTGTGCAGTAGGTTACAAGTGGGTCACTGTTTAATGGACGGTAATAAATTTGATTTCAATGATGTAATATCGTTGTATACGAAAAACGATTCTGAGCTGAGACGGTTTGTCAGTGTGGATATTTTATATTATATTAATTATATTGTTATTTCTTATTATTAATACGGACAATACGGTAGCCGGTTAAGTTGAGTTTATATTATAAAATTACAACAAAATAACAAAAATCGTTATTTTTGGTTATTTAAAATGTAATTTGCTAATCCTTAGCTATGTAAAAGTTGAACATTTTATAAATTTGTGACTACAAAATCAACTATAAATTTTAAATTTGATAAATGTCAAAAATCAAACTTTATCGATGCTTATAAAAAGAAACAGTATATTTTTAATATTTTTCAACTACTATTGTAACAATATATAATAAGGAGCCTTATAATCCATTTTTAAGCTTTATAACACAATGAATAACATTTTAATGTCATTTATAGAAAAAAAAACTAAACAGAATATGTCCGTAAACAGCTCAAAACAAACCAAAATATTTTGAACATTAATCGCACTACTGCAAGAATAGTGACACAACTCAAAATTCTTGATTTTCGGGTTTTCATTGATTCTAATAGACTCTGCTCTTTATTTTAGTTTATGTGATTAAAATATGTTATTTCACTCGAACTGACTTAAAAACTGTAATATGTCATTATTCTTGCTGAACGTTTTCATTAATTTCGTGCAAGAATAGTGTCACAACTCAAAATTATTATTTTTTTTTTGAGTTGTGACACTATTCCTGATTCACTTGACACAATATTATGTACAGCAAAATGACAAATTATTGTATTACAGTTTTACAATAATTTTTATTCAGCACTAGTGTGGAAGCTTGTTAATAGTGGTTAGTGAGTACTGAGTTGTGACTTAAAGTAGTAAGACATAATATTATTATGACGTAGTACAAGACGTATATTATGTGATCCTTATCTTCAATTGCGTGAATTTAATTTTAAAATCCTATAAATAGAATTATGTATACTATTATTATTACAATAATACTAATAAGTGGTATAATATCATAGATTTTGTATTATCAACATCTTGATAATCACAACTTAATCTATAACTTATTACTGTGGTCTATGATCTAAGCTTTGAATACAATTTATAACCACTAATAATTGTGATATAAAACTATATTTTTTAATAACTACCTAACATAAATGCATGGTTTAGTATTAAAAATTGCCTTATTCTAATTAATATAGTTTACAATTTTATTTTACATATTTATTTACTACTCGAAAGAAAGACACATAATATAGAAAAAAAATGATGATTTCAGTCACGAATAGTGACACAAGTCAAAATGTTTTCAAACATTTGTTAATAACATCAATAATAATAAATTTAAATTATCATTTACCAAGTATTATTAGAAACAATGTTATTCAACATATTTCTATCAAAACAGAATAACAATCAAATACAAATTTGAATTGTTGTGTCTGTTTAAAACCTTAAACAGCTGATTACCAACAATTGTGTTTTTTGAGTTGTGTCACTATTCTTGCCATAGACCTATTAACTAAATAGGTCTATGATTCTTGCAGTAGTGCGATTTTATCAAGTACCTACCTATATGAATTGATAAAATAAACATATGATATAAATTTCAAATGTACAGTTATTCGTTTACATTACGTTTACGTATTTGAATCACAGCTAATTAATGAGAAATTAGTACCCAATCTTAGAAAAATTTGAACTTCAAACATTCATAAAAATTTATTTTGACTTTCAGGTAGAAATATTTTTTTTTGAAAAAGGTACTTATTAGGAATCGTGAATTAAATTTTCAAATCTTAGATTTAAAAAGAAAATTTTTTATGAATTTTTAACTCAAAATAATTTGCACATTTTCATTTTTGTGATTTTTACATGTATTGTCAAAATTTGAACTTTAAATACCAAAAATAAAAATGTTGAGGCTATGGATTTTTAATATTTTTAAAATGTCATTGTAACTATATTTTAGCAGCCATATATTTAATTGTCAAACTTTTTTACCCAACAAAAAAATTTTATTGACATTCATAGAAAAAAAAATTAAAACAAAATTGAATCTGAAAATGTCACAACAGTTCAAAATAAATCAAAATATTTTGAACATTTTATTGTGTACCTATAGAAAATGCTAATTTAAATAATTCGTGAAAATTTCATAAATTAACGGTCATTTTGTCAAAAACTGATTTTACGTAAAAATTCCCATTTTTCTTTTGTAACAGAAATTCAAATAACCCAAAAACTAGTCGTATGAGTTTGGATTTCGATACATCAAAAAAATTCAGAAAAATTATCAACTGTATAATTTTTAGTTGATAGGGGTGTTATAATTTTGTATCTTCACAGGACACTTAAGTACCTAGTACAAAAAAACTCAAGAATTTGAAAATATGGTCTTAAAGTTTATTTAAAAATTCAATAAATCAGATAAACCTATAACTTAAGAAAAATAATATTATATTATAAATCTAAATCAAAATCATAACCGAAAAATGCTAGCCCACAACAAAATATTTCTCTTGTTGGCACCTACTACACTTTTTTTAGTGGCGCACTCACCCCTACTAACTCTAATATTTATATTTATGCAAATTTTAACATTTAAATTACTTGTATTATTGTATTGAAAATATTAACATGATATAGGTAGCTATAGTTTGAACCTATTAAAGTAATTAGTTCTGTATGATTATACCTACGTATACTATTTTACGTTGGTAAGTACCTATTAAAGTAATAACAATGTGGTGAAACTAATAAATTATGTTATATAAAAGTAAAATTTTTGTAAGCATTTCATATTAAATTTAATAAGAGTTGGTACCTACATAAAAACTAATGCTGATATAACTGATATTTATTTTTAACAGTGGTCAGTGAGTCATTTTTTTAAGTTAAGAGTATAATACGAGTGTAACTCACTGTGTAAGCAAATACGGTCAGTATTATAAAATTTTAACACAGAAATAAGAACTGCAGAACTGTATTTTTTCTATGGGTGGGATGTGCAACCAAGTAAATCCGCCTCTGGTATAGTCTGCAGGTCCCCTATAAAAATGTAGCAATTTATATTTGTGACTTCGCCCATATGCGTTGATTAAATTAGGCTGCTTCATTTTTGTTGCAAGTCTTACAAGAATACAATCTATAAATATCAACATTTTTAGGCTTTACATCAGTTTGTTTGTACAATTTACCAGTGTTTGGCAAATTCCTTAAGGAATTAGTTCTGTTCCTCGTTTTTTTTAAAAAAAAGAAATTCGGTCCTTTGACGCTCCTCTGAAAAATGATTCAGAGTGAAGACGGTCAATCATCCTATGATAGGTATATTACTAAGTATATTTGATGATATTGTGAATAAAGTAATTTATTTACCTATTTACGTAGAACGTCATTTTAATTTGTCAATTCTTAGCTATAAAAGTTAAACATTTTATACATTTTTAACTACAAAATCATTTTTAAATTTATTTTTGATAAATTTTGTCGAAATTCCGCCTATGTATTTTTAAATTTATTTTTTTTTTTCAACTGCTACTATAAAAGTATATCGGGAACTTTGTATTAATTTTTCTCGCTTTTTGACCCAACAAATAAAATTTTGTTGGCATTTATAGAAGATAAAACTAAAAAATTGAAAACTGAAAATATCAGAAAAACATCTCAAAACGAGTCAAAATATTTTCTAAATGGTATCAAGTATAGGAATTGGTAAAATAAACATATGATATAAATTTCAAATGTCTACCGTTATTCTTTTTTGAATTACAACAAAATAAGAAAATTGCTACTTGAGAAATCGACTGAATATCCAATGTTGTAAAAATTTGAACTTCAAACACTCACAAAAATGTAATTTGATTTTTAAAAATTAAAAACAAAACACACATAATTATAAAATCTATACATTCATCGCTCCGCTCAAATTCTAAAATTTATTTTTCCGGCTTTTGCATTTGCAAAAATATTTATTATATTGTCTATAACTATTTCAACAGTTTGGAGCCTTTCAATATTTAATATAGCCAGGCTTGATAATCTATCCTGCTACATGGTATTACGTAGATAATTTTTATTAATTTTAGTTTTGAAAACGGCCTTTCAGCAGAAACATAAATTACTGCGCCATAGTTGTAAATATCATTATAGCTGTAAATACACCAGAAAAAATATTCGATAGATTTTCATTCAGAATAAACGAGGATAGATCTTTTATAGTCATTTTGAGAAAGTCACTAATACCATCCTTTTAAACGAAATATAATTTTGAATAATCAATATTTGACGCGTCAAGTCATCATGCTGATGATATTATCACGGTACTTTTTTTATAAAATCATAATAATATATTATGTTGATAAAATTGATTAAAAGTTCTTTTGTTATTGAAATCATATATTATATATTAAAAATATGAAATAATCACATATACAGTATTCAATCCATCAAATCTAAATTTAAGCTGTGATAAGTAGGGTAATTGTTAGTCGTTTATCACCATCAATGTTATCTGAAATGACCGTAATTAATTGCTCCAAGGCCTAATGCAAAATGCAAATGCAAGTCAACAAACTGCAGTTTTTTGGATATAAATTGTATAGATTTTAAAATATGTTCCCAGACACACAATATAAAAATTAATTCTAATTTTTTCTTAAGAGTTAAGGCCATACCATAGGCGCAATTAGGGGGGGACTTGGAGGGGCTTAGCCCCTCCAAGATTAAAATTAGCCCCTCCAAAAATTTATATTTAAATTGAAGTTTTAAATCCTTCATTAATTATCTAATATACATAATACCGTAATCGTCGTTTGAAAAAAATTTTTTCTAATGTTTAAATCTGGAAACATGAAACAAACCCATACAACAACATGATGTTAGACCTTATTTACATAATTATTCATGGATGCAGAGCTTTATCCTAATTTATATAAACTGTTATCATTATCTTTAACAATTCCAATTAGCTCTGCAACATGTAAAAGGTCATTCTCAGCAATGAGAAAGATTAAAAATTGGCTTTGAACATCTATGAATCAAGATAGATTTACAAATTTGTCATTAATTTATATAGAACGAGATTTATCAAATGTATTGTCCAACGATAAAATATTAGATACATTTGCAATTTCTAACCGAAGGTTACAATTATAATAATATACTTAATAAATAAATATATATTACATTTATTTACTTAAATGTTGTTATTTTTTCGTACAAATATTTTTAGCTTTATTAATAGATGCATTATAATTTATAATATGTATATTAAACGTGGGAAAGTGGGTGAAAAAAAAATGAAATTGCCATATTGGTACTTGAATGGGGGGGGTGTGGAGGGCAAAGCCCCCCACGGGTCTGTTTCATTTAAATATGTTAAGCCCCTCCAAGATAAAAACTGAAATTGCGCCTATGGCCATACCTATCTCTTTCAATATTTTTTGTACTTATCGACTTTAAATTTGTAAGTGCTTTTAAAATATCTATAATCCACATTCTCAAAGAGTAAAATGCATTATGCCGGGCTTCTCAGTAAGATGTACATATTTTTAGATTCTGAGCTGAGCGAGAGAATTAATTGATTTTTCTAAGATGTGTGTTTTTTTTGTGTGTCTATCAGCAACATTTTGGATAGTTATTATAAAATGCTCCGATTTTTGAGATCAGCATCTTTTCTGACAGAAAAGTGAATATAGTCGGTACTTTAAAGAGGTTATTTTTCGATTTTCTCAATAACTATTTAACGCCACTGGAAAAACCACCCAAAAAACCGCTAAAATATTGATATTAATTGTTAACGCTTTGTTTATCACCATAGAAAAGAATGCATTTTTTTAAAGTTTTTAATCAATGATTATTCTTTAGTAAGTATGTGGTTCTGTTACAATTGTAATCTGGTGAGATCTATAACTATTTGTAAATAAGTTAAAGCTTCAAAGTGTTGCTACAACGATATTGATATTATAAAGTACCTATGCTACATGGCCTAAAATGTAGGTATTTTGCTAATAATAATAAACATAAACCTAGTACCTAGTGCACATTGCACATGTCATACATATATAACTTCGTTGCATAATTGTTTTTTGGTATTTATTAATAATTGGTTATAATAAATATAATCTAAGACAATCTTCTATACGAGTCCTTAATACCTATAGGTATGACTAAATATTTTAAAAAATAAAACGAAATAGCTTTGGTTAACAAATACCTACTTTAAAAAGAACAACATACACGATGTTATACTTAAAACAATTATATAAATTTAGTCAAAAACAAACTTTGGTACTATTGTCAGCAAAAGAAATACTTTTTGAGGTTTCAGCTTCAGAGAAACCCCCTTTAAATCATTCCTGTTTAGCAGCGTGCGGGTGTACCTTATCATACTTATTTTTTTTCTTTAAGTCAACATAAAACTACTGAATGAGGGTTGAATTTAGACGGACAAGACATATTAATAGTTTAACATAATATAATGAATCATGAATAATTTCAAGCAATAATGATGATCTGGGTTTTTATATAGTAGTATATTATAATATAAAATGAGGCGTATTATTTTTAGTGTTAAGGATTTTAAATGAATAGATGTTAATTGGTAATTTTCAATAAGCTATATTGAATATTAATCAAATGCAAATTTATAAAAGCCAAAAATAAGTACTGCACACCTTTAAATTTGCTACTGCACATTTAATATTAGCTACTGTACACAATTTTAGGCCCTGCTATGCTAGGCCTACGCTAACGTCTAAGCTCAAATCGTTTTTCGTATAAAATGGTTTATCATTGTATTCAAATATAACACATCCATTACAACGATACCCTAGACAAATACTAAACAGCAGAGGGAACTTTGAACTCTACCTTTTTTGAATACAAATTTCCAAATAGCAATTCTTTCTTGTTCGCCAAAACCTAAATCTGTCCACTGAAGACACTTGAATTAAAAAAATTGAACATTTCTTGTACAGTTTCTAAAAAATAATGAACTTTCCAGGATCTCTTAGCCGTATCATATATTATTAAGTTAATATTACCTATGAGAACAGCAGCGTAAAAAGTTGCATTAGGAAATATTTCACAAATTCTCTTTTGGAATCCACTAAATGAACCACTCATTACTGTGTCATATTTAAATAGTAATTTTAATAAAATATTTAAATAATCATCTGCACCATGTTTTTTTAACACCGGTTACCGGCGTTTTAACATTTGTACTATTATATATATCGATTTTTGATTAGGTATTCAAGCGATTCAAGCGATTCAAGTATTCAACATATACCTATCTATTTAATATTTCATTTTATTAGACTAACACATTTTTAATTGACTTACTATTATATTTATATTATTTATTTATCCATTTCCTAAGTAGCTACATAGCTATATTATATTTATATTATTGACCATATTAATTTTGATTAGAATTTAGATTCAACATTTCAACATAGGTATAATTGTTTTTTGTTACATATTATAAAGTATTACAGTTACATAAATATATTTAACAATCAAATAATTGTTATTTATCTAATTATTAACTTTATAAGAATCACTGATTAAAAATATAAGCCAATTACGTCCCTGCAGGTTTTTTAGAATGCAATTCGTGTACCCACCTAACTGGCAACTCATATGCTACCCATAGGTACTTGCATTCCCTAGCTGGTTCGCATATTATGAACGAAGTATAAAAACAATACGTCAATACAGCATAATAAAAAACAATGATAATAAATCTACATCCACACCTGTTGGATACTGGATAATATGTTTATTTATTCAATCTTGTAAACCAAACTCCAAGTGATAGATCGGAGGGATACTATTTAATTAATATCTTTCGTCCCTATAGACACGTTTTTCCAAAACAACACGCATACCTTATTGAACAATTTGTAATTTTAAATTAAAATAATACATCATACATTCTCATTGCACAATGCACCTTACATACCCAATACAATTGCTTTAAAGTTACTTAGTAATATTGTACCTTTACTAACAAAAATTTAAAAGCCCGTACCTAGCTAGGTGTCCAACCCGTCTATATAGTTGTAGCCTGCAATAATAGTTATAACCAAATAACAATAAATATATAAATAAAAATAATTTAAGAACTGTGCATTACATATTATCTACAATATACGCAATAGTGTCAGGATCTAACATCGGTAGGTAACTCAGATTTTTTTAGCCACTTCGGCCGTAGCATGTTTTCAGGTTTGGCCGAAATCCGTTAAAAGCATAATTATAATTATATTGTATAATGTATTATATCTAAATATATATATATATATGTGTGTGTGTATATAAAGGTACGTACCTTTGTTTCATGATATATTATGTATAATACAACTGCTGCAGCGGCATAGTCCTTGGACAACTCGGCGAGCGAAATGTGCGCGGGAGAAACCTGACGGCGGCGCGACAGGACTCAATGTTTGTGCGTTTCGTTACGAACGTTCCCTCCGCCCACACGGGCGGCGGCGTCAGGTTTACGACTTTCCGCCGCCGTCGCCGCCGTTGGTCAGCACCAACGAGAGTTCAGTGTGCGTGAGTACACCCCCGTGGACAACATAGGTTTGTGTGTGCAATATTACGTGTGTGCGCTAGTGAGCGCGCGAGTCGTGTGAACGCGTCCTAAAACAATAACAATTAATGTTCGCGAACCCGCCGTAAACCGCCCATTACAATAGCGTAACGGATTCCCGGCATGACGAACGTTGTGACTACTACCGCAACCGCGGTCATCGTGAGATGAACGCCACCGGATGTCTGACGGCCCTGGGCGACGGCGGCGAAGCGTTCGTCGTGATCTCGTCCGACGGCGACGACGACGACGACGACTGCGGTGGCCGCGGTCGCTGTGGACGCCACCGCCACCGTCGCCGGCCCACGGAGCCACGGACCACGTCTCCACGGTGCTCGACCGGCAGGCCGCCAACGCCGCCACCCGTTCTTCCGATGGCCACCGCCGAAGCGTATAAGTTGAGAGCACGTCGCAAAGACCGTGGTGCGTTCGTCGTGCTGCCCGAACGGCCGGTGGCGTCTTCCGCGGCTACGGCGACCACTTCGTCCACCGCCGCTGCTGCCACCACACAGGCTCAACCGGTCAGCGGTACAGGTGTCAGCGGCCGCGTTAGTCCGTTCCGTGGCTATGGTTTCAAAACGCCCGAAAACGGACGGTCACGTGCGTCCAGCCCGTCGGCGTCCGCACGGCTGAGGCGTCAGTCGTCCGAACCGCGGATTGTGGACGATAGTCGTAAGCCACCAGCCATTACGGCCGACAACAAACGGCTGTCGGCGTCCACCAAAGACCTGTCGGCGACCGGCAAGCGGACGTCCGGTTCGTCTACTAAACAACCGTCGGCTGCAAGTGGCGTTACGGGTGGCAGGAAAACGACAGTGGCGACGGGAAAGCCACCGACCGTCCCGACGGCCAGCAGCGCGGCATCCGTCAAATCGTCGCCGCGTAAGAAGTTACCTCCGACGCCACGCAAACCAGTGCCGCCCAAGTCACCGCTGCCGCTTAGGTCGCCCAAAACGCCGAGACGACCGCAACCGTCGACCGATACAGTGGCAGGCTCCAAATCGACTGTCGCCGCAAAACCGACTGTCATCCGACCGCCGGTCAGATCGTCGCCGCGTTTACCCAAGAAACAATCGATGGCCACGGCCGTAACATCGTCCAAGGCGGAAGCTCCACCGAAGGACGTCTCCCGTCCACCACCCGACAATGGCGTGAAGACGGTTGCGGCGACAGCCACAGTGACGGCCACGATAACGACCGCGACCACGTCGACGGCATCGGCGTCGGCAGCGTTCGATTCTCTGCCGTCGACCGCGGCACCGACGTTGGCCACGTCGCCCGCGACGGCGGCACAGTCCGTCATTCCGATCACGGCGTCTACTTCGGCCACGGCCATAGCGACCACGCACGCGACCAACGCTGTCGCTTCACCCGTCGTCGATGGCGGCCCGATTGTCACGGCTGTGCCTCCTCCGGCGGCCATTGCCGCAAACACCCTGGCCACTTTGTCCGTCTTAGACCCGTCGTCCACGACTCTAAAACCGCCACCGAGCGCGATGAGATCTCGCGATCCACCAGCCACCGCCGCTCCGTCACGGCCGGCGGCCACCGTCATCGTCGTGGAAGGTGGTCCACCGATGGAAGCGGCGACCACGCGACAGTCCGCCGCCGTCACTATGACGACCACCCCGCCGCTGTCATACGAGTTAGAAGAGATCGTCGTGGAACCGGAAATCGAAAACCAGAGCGGACGAACGGCCGTCCGCTTGTCTGTGGACGGTGATGGCAACAAAACTTCGTCTGCGGCCAGCAGCAGCAACGGTCACAAGACTGTCGCATGGGCGAGGTAAACAATAAATCTATATATATATACACCGTACAGCCAAACTTTTTGTCTACAGATCGCACCCATTGTATTCGTGGTACTTTTATACGCCTAAATAGTAATATTATTATTAAATGTCAATCGCCGTGTCTCGTGTCCGTCCGTCTTGCCTGTCTGTCGCTCTTATTCGTAATTTGCATCGTTCGTTTGCAAAACGCAGCTGCCAATTAATGGTATTCGCATGATATTCACGTAACTGTTTATTCACTTCTCGACGAATACAATTTTCTGTATCGATAGGTACTCATGAATTGCATAGTAATTTAAGTTTTTACCAGCTCTTACCTACGCACTTGTGTTTTCTATTAGCTCCTGGCTGTACTATATAGTTATTTCGGTGTCATATATTTTTAACTAACAAATTCCAGCAGGAAATATTTACTTTTTTAAACAGCCATGTTCACCTGAAGTTGTAATTCCAGCCGACTGAAAACACAAAAATAAAACACTGGATTTATTATATTTTTTCCTGCACCCCTTTTTAGCACGTTAAACATACACATGCTGTTATCACAGTAGACGCCGCTTATTGGATTCACTTTGGGACCAGAGCATTTGTGACCATACTAACCAAATGATTCAATATAAGGCTTGCAAAGTTCCAAGAATAAAAAGATATTATATAATATTAAATTGCATTGTAATAAAAAAAAATTTAATTTGCCTATGAGTACCTACATTTAAATAATATTAATTATTATGTTATTTGTTTATTTATGTATAATGTTATGTCATTCATAAAGGTAGTAAAAACACATATATCGATTACAATAAAAAAAAAAATTTGTTTCTAAAATGTTTTGTAAGAATTTAAAATTGTGTGAAAAACATTTTAAACAACCTTAATACTTTTCTATGTGATAAGTCAAAGAAATTGTTTATCAAAATTCAAAATATGTGCGTTAAAACCATTACAATTTGTAAATATGTCCTTAAAAATTCACATTGATCCTGGTAACCAGTCTATATGTATATAATACATAGAGTCCACTAGATGATTTGGTTTTTGGATGTGTCCGTACGCATATAATATGTGTAAATCTAGACCAGCATGTTTGAGTCCAATATAGGCGAATGAGTCAACCGCGTGACTCCATCAATCCAATAATCGGCGTGCCGGCGTCCAATGTTTATATATACCTATTTTATATATATAATGACAATGATGACAATAAATCACTATATATGTGTGTGTGTATGTGTAAACAATACCATATAATAAACCATGACGGTTGTATACATATATAGGTATACAGCATTGAGCATAATTATATATACTGCGATTATAATCCTTTTATTTTTGAACATAATATATATAAGAAAATTGGCTTTTTTTATGTACTACGTTTCTGACGACACTATTGAACTCTTTTATGAGTTATTTTCAACGAAGTTACCCCGAGTATCCCCGTGGTGCCTTTTTTTCAGTGAATGACCAGACCAGGGGAGGGTGCACGTGTATTTCAACGCCGAGGCAAGGCATTTTAACATAATATCAGGTTTTTAATTATTTTTTTATTTTTCCACGAGCGAAGCAGGGTCATTCAGTTATAGTACTATAATATTGTACTCGAATATACATATAGTTATAACGTCTCTATACTCATTTTGGCGGTGGCGGCGGTGGAAGCGGCGGAGGGTAGGACTCGGGGTGTCGAAAAAGAAAGAAAAAACGGTTCGCTCGCACGTTCGATATAATGGTGTGGCCGTGTCCGCGCGACGGTCTTACATTGTACCGAGTCACGCCACCTCCGAGTGAATATTATATAGGTACACATACACAACATAAGTAATTGGGTCACTCCGCCACAGCCGAAGGAAACGGTATGTGTATATACTTAGGCGGTGGCTGGCGGGTATCTCGTGCTTAAGGCCGCGTGAACATGCGATGCAGTTTCATTCCGTGCTGGCGTGACCGCAAGGCACAAGTGCCCCCCCAGGCCCAAGTGTGTGTGTGTGTGTTTGTTCTCAACCCCTGCACGTCACTACCGACTTTAAGTACAATATACACCCCGAAAGTCTTTCTTCCCGTGCCCGCCGCACCCCAGCCCCGTATATACAATAGCTGGTATATATTATATATATATTATTCCACCCTTCCCTTGATAATTTATCAATATCTGCACTTCCAGCGCCACCGGCAGCAGCAACCGCCACGACCCCCCACCCATGTTCTTGAGCGAAAATAAAATAAAAAAATCATAAATAATCGCCGGAGTTGACCACCTCGAAAAAACCAACGGCAGTAATAAAACAATACCGGCCATTATACACGCGCTTGGTCGGGCGGTGAACTTTTTTTTCGGGTCAAGTAGCATATATTTGATTTTGCGTGGGCGTGCATGTGAAGGCTAAACGGTCGTTCTCCGTTTCGCGTGTGTTCTACACAATATATTTACAGGTATATATTATATATACCTACACAGTTGTGGATGCACAGCGGAAATACGTCCGTCTCGTGCGGTACGCGATGATGGGCGGCGGACGACCCAATCCGGACGCCGCGAGATTCGACGTCTATTCCATCGGCTTACCGAATGTCAGGTGCGACTTAACGCGTGTGTCACGCCTCAGAACGGAAAACTATAATTCAAATCATATAAGTCATGACTCATGAGTGACTTATGACACTACATATTAATATATTATATATAATAATAATGATAATCTTTGTTGCAACAATAGAATATATATACATTATTTCACAAAATATGAGTTTAATATTGCGGATTTGCAGCATCTCCTATAAGCGAAGGGACACGGCTCTTATTATTTAAAGTATATATACAATGGATAAATATTGAATAATAATTAATTTTGTATAAATCACATGAAAATAGTTGGATCTAAATGTTTTACATATTTTTTAAATAATATTACATTTTTAAAATCATTTATATTAATATTCAGTGGACAGTGAACGACTATACATAAATATTAAACTTAAAAATATAATATAATATAACAATGTATACGATACACCTACATTTACAACAATTAAAAAGAAAAAATAGAATTTATTTAAGACAACTGACTAACAAATACAAGTTTAGTCCATAAATCGCAACGATGGTTTCAGTTAATTGTAATGCGCCTATTGTTCTTGATTTTTTTTTCAAATTTAGCAATTTAAAACGCTTTCAAACGTTAATGGTTTTGTTAAATCATGATTGATTGCCAGTCATGACAAAAAGTCCAGTATTTCTTGTGTTAAAGAAGAGCGCACGCGAGTTTTTTATTTTTAAGTGCAAAAAATGAACACTCACTACAATATTTGTTCATGGCATTGACTCGTATTATTTTTTTTATAATATTATATATATACATATAGCAGTAAAAGGGCCCGAAAAAATTGAGTCTCCTGTGCTTGTACACATACCTACTAAGGGCTTAAGCTGCAGCGAATGTTCAAATCGTTACTCGGGGTCACCTAAAATAAAGATGCATACAAAAACACCACAAAACGTTTTAATTTTTTTTTTAATATTTTCAAAACCGTGTTTGTTAAAAATAATAACCTTATAGTTTGTACCCATAATGATTAAATTTTTTTAAAAAACTATTCATAAAGGTATAATCATTATTTTTGGAAAATTGTAGAATACATTTATACTATAATATATATATATGAAGGTACTAGGTAGGATGTAGATATAATTAGTTATACCTACAATACTTCTTCCTTATAGTTATATTAGTCTTATACGTATATCTACTTTCTTATTTATACAAGAACAACGAGCAAATCTTTAAAAAAAAAACTATTTTTTTTACTTACCTGAATAGGTAAATTCTACCCATTATTTTCTAAAACTAGATTTGAAACCATTTAAGAAAAAATCGAGCTTGACATCGGAAATTATTATGTTTAAGTTATTCTGTTTATAGTATACATATTTTTCTTTATTTCATTATAATGTAGGTATATTATAGAATGTTATATACGTGTATAATTATACTATATTGACATTATTTTAATTAATGCTTCGGTATTCGATAATCGGTAGTTTGGCTTATGTTTATAATTTAGCTTTCATAGCTTCCTTTTATACTTGTCACTTTTGACATTTACCTTACCTTATGGGCTATGGCTTGAAAAAATATTAGTTATTTTTCTGTTATATCTATAATCAATCCTAGCCCCTAGGTATTTGAAATGTTGAATGATTGTAGTTATATTGACCTATACAATTTAAAACATTTAGAAAGTTATTTCATATAAATATATAATATAGTATTTAGGGCTTAGGCAGATTTTCTAGATTTGTATACCTATTTATTATTTACTATTATTTTCTCCACAGTTTACTGTAAGGAAGAAAGCATAATTTAAAAAACTAAACCAATATTAGTTATTACTTATTACGCCCTAAATAATAAGAATACAACATTTAATATGATTATATTTCATGGAACATCCCCTAATTAAAAAACTTAACTAATGCGATAAATTAATATACTAGATAACTAGTAACTTAATAAATTTCCATAAATATTTCGTTAACCTTTAGAATTTTATATTTTTATATTTTTAAGTAAATTAAATTTTCTATAATTTTTATTATATTTCACTCTTTAATATCTCCTGCAATAGTTCATGAAGTATATTAGTTTGACTGTAAAAAAATACGATATCAATTGGATATACTATAGTGACATAGTAATGATTAGTAATAAACTAATAACAAACAATACTAAAGGAAAAAGTTGGCCCGGGTAAACCTTAACTGATTGGTTCAGAACTTTTTGCTGTTCATTTTTATACATATTGGACTCATATATAGGGGTGAGACCAGAAATATTATTATAATTTTTTTTCTATCTTATATAGTTATATATTACTACAGGTATTTACATTTTACTTTATTAAAATATATTATATTCCATATACATATGAAAATTATTTGTCGAATCTCTTCTTTATAATGTAATACTTGCATAAAATGTCAATTAGCTAGGTACCTATCTACTTGACTACCTATATCTACCTACTCCAATAACTTCTATAGGTATTTTACAAAATATTTTTTACACAATAAAATGTATTAACCTTTAACCACTTGCATGACTTCAATATTATTTAGCAAAATTCAAAAATATTAAACTTCTAAAATTAATTCGATCATAGAATTGTATGTTTACCACTTTGTCAACGTCAGCCGTGAAGTGAAAATTGATATGAAATGTGAACAATTTTCTTTACAGACATCAACAAATTTGATACGTAGATATATTTATACTGTATACGTAGGTATACTATAAAGTCATATACAGGTATGTTGTGTACTTGTGTGTATGAATCGAGCAATTTTACCCGTCTTCGCATTCACGCGATACAATTGAATTCTAAGCACGCGATGTAAATATTATCGCACATTAATCTGTTATATCAGCGAATTTAATCGGCACTATAGCCCATCACAAGCATAACATAACAACCCTCCTTGAATCAGGAATAAAGGTGCAAATTTCCTAGGAACTGTTTTTTCACAATCGCATAATTGAGGAAAACAAATTACATTCATAACCCATAATACACTAATAACATCACACGAGCATGATAATTATTATACAGTAACACTCAGGTACCATGTAAAATACCAATTTAATTATGTAAAATAAATTATAATTCGTCGATTAAAACTTAAAACAACACAAATATTAAATGCAATTTTCTCCACAGATAATCTACCAGACGGTCATAATAAGTCAACAAATTATTAGATAGTATATAATATA
Source organism: Nasonovia ribisnigri (assembly GCA_027563435.1). Classification (NCBI taxonomy): domain Eukaryota; kingdom Metazoa; phylum Arthropoda; class Insecta; order Hemiptera; family Aphididae; genus Nasonovia; species Nasonovia ribisnigri. The sequence goes on from JANEHU010000742.1 coordinate 342,190, forward strand.
CAGTAATTGCTTATAACAAGTTAATAGGTAGCTACTATAATATTATTTAGGAACAATTATGTGTTATAAAAAGTCCGGAAACTTTTTTTAGATATAGAATTAAAACTAGAGCCCGTATATAAAATTACGATGATTTGACTACCTAGTAATGTATATACAATATACATTATGATTAACGATTTACCAATCATTAAGCATTCAGTCGTTTTTATTTTACAATAATGAATTTATTCAAATTCTGATTAAAAATCAAAGATTTCTGATAGACATTTTAAGTAGGTATAGTGAAGGACCTACCCTATTATAAACCTTAGGATAATCTATTTGAAATTATTTAGATTTTTATATAATTTTACTTGTGTCCTGGACAAATTTATTTTTCTCAAATGAGAATCGACCTTCTTCACTGTAAATAAATTACCAAGCAGAAGATGTTTTTTAAAAATGTCGATGTATTTAAATTAAGATTTGAACGAGTAGATTCTGAGTTGTGTAGGTATTTACTTATAGCCCATAAGATCAAAGTCTTAAAAAATGGTTTTCAACCACATAAAATACATTTAGCCCATTTAGGTAATATTGTATCTATAGATACAAACTACCTATAGTCTCAATCTAGTATTTATCATACTTAGTTAGGTACTCACACAATTTTTATAAATTATAAAATGTTGATACCTAAAGATTAATATTAGTTACTATAATTTTCAAATTATCATAGCTACCATGTCTTCTAAACCTAATGCCACGGACGTTTTATCCTTCAATACACAAAGTCAAACTACTCAAAAATTGAATTGGAATAAATTTATTATTAAAGGAAATAATAGATTTGAGCGTGATTGATGAATCAACCTGTATATATAATATATATTTGTGTTTATTGTGTACATCTGTTAAATATATAATATGAAACACGTATATTTCAAAAATGTAGGTGGGAGGCGGGAGCTGAAGGGGCTTTGATGGGACTGATGACGTTTTACTCGCGTGCTGCAAGTGCATAAACACTCTTCATAAACACTTTACGATTAGAGACTCATCTTTGTATAAATTATACATATTTCAGTGCTCATTAAATTGTACTGCTTTTTTACTGATTTTAAATATTTATACACCACAATATCAATATTATAATTTTAGTAGTGTTTTGTCCGTGTTAGGTACTTACCTACTCTAGATTATTGATCCTATACATAGATGGTTAAACTTATTATGTGCTCGGTGTACTTTGTAGTCAACGTGGAAACGTAACATTTACATAATACTTAAAAACAGCTATTTAAAACACGTTTTCCTTGGCATTTTTGTTATAAAAATGTATGAAAACTTGTATTTTTATTTAATTATAATACATTTTTGGACTGCGATATGTTTTAGTTCAGTTATTTTTGTATAATTCATTGTGTACCTACAGTAGATAAAATCTGGCCACGCTTTATTAAAAATACTTTTTAAGCTTATAACGCTATTTAAAACCATATAAGTATACAATCATTATGGTTATATATATTTTTTTTTAAATTAATAAAATTACGCTCGGCAGCATAGGCCATTGGGATACAAATATACAATTTTTTTTTTTTTTACATTGAGATATTTTACTTATTATTCCTATAGTTTATATACATTTTATATTTATAGTAGGTTTTGAAGATTTGATTTTTCTATGAATTTGATGGTGGTGGCGAGAGAGGTTCTGTTGTGGCCGAGCGATTCTGACAGGTGTTCAGGAAGTTTATGGTTATATTATTAAACACAATATATATAAATACATAATGCGATTTATCATGCATTCATGCATATTGCATATATTAAATATTATAATATAGTTCATGACTCAATAGATTTATTTTGTAAAAAAAAAAAGAAACAATTTTCACATAGTTGTTAGAAAATAAAATGTCAAGATGTCTTAAGTTAAAATTATGGTTTCAATGGTTCTGAAAAAATGTATATTATAATCCTATTACCCACTTAATGTTTTTTTTTTAGGCACGATTTAGCTACCTACCAGTAAGTTTGTAAATTTGAAGTACGTATCTAGATATTGGATTTGTACTTTTTGTCTGTTATACGTTAATAATTTATATTCCATAACTTAAAACAAAATATATACATTTATTTCTTATGGAAATATAAATGTCTATTCAATAAATAGCAGGGTTATCATCACCTGCAAGATGACGTTTTTTTATTTATTTCACGTCCAGAATTTTCTTATAGACGGACGATCTTATTGTTGTCGACTCTTTGTCTATGGCATATATATAAACACAACCATCATGAACTCCTAATTCAATCCTATTCTCATAATCGTATCTCCAGACGTATAATATTTTAACAACATTTGAGGGAGGTGGTCGATTTTATTTGAGGTCCATTAGCAAATTGACGTTTCCTTTGTGTACCTTTCTATATACTAACTTTATTTATAGTTCATATCACCCGTTTCCAAATGAAAGTGAGTAAAACTTTGCGTGATGTTAGGGGGTTGGTAATAGCCGAAAAGCCGCTCGTAATACTATAGTATATATATAAATATAATCATGCTACGGATAATATATTAGTATATTAGATTGGTAGGCTATTATATGACGGGCGTTTACCAATCGCTATGGATTATAAAAACCGATTTAAAAAAGAGGTGGTGTGGCATGAAGCAGCCAGTATATAGGTAAATATAATATAAAGATAATGGACGATTTTTTTTCGCATGGAAAAAACCTTTAAAACTCAACGTAAAAATACACGAAAGTCATAAATTGAACACAATTTATATTTTTATGGTCGTAAACATAATATATTTTTTTAATAAACTGACTGTCACGGTATACATTTATATATATTATACATAATGACTTTGCCTCGATTTTCCTATGTAGGCCATCCGAAAAGATCATCGTGCCGGCGGAAGTTCCGCGGACGGACGAACCAGCCACCAAAGATCCGGCCTACAAAAGATATGCGCGAAAGCTATGCGGTGGTGGCGGCGACGGCGGCCGTGGTGGACATAGACCGACCGTTGGCCACGTATCGTCGCCCGCCGTCACCGGTGGCCGAGCGTCAAAGTGCTGGGCGGCGGTGTGGAAAAGGCGGCCGCGGCCGTGCGGCCAGTGTTGCGGCCGAAAACGAACGGCCGCCGTGATGGCCTCCACTGCAGAGGCCGCGTCCGGTGGCCGACGACGTCCGCAATGGTGGCGGCGGTGCAGCGACAAGTTGTGCTGTTGCCGCGGCAAGCGGGCGGCGATGAACAAGAAAAAACTCGCAACGGCAGCGTCGTCATCCGACCATTCGGTCGGTGCACTCGGCATCTCTCCGCCGACCACGGCCGCCGACACGTTCTGCGGAAAGTTTAAAAGGCGGTTGCGTCGATGTTGCTGCTGCTGCGGTTGGTGTTGCGGCTGGTGTGCCGTTCCCAAGTTCGTCAAGCGGATCTGCTGCTGTTGCCGCGGCAAGTCGGCGATCCCGAAGAGCAAGTCAGCCGACTCGCAAAAGCGGTCTCTGTTCAAGTGTGCCGGTTGCTGCACGGTAAGCACTTCATATTATATACTACAGTATTCTAGTGCATGTCATATCGTTTGAAACACTACTTATTTTAAATCGTACTCGACGGCGGTGACGCGTTAACGCTCATTGGTCGTTGTATATACGGTAAGCCGACGACGCGTCATGCGGTCCAATTTCACCGTAGACCTATGTTTTTTTCACAAGTATGCAACTGACGTGTCAGTGGTCATACAAAAATATATAATAGTCTTATGATTGATAATATAATCGTGTTGAAAAATATTTAAAATAAATAATAATGTAACTTACAATATTAATATAATGTATTATACAAATTGACGTACACATAATATACCAATATAATATAGATAGATACCTCCTAATCGCATGTAAACGATAAAATTAATATTGAGAAAACACAGCCTAAAAATAACCATCCAATTTTTATTTTATATTTATCCACAATGGTGGCCATCAATTTCCAAAAAAAGCCACATTTGTAGAATGCCATTGAAATATTATGAAAATTAACACATAACCTGTCGATGACACTACTGGCAGAATAGTGTTATGAAAAATATAGTTATCGGGCCACTGTTTTTTGTAAATCTTAACGGTTAGGTAAGTGCCAAGATTAACTGGACGGGTTAAAACATGTCGTCGTCAGCATTAAGTGGAACACTAGTTAAGACGTAAATGCGTCGCTGACATTAAATGTGCAGGTGATTAAAACTATATATAAAGATAAAGGTACATACCTAATATAGATAGAAATATAACGATACATTGCATGCCTAACCCAACTCATAACCAGCGGTATATTCGTGGGGCGCAAAGGAAGAAAATACCTTTGTAGCTTTTAAAAATGTTCTTATTTGAATAAAGTTAAATTTTCTGTTACTGAACTGTTCATGACAACTTTAATATTATTATATATTAATACAATAATGAAAGGCTTGCTGCAACAACTAGATGAATCCACTTTTATTTTGGAATTTCGCTTTTTGGTGGAAATCGATAAAGGAAAATGTTCTTAAAAAAACAGATGCAACAATCAGATAAATCCGATTTTTAACAAAGTAGTAATTATAGAAATAGATTTATCTTGTTTTATAATTTATGTGCAACAATTTAATAAATCCGGATTTTAAGAATTAAAAATGTTATTTATATTTTGTGTCTTAATGTGTGGTTAAAAACCGTCTATCCGTAACTTGCATAGGCACAACTAGAGACAAATGCTGGGGGTGCTAAAATTGTGTAGAGGATACAGACCCCTGGGGGATACGACCCCAAATACTATACTTCAATTTTATAGTTATTATAACCATGCCTAATTAATGGACCATAAAAACAAAAGCACACTCATATTTAAGTAATAAACAGTAATATGATAAATAGGTACATTAGGTAAAAATAGTGACCAAGTATTATAAACAGATAAAAAACTATATTTTGTTTAGTGACTGATGTTAAAATAATTATACAATATTAAATTTTAAATTTTTAAATGATATCAAAATTACTACTGACTGAAGAATTTATTATCTATGACTGCAACGATAAAATTGTCGATGTTACATACCTAATATTTGATAGAAATATATAATCATCACAAAAAATCTATACGTTTCTTCTAAAAGGGTCAAATAAAAATAGGTGGGCAAGTGGGTGTAGCTCTGCTGTACAGTAGTTTACAAGTGGGTCACTGTAATTGATGGTCAGTTAGCCTATGATACTAAGTATACTTGATGATATTATTGTGAATTAAGTTATTTATTTTAAGTTAAAAGCAAGAATCCGCGTGACGAAAAAGACTCTTGTTTTTCAATTAGAAACTTTTATTTTTAAGTTTACTGCTAAAGTTGTTATTAAAAGTTTAGACGATAGGCATTAGTTGTCCTTTTCTTAATATTAAAAATAATTACACTAATAATGTTCAGTACCGTCGCGGAGCACAAACGAGTATAAAAGTTATATTATTGCGTTCCAATTTTATGAAAAGATCATTCAAATAACAAAAGTTTTTAAAGTATAATTATAATATACCATTATTACATTTTTACTATTTAAAATATCTTTGTCTTCAATTTAAGTGCTTATTTTTTTTACGACTTTTAGCGCATGTATGGCAGTTGATGATGACATAATAATAATAATAAAATACTAATTTGATATTTTCTTCATTTATTTTGTCGTGTCCAGAACAAATGTGATTTTAAAACACGAATAGCTTACAATAAGTCTAAAATAATTCTTTAGTACATCAAGTCAAACTTTACCTTCTATTTACCGTAAAACAGTGTAAATAGATTTGAGGTATAAATAATAGACAATAGTTTAAAATTAATCTAAATTTGAAAATATTATTATGTATAGCCGTATAGGTATATAAAATATAACAATGTACGTCGTAGTAACATTTTCAAGTCCCCACAAACAATACTTTTGAATAACCTACAAAAAAATAACTAAAATCGCCAATTTAAATATCTAATTTTGTCAAATGTGAACTTCAAGCACTGATAAAAAAACATCATGCCCATTAATTTTAAATATTTTCATATATCTAAAAGAGCAATTTATGCAAGATCTTGTATTACATTTTCAAGTTTTTTTACTGAGCCTAAAAATGTACATCAACACGTAGAAATAAAGACGTACATGTATTAGTTAATTCAAAATATGCCTATAAATAGTCTTAATTGTGTCTTAGTATTTTTCTAAATTTTAATCGAGTATAGAATGTCGTGATAATTTAAGAATCATTATTTTGGAATATTTTAAGTTTCTACGGTTGATACTTTTTGAATTACAATAAAAAATCCAAAACATTTTTGATAAATTGTTATTTTACCTCATGAATATCCAATTTCACCAAAATTTTAACTTCAGACGCTTATACAAAATATTTGTTGAATTACGCTGAACTCTTTTTATAATGCTTGTGAAAAAACTTATATGGAACCTTGTATTCATTTTAAAAGCTTAGACATGAATATTAAAAATGTAATGAATTTTCAACTATACAAGATCATTTGGTTAGTTTTATTTTTTTCTGATTATTTTAAAAAGTACTAGGGACTTTTGAACCTCCTATATAGTACCAACTAGATATAATTTTCCACCGGAGACTATTCTGAAAGTTGAAAACCTTAGCATTTTAATTTTTTACTAAGCTCTAAAATGTGATGACGGACACAAAAAAAAACATCATTGGTAAATCAATACATTAGTCGCTCTAATCTAAAATATGGTTGATTTAAAATATATGTTATATTGTTACATATGTTGTGTAATATGTTTGTGTTAATATAGAATTTCAATTTTTTTAGTTAGTGTCTATGCACTCAAAAATATTATCTTTAGCGGCGCCAAATGTTTGTTTTATTGATGAAATTATATGATTATATAATATCATATTTATCGTATTCATATCACAGGTAATTTAACAAAAGTGGTTAAGATATTTGATATAGTTAAATATTGTTAATAAATTATGGTTAATAAGAAATAGAAGTAAAGTGATTCTATACACAGGACAGGTGGTCGTATGTTATATTTCTATATATTGTCAGTATTTTGTCACATGAGTTTCATGTTACTTAGCACCACAGAGTTCCTGATTATTGTTAGTTCCGACTAATACACCAGTCGATACGCTCCTCTATATTATAATATAATAAAAAAGCTATTGATAAGTACTTTTTTCAAACTTGTCTGAAACTGTTCGCTACTTTTTGCAAAATGCCGAAAGGTAAAAATTCAGTGTCACGTCAAAAAAGACGTGTAGTGTCAAAACTCCGTGCGAATGCTTTTAAAACCAATGGTACAATTATTGTCTGTAAACTAACTGAGGTAAATATATTTTGATCAAAAATATAAATAACTAGCTGTCCTCCTCGATGTTGTCCAGGCCAAAGATTTGTATCTTTAATAAATGTATTTGTACAAAATGTGTATGCCATATATTTCTTCTAATTTATTATAATGTAACTTATTTTGCGCCCCTCATTACCCGTAAAAATGTCTACTCTTAAAAATTGTGATTTTTCAACTTCTTTTGGATGTAACTTGGTATAGTAAGTGCTACTCAGCCACCCCGGTAAGCAATCCTAGTAAGGCAGATCGCGGACAATGTCCTACAGCATACCAAGTAGACATGTGCTAAAATTTGATTGCATGCATGCTTGATCAGCTCGATTAACTAATGGCAACCAATATACAAATAAAATACTAATTTCTACTAATTATTATTTATTATTTCTCCTATAACCAATAACAACCATTTATAAACAAAAATATCCATCGTAAATCTCAAAATCATTGTTTGAGCACCTCCCCGGGTTAGAGGTCCACTCTAACTTACCCTTTTTTTAATTATCCTATGTTACTCAGGGATAATGTAGCATTCTAATGGTGAAATAATATTTAAAATCGGTCCGGTACTTTCGGAGTCTATTCAATGTATACAATCAAATCTTTCCTCTTTATAATATTGTATAGATAATGATGTATTAATATTAAAACAAAAAACTATACGTCTCCCCAATGGAAAGTGAATAGTTTTAGAGCATAATATTATTTGTGCTTTTTTATAACAACAACAACCATAAGTACTTTCTAAAAACATTTTGGGAATTCCGTGACTTGTTAAACTATGTCTACACTATTTTTTACAACTTTTAAAATATGTTTATAACTTATTGGCTTTAAATTATAATCTTAAATGGAAAATAAAATAGTCCAAAAATTATAATATATTGAAAAATTCGGTCCCGCTATATTATATACGTCTTTTCAAATATATATTGTCTATAGAACTCTTTAATAGTTTCATTAAACTTACCTATATTAATCCTCTTATAAGTAGTTTGTGTGTGGTTACAACAAATCGCTATGTTTATAATATTATAAATTAGAATACATTTTATTATTACGTACTTAACATACAGTTAATTAATACAATTAATTTTGGGTAATGTTGATATTATTCCATCAACTGGTGAATGTTAGTAGTAAACTAGTATGACCACTAATTTAAGCTATACTCAGGTAATGTTAAAATATTTAAACGGTGTCATGCCAATTTATATTGAGAAATAATTAAAAAGTATTATATAAAACCGAAACTATAACTTATTGTATGTATTATATAAAACTGACAACTGTTAATACGTTAATATAAAAATAAATAATCTAGTGTAAGCAATTACGCGCAATGTATTATTCAGTAAAATATTCTGACAATAGTCTCAATAGGTATAATATGTTTAATAGTTTAATATTAAGACTTCAAATATTAAATGTCATGAAAGAGTTACCTATAGGTTTAGTAGGTATGGGAAAACAAAATATAATAATTATGTATTAACTATAGTATGGATGTACCTATGATGAAAGTAAACTCACGTGATTTTGATCAAATTGTTGAGTTAAATTTGAATCTAGGTATATATTAGTTCAGTGGGATCAAACGATTTTGTCATGGGTATGGGGCCGATTTTTATCATAAATTAGGTATTTGATCATAAAAATATAATTTATGTTTACCCTTTTATATCTGGGTATATATAATAATATATAAGCTATTATAAATATTGAAAAAAGTTCATGGAGGATCATTCCCTGCCCGTTTGACCACCACTACAGTCTACATTAGTATATTACATATTTATATAATATGATATACCTTTACGTTATAAAAAATGTAATATATTATGATTTATGATAGTTAAATGATAACCGCTCATTATAGAGCCAATATTATTATAATACATTTAAGTATTCGCACATGTATAACTTAAAAATTCACGTCGATCCATTAAATATCCGATTTGCATTGAGTAAATAAATTTGAAACCGTACCTTCCAATAAAACATATATTGTGTGTGACTCGGGACAAGATGATAACATACCACCATTCTCCTTAAATTTTTCACCACAAAATGTATTGGGAAAAGCAAATTTTCAAAGAACTTCACGCACCACTGACAAGGCTGGGAAAGTTAATGATATTTTTTATCTCAGTTAAGTTAAATTAAATTAAAATTGAAATAAAGTTAACAATTAAAATTTAATTTAAAATGTCTATCAATTCAACTAAGTTAGAAGTTATCCAAAAGTTAATATTAACTTTTTAGCTTAAATTAAGTTAATTAAAAAAAAATTTCCGTTTTCATATCGGTAAACTTAAAATAATACCTAAAATCTTTTGTGTAATTATGGCAAAGAACTATTTGTATTTTATAATAAATTGCACTAAAATAACCGTGGTATTACCGAGAACAGTCTAGTCCCCTATAACCGCCAACTGGCGACGACGGCGGAAAATAGTAATATAGGTATAATATTGATAATATTCCGTATTCGTAATTTCATTATAATAATTATTAAATATTATAGCATAGTTATTTTTTATAAAATAATCGTGTAATCACGTAAATATTATACGAACTTTATACCTAAATGGGAATAACATTGTTTAACATAATAATGTACAAACTGTATAAACGATTATATGATTAATATTATAAAGCCCTAAAGGTTACTGTAAAATGTGCATACCTATTTTGAAACAACATTGATTTATAGCGTTTAAAATGTTGAACACTGTAGAATATATAAATATCTATATAGCCATAGCCCATAGGTACTGTAAAACATGATTAATTTATCGAATAAGCCCTCATGACTCAGTAGGTATTAGGAAACTCAACCTTTTTGGACACGCGTTAAAATAAATGTCGAAAGGACGTCGACCCGTTGTTTATATAAACCTAACACCCACATACTTTTACGGGTTACACTACTACCTACTAGCTATTACTTATTAGTTAGACAACACCCCTATCATTAAAACTGACATAATATCAAATATCACAGTGTTTGGTTCTTGGGTATTATATAAAACCACAACAGCGTAAATCTACTACATATGAGACATTAAAAATATGATTGGCGCACCATTTCAAATATAACAAATCAATAGGAGCAATATTGCACTTACCTAATATAACTGCAATATAATTAAATTAATATTTATTCGTATAAAATTAATTCTTGACTCTGGTTATTATCAAGTATCAATATCGATTCTGCAAAGCGGGGCTCAAGACTTTAGGTTATAAGTATAATGGAGAGTATAATTATGAGTTATCAATTTACTTTTATTATCTATCTATAAATTAAAATATATTATATTATAAAGTTTAAATTTCAAATTGCTAAAAGAAATTAATCGTTTACAACTGATATTTGTAGGTTAATACCTCCAGATTTTTTTTGTGATTTATATTTACTAATTATTATGATATTAATTGGACATTTTTTCGTATCTAGAGTGCGTTGGTAGACTACAACCCTTGGAATAAATGGTGTTATTAAGTTATTACAATATATTTTAATTTATGTAAAAGTGTAGGTACGTAGGTGCTTATGAAATGTGCAATAATTATATTTTATTTTTTAAATTCATTCAAATAAAAATATTAGCTTGTTTATTTAAAGTTGACATGCACACAACAATGTATAGATTCCAAATAAAATATGAATTAAATTATTTTTAAACATAATAAAAGTAGGTACCTACCTAATATGCTTATGTGATAATTCATAACTATTTTGAACTTGGTAAGAATGTGATGGATTGTTTCTAGTAGGTACTTATGTGAAGTTCAATGAATCCCAATAACACACTTGCTACATTTAAATAAAGACGTTTAATCAAGTTTATTTTTTTTTTCTTATTAGGTAAATGTACATTTTGCGTGTGTTGTAAACTTCACTTTTTTTCTTTCCTTAAACCTTATATGTAATCACTGTACACTGTATACAGTTATCTAATATATAATGTATTATATTTGTTTTTGCACTAGAATATACCTAAATTGGATGCAGTTTTTGTCGATCATTCGTCCGTTATGAAAGGTGCTATACCAGTACTACCAGTTACACTAGCATGGTTGTGTTTAGTGTTCAACATCATTATTCCGGGTGCAGGTAATATTTATTTCAACGTTATCGATCTGGTCAAAAATGATTGTAGAAGATAATAATAATTTGAGTACCTACCTATGTAATAATATCAAACAAGTGTATAAGATATTTTAGATAAGTAGGTATTATATTACAGCGTGTTAATAAAATAAAACTGTTCAAGTGCATCTCATCTCCTGATATTTTTTCTTGGAAGTGCACACTAATCATCTGTTTGCTTACATTTTTAAATATAATATACAAATTATATTGTGTTCAGTAGCGTATTTATGGCGAATGGGCGCACAAGAAGCCCGTGCACTCCACTCACGTTGGTAGTATCAACGTATATATTTTATTAAACACGATAGTTATTTAGTCTATATGTGTATTTATTAAGTATAACTTAGGTATAAACATTAAAAAAAGTATGAATAATTTAATTCACAAAATTACATTTTTTTTTATAATATAATTACATTCCCAAAATAAATATACAAAATATCACATGAAAATAATTAAACATATACCTAAATGAAATTAATAATTTTAATTTAAAATAAAATATTTTAGTTTGCTTGGAACGTTTCTTGTTCTTATTTTTTTATATTAACATTCCTAACCGTGGAACTAACTACCTCATTTTCACTATCATGTTTTTGTGTTTCCGTTTCAACTATTGTCGAACATTTGATCAACGTGTCTGATGCATGTTTTATCATAGTTCGACTCGCATTCATATCTTTTAGTACCTATAGTACTTTCCTCACTGTTGCTTTTAACCAAGATTCCTCACTCCCCTGTTTGTAATTTCTAAATCATTACCTCATCACCTTCCTTAAAAACCTTATTCTGACTGCCATTGTAATTTTTTATTGACCTATCTTGCTCCACTTCCTCATCCGATTTATACAGTAAATCTAATCTACAACGTAGTTTCCTACCCAACATTAACACTAACGGCGATTCTTCTGTAGTAGAGCGTGGCGCATTTTTATAACCTAATAGACATTTATTTAATATGACTGACTTGGGTACATTTTTATTTTTATTATCTGCTAAGGCTACTGATAAAGCGTGCTTGGTTGTTTTAACCGAATTTTCCGCTGCACCGTTTGTAGCAGGGTGTGTCCCGGAGCTGTGCGCAAATGAACTATATGCCATTACTTTTTAAAAACGTGGTAAATATATATGACGTTAATTGATCGCCGTTATCTGACACCAATGTTACAGGTAAGGGCATCTACCAAATATCTCACGCAGTTCCACAATAGTGATGTCCGTATAGTAATTCTTCTAGTCTCCTTTCGTTTCCTCGTTTCCTTTAATTTACTCGAGTCTATACTGAAAACTGCCCATCTCTGAAATCTTGGCGATGCCATAGTCGGTATATTTTTATTTTCTCCTAAAATCCCAACGAGTGGTTTATGATCAGTTCTAATAGTAAACATTTGGTTCTGTAAATATTGAAATAATTTCCTAACCGTCCAATAAATCGCTAACTCCTCTTTATCCGTGACAGAATAATTATTTTCCACCTGTACAAAAATAAGAAATAAAACTAATTGGTCGCTCACTTCCGTCCGGCAATTTATGCGATAAGCAACCCGCGATACCGTCGTTAGACGCGTCTGTCGACAAAATAGTTGGGTAATTTGAGTTAAAATGTACTAAATATTATCTGAATTAATCAATTCCTTAATTTTATCGAATGCTATCTGACAGTCCCGAGTCCAACAAAATTGTTTGTTTTTCGTTGGTAAATCATAAATAGGTCTCATAATAATCGAAACGTTCGGTAAAAATTTGGAATTATAATTTACCACGCCCGTGAATGATTTAACCTGTGTTATATTACGAGGCGCTGGTGCGTCTACCATCGCTCTAACTTTATTCTTACATTTACGTAAACCTTCTGTTGATCCGTTGAAATAATATGACCTAAATACTCAATTTAACTTTTGAAAAATTCACATTTCGATAATTTAACCTATACACCAGCTTCATACAAAATTTTAAATACTTTGACAAAATGTTTTAAATGCTCTACTCTGTTTTGTCCGGTAATTATAATATCGTCTAAAAAGTTAGCTACACAACCATGACCTTGGAAAAGTTGTTCTATTCATTTTTTGAAATATTGCGCTCGCAGGTGCAACACCATATGGCAACCTATGTCCCTTAAAAAGCCCTTTGTGGGTGCTCCACGTTAAAATTTTCGAAGACTCTTCGTCTAATTCTAATTGGTTGTACGCTTCACTGAGATAAATTCCACTAAATTATTTACCTTTACTAACTTTTTGAAAAATCTCTCTAAAATAATAGGTTTTAAATCGTTCGTTTCTATGTTATACATTAAACTTTCATGTGTATTGTCTTCTACCAACTCCACATTCCAAAAATTTGTACTTTTAGGTTTGCTACATAACCTAGCCAAATGTCCTATAATACCACACAAATTACAACGATAATTTTTATATCTACAATTTTGTAGATGCCGTTTACCGCACACGCCTTACATTGAATTTTCTCTGGTACCTACCATGACTCCTTGGTTACATATTACCCTTGACATTTTTACTGCTTCTGTTATATTGAAAATGCCCATGTTTCTGCGATCTTTGGTCGCCTGTATTTTTTGCCCATCGATCTCCGTGATCCGCATGACTAGGACCAGAATGTTTATACTCCGCCGACGACTTGTAGTGTGTTTGACGAAATTGTTGATCTTTTTTGCTTTTGATCCAATGACTAAGTAAGTTTCTTTTGCAAATGCAATTTCGACAATTTGAGAAAAAGTCGTTTCACTGGTTGGTTTTTCCTCACAAATTCTGTCTTTAATTTTTTCCAATTTTAAACCAAAAACAAATTTTCATATTAAAATACCTTCAAGTTTGTCACCAAAATTGCAATTTGTTGATAAGTTTCTAATTGTTGCCATGAAATCCGCAATCGATTCACCCTCCTGCTGACTAACCGCATAAAAATTATTTCGCTCCCGGAAAATGTTTATTTTCGGAGTAAAATGATTTTCCATCAACGTGCACAATTTTTCAAAACTTTTATCTTTTGGTAGAGCTGGTATACACAAATCCCGTAATAATTTGTACGCATCTTGACCAATACAGCTTATGAATGCCGATTTTCTTAAATCAACCTTGATTTTATTCACTTCCAGAAATTGCTCTAACTGTTCTTGATAAATTTTCCAGCTGTCGACATCAACGTTAAACTGTACTAAACTGCCCAAACATGACGCCATCCTTTAATCTTCGTCACCAATGTAATATTTGCATCAATTAATAACACGTACAAGTCCATATAAATTACATTTATCAATTACATAATATTATTATTATTAGTAGTTCGCTAGACAACTTCATAACGAAGATTGAATTGATCATAATAATCCTAATAGCCGTCTGGGTCAACCGCGGTACAAGCCACAATTAGCGATAGCCGATAACTATGTCCCTATAGGTACAAATATCACCATCATATTATAAAACATGTGTCTATATATTGTTAAACAAAGTATTACATTTATAAACAGTGATAATGACTGTAATTAATTTAATTTATTTTGTGCCCCCGCCTTAACATTTTTTAAAAATAACCTGGTTGTGTTTGAATATCAACAAAAATAATAGATAGGTACCTAGTAGGAGGTACCTATTATAACAGTAATACTGTAATAGTACATGTTGCAGGTACATATTTGTATAATAATTTATTCAAATTCAAACATATAGGTATAGCGGAACAACTAAATTAAAATATATTTAATTAGGTACTTAAAATTTAAAAGATTATATTATATATTTTTGTTGACATAACTAAATAACATAGGTATTATAGTTATATTAGTTTCATGTTTATAGTCGGTATTATAATTATTATATTTGCATGGACTTTAGACTAGCGTAAACTATTTTATGAACTACCTATATAAATTATTTTACACATAATATCAACTAGGTATCAAGTATAATTGCTTACATAAAATACTTCATAAGATATACTTGCTTACAATTATGCATAATATTAATTTTTGTCGAAAATAATAAAATGTATGATGTATTATTATAATCTTATGTTTATAAGACTGCAGTATAATATAATTATTATTGTATTAGAATAGATTTAAAAGTTGCGTACCCACGAGGCCACACTATTATATTAACAATGTAAATGTATATTATTATTTTACACATATAGGTATCAAATTTTATGATTTATCACATATATTCTGAACGATACAAAACAATAGTCAGTGAATAAAATCTTCTTATTTTTAATAGCATGGGTTTTTTGAACATTAAAAAAATTCTATAAATAATACAAATAGCCAATTAGCCAACTAATAATTAATTAATTAACTTCATCCAATTTCTGAAAATTCTTATTTATTTTAGGCATTGGTCAACAATTTGGTTTTATACTTTTATAAAATAATTATATCCCTTAAGATTCATGTATATTATTATATCCATAGACTATGAAGTCAACTTAGTTGGTGGATCATGGGTAAGAAATTCAATAAAATAAAAAAAAAACACTACATATTCAATTGCTGTTAAATATTAATTAGAACCCTAAAATTACTTGTATTTAACTTTTGTTAAATAGAAATTTAAGGTCATATAATATTATGCAAATCTAATCTACTAAAAAACATTTTATCAAGAGAAATGTAGAAATGTTTATATTATTTTAGTATAGAATTATTTTTAGTTTTGTATTAATATTTACGTTTAAATATTTTTTAACTTGATAAGTTGTTTTAAAATAAATTGAGGAAAATTATGTTGTGTTATCTGCCAATTAAACTAGTTAAATTCATAAGTTGATAAGAAAATTAATTAATTTAACTTAAAGTAAAACATTTAAAAATGTGATAACTTTTAACTTAACTTTAATTTTTTTCAACTAGTTAATGTCCACCTTTGCGATTAATCACACATATTTTAAATATACAAAACAATAGTCATCAAATCTTCTTATTTTTCATATAATGTGTTTTTCGAACATTAAAAAAATTCTAATGAAAATACAAATAGCCAAATGGTTTCAATAATTAATTAATTAACATCATCCAATTTTGGAAAAATCTTTATTATTTTAGGTATTGGTCAACAATTTTGTATTTATACTTTTATAAAAAAATTGTTTCCCTTGAGAGTTAAGAGTCATGTATATTATTATATTCATAGACTATAAAGTTAACTTAGTTGATAGGTCATAGGTAAGAAATACAATAAAATAAAATAAAAAAACACTACATATTAATTTGTCGTTAAATATTAATTACAATCCTACAACTACTTATAATAAAGTTTATATATTTCCCTTAAAAGTGATGTATATTATTATACCCATAAAGTATGAAGTCAATTTAGTTAATGAATCATACGTAAGAAATTCAATAAAATAAAAAAAAAAACACTACATATTAATTTGACATTAAATATTAATTTCAATCCTACATTACTTACAATAAAGTTTATATATTTCCCTTAAAAGTCATGTATATTATTATACCCATAAAGTATGAAGTCAACTTAGTTAATGAATCATAGGTAAGAAGTTCAATAAAATAAAATAAAAACATTACATATTAATTTCAATCCTACAACTACTTATAATAAAATTTGTAAAATAATTATTTCCCTTAAAAGTCATGTATATTATTATATTTATAGAGTATGAAGTCAACTTAGTTAATGAATCATAGGTAAGAAATTCAATAAAATAAAAAAAAAAGATTACATATTAATTTGACGCTAAATATTAATTTCAATCCTGCAACTACTTACAATAAATTGTATAAAATAATTATTTCCCTTTAAAGTCATGCATATTATATTATATTATTATATCCATAGAGTATGAAGTCAACATAGTTGATGGATCATAGGTAAGAAATACAATAAAATAAAAAAAAAAACATTACGTCATATTAATTTGACGTTAAATATTAATTTCAATTCTACAACTACTTACAATAAAGTTTATATATTTCCCTTAAAAGTCATGTATATTATTATATCCATAAAGTATGAAGTCAACTTAGTTAATGAATCATACGTAAGAAATTCAATAAAAAAAAAAAAAAAAACATTACATATTAATTTGACGTTAAATATTAATTTCAATTCTACAACTACTTACAATAAAGTTTATATATTTCCCTTAAAAGTCATGTATATTATTATATCCATAAAGTATGAAGTCAACTTAGTTAATGAATCATAGGTAAGAAGTTCAATAAAATAAAAAAAAAACACTACATATTAATTTGTCGTTAAATATTAATTAAAATCCTACAACTACTTACAATAAATGTCTACATTTCGAACGTATATTTACTCTTAATTACTACGCAAAAAATTATGAACTAGATGAATAGTAAGAATTAAATATAATCATAATATTAAATATTATCTATGCTATTTTTGTGATATTTAGGCACGTTCTCCAGTGGGATGCTGTGCTTGTGCGTCGGCAAGCCAAGATTCACGGTCAATGACACCTTCCAGTCAAGGGTTGGCGCGTTCTGCGTGAACTTTGTCGTGGCCGCTGCTCAGATGTTTACGGTGCTTTTTTGTTTAGTCGGTTGGGGATGGAGCATATGGTGGGGTGTGATAATGCTCAAAATGGCTAGTAAGTCGAGTCTTTCAAGCGTAAATCTCTATAAAAAAATTAATATATTTTATATTAGTAAGTAAAGATTAGTATTATATTTTAAATAATACAATATGGATTCCACTAAATTTGCACTCTCTTTTTACATAATATATCAACTTGCGTAAATTCCATTTTGTTATATAATGATTTGTAGTAGATATACTGTTATATAAACTACGTACACTTTGGAAAGGTAATATACTTGATTTATTTAATACAGGGGTTCCCAAAAGGCCCCAAAGACCACACAGTAGAGTACGGAAAATACATTTTTATTTTTATTTATTGATTTTTGTCGTGGATGTAATTTTATTATCTATTTTGTGTAAATTATTATTATTTTTATAAACTATTAGTTTTTATTTATTGTTATCCTGAATTCCCTAGTAAAGAAAAATATATCAATATACGCCGTAATCGTTAGCAAAACCAACGCATGGAAGTAGTAAATTATTAATTTAAAACCCTACTATATAGGTAATTTTTTACTGCCTTATTTATTTGATATAAATGTATATTGACATTTAAAACTTCTAATTTCATTCATAATAGTGGACAATCATACACTGGTGTTGGTACCTATAAATGACTAATTTGTAAAATCATGAGTACTGAGTAGCTTGCGGGAAAAACTAAGTTTGGGAATTTCTGGTTTAAAAGTGTAATTTTAAATTTTCTTTATACCCTGTAATAATTACTATTTAATAATTTAATTGTTAACACAAAAATGATATTTCCAAGTATACATATATAATTTAATTGACTATTATTGGTCTTCCAATATAGTAGGATAACTAATAACCAATTAATAATAATTAATAAATAACTGAATTCCCTCCCCTTAAATGTCTTATTTTTAACAAAATAGCAAAACCTAAATTGAAAAAAATTACAATATACAACCTTTGGACACCCCCTCCCCGAAAAAAATTCTGGTTACGACCTTGTATGCAATTGTGATTTATTGTCTATTATATAGGTTCCTTGTAAGTTGTATTGTTTACTTTTTACCTTAGGGCTTAGATAATAACTAATTTATACAACTTGATGGTATGATATATAAAAATGAGTGATGTACAATTTTTGATTTTCCAATGTTTTATAACATTTTATAAATCAACTAATTTACGTGTTTCGCGTAGGCCTGTAGCATTTTATTTTATTTTAAATAATAATTATGTATTAATATATTTTGCAACTTGCATGCCAAGCACTAAACTTGTGTCTTACGATATTGTTCGCAGAGAAATATCAGAAAGTCAAAATAATTGATCAACCCGTCGAAGCGCCCGTTGCCGTCGACCACAATCACCAGATCTGAATATCTGATACAGACATTTTATTATTGGATCTTATTGATATTGTAGCATAATTTATTATTATATCATACAAAATTTCTGAGTTTAATACATTACGGTTATCGGATTATGATATTGTATATAATGTAATAAATCGGAGGTACAATATCATACATCCATAATATGTATGTTACTTGTATTAAAAATAATTCATAGTGAAATAGTGATTTATAATAATTAATAATTTAGTAGTTTGGACATTTTTGACCACTGATAACATTATATAGTTAGGTACCTAGGTCATAGGTATGAAATATATATCGTAATATATGTGTTTGTGTAATATTGTATATGTATATGTATTTGCAGATTTCTCACACAATTTCCAGCGACTTCAAACGTTACATACCTACCTAATTGAATAGTGTATAGCGTACATATACTAGGATACCGTGTGCGTTTTACGGGCACACTAATCGGTAGGCAACGTCAAGATTTGCAAAACGTATATTGCCGATGGCCGATACAATACGCATTTTGGATTAAACAAATATTTTGTCCGTGCACACAATATACAAAGAAATTAATAATAGTCTACCGATGGTTACTACATAATCGGTACCTACATAATTATGTACAATAATACAATATACATATTATGATCGCTATATTATGCTATGATAGTCAATAGACATTATATTCGATTGAATACTATCACCAAACGTATCAAATTGTAACCTATTTGTTAACCCGCTATTATTTTTAAATTATAGGTAGGTACCTATGAAATTACAATTTAATCTGTAAGGTCATGTTTAAATATACTTCGAACAACCTAAAAACTAAGAGAGTGTAAGATTAGCGCAAAAGAGGAAGTCGCATCCGCATGTGTTGTCTCCATTTTACAAATATACAACATAGCAAAAACTGTTTTGCGCGGAAAAGAACAGAGTAAGCTACAGACTACAGTCATAACTAAGAAACAAAATGTTCACCGCATAAAAAGGAAAACTTTGGCTGTGCAATATCGTTTTTATTTTTTTGATATCACTTATACGAAAAAATGTCTTATTGTTTCAAAACCCATTATTATTTGTGTTTTTCAAACATTAATAACTTTTTTGAAGTTCCGATATCGAAATAATAATAACGTTATTACACAGCCAAAGTTCTCCTTTTAATGTGGTGAAAATGTCGTTTTTAGTTATTTTTATAGCCTTCTCGCGCCTAAACAGTTTTTGCTATGCCATACGTGTGTAAGACGGAGATAACATATGCAGGTGTGATGTTCTCTCAACACAAATTGTGCATAACATATATGAGCTATGAAAATATGACATAATTTACTACCTACTTAATAATCTAACGATCATACTACATATTAATTTAATAATTCTTAATTGTCAGCTAAATACTAGATTAAAACTTCCTAATCACTGGTGAAAGTTCCCCCATAGGATGTCGCACACGGATTTCCTAGTAAATGTGACGGCTATTGAGGACTGTGATATAAAATATAAATTTATATATTAAATAATTCTCACGAAATACGAATTGTATATAAAATACAAACGATATGTTCGATTAATCGTGACGGGTAATCGTAATTTCAGTTTTTTATAATTTATATGGTTTATTTTTGCGCACCTGCCTATATAAGTCATAAACAGTAAATGCTTATACCTACTTCATTTTTAATATTCCGATAAATAATTTTGTTAAATTTTACAATGCTAGAGAGTAAACATAATACAACTGTATTACATTAATTAATTTACCTACTCATTAACAGTGGTTACTTACTGATATAAAAATAAGCATTAATTATAGGTACCTTCTACAATTCTACTTAATATAATATTAGGTACCTATGTATACTATTATACTGAAAAAATGTTTAAGCATTTATTTTATTTTAAATGCAATACTTTCATTTCTTTATTCAGTATACACAAAATTCAAGTCATCATTATTTATAAAAATTATACAGGCATACATAGCAATAAAAATAATAACTTGTTTTACATACCTACCCATTTTTTTTTTAATTGAATGTAAAATTAAAAACTTTTCTTTTGTTTATAGATAACCTATCTCACATAACACAACTACTCACAAATACTTTTATACAAATCCCGGACAAAAAATTAGTTTTGAAAAAATTAGTCATTTTTTTATTGTATAACAAAAAGTCTAAAAATACTAAATATTTTACTACATTTTCATTAATATTTATATAATATATTATGTATTAATTAATATAATTAATTTTCCTATACAATTTACCTATTGATAAAATATTTGATTACTATTCCTTATATTTAGGTACAGTTTACAAATATTATTGTTCCGTATGAAAATTAAAAATAATGATCAATATAAAAGTAAGTTCAAAATATATAAGAAAAATTATAAACCTTTAGACTTTTACAAATGTTATAAGTAGTTTTAAAAAAAAAGTAAATACAAACATCAATCACTCTACAATAATAATAATCGCTTTTTAAAATAAGTTAAGGTGTCATAAACAATGACGTGTGATAATATATATTTTTTTAAATGTTTTCTTCATTAATTGTAAAGGCCAAAATGTTTACATTTTTCAACTTACTTTTATATTGATAATTATTTTGAATACGAAGTATAAGGAACAGTAATCAAACATAATATATTATTTATATTGTAAAAGAAAATTAATTATATTTACTAAATTAATGTTATATATAAATATACCTATATACCTGAGATATTGTATTATTGATTATTAATATAATTAAAAATAAAAATTTAATAGAATATTTTTTATTTTCAGACTTTTTGTCTAACAATAAAAAGTGCTAGGACTTTTTGACCGATTGTCCTTTTATAGATAGATATGTACTTAAAAACTAGATATATGGTATAGGAACCTATGTGTTTCTGTGTTACTTGAATAGTCGCAATATAATGTTGAAATTGGCTTAATGAACAAGACATGCACGTTTTAACTTTTAAGAAGTCAGATCAATTTAAAGTCAAACATAGGTACATAATATTAACATTACTGCAATATAAATGGTTACAAAACCTTGAGATTTTCATAAATATTGCTCAAAATATAGGCGCATTGTAATATTGCATTATCTAATATAGAAGGTAGGTACTCATATCAAGCATAAATAAGTAGATATATACAGTGCAGGTACATTATTAATTTAGATAAATATAATATATTAGCATTTAAAGCAGTGATTCCCAACCTATGAGGAGCGACACAAAATTGATTTGCAAAATATTTTTTTATGGATTGCTAACTGCTATCATAAACTAATAACAATAGGAAAATAAAAAAATAATCTTTACATTTAATAGGACTAAGTATTTAAAAAAGGTAAATTTGTGGGACACCATAACAAAAAGGTTGGGAAACACCGATTTAAGGTATACAATACAAATAAATAAGCAAAGTAGGAAATATGGAAGAAAATATTTAATCAAAACAATTATCATAATAGCAGGGTTGGTTGATGTAAAAATAAATGTACATTGTACAATATTTTATTTAGGTAACTAAAATATAAGAAAATTGAAATCAATATATGCATATAAACAGTACAGTTAGTGTGTTGATTATAACGAGTTATTTTTTGTGTAAATTGATTAAATTAAATCATTATAATTTACCTTATAAATACTAAGTAGTTAGTATGTTATCAATCAAAAATAATATTAAAATATGCACCTAGTTATAAAATAACAAATGGTTTGTATTTAAAGCACTGAATTCTTGATTTGAAATTTTAATATTCGTTTATATAAAAACATATTATATTGTTGTTAAATATTTAATAGCTAGATGTATATTTAAAACTCTCAGAATGTAAAAAAAAATATTACCACACAATAGCTGTCATAACTTGTGGGAAAAACATATTATAAAATATTGTACAAAATATATTTATGATTATCACGTCAACATAAAAATAACTATTTGAAAGACTCTAAAAAATATACCTATAACGTGACTGGTTTTTAATAAATGTTTTTTTAAACTAAGAAGTACAATAAGGAAATAACTAGACTTGGGTAATTTTACCTTAAGCTTTTGATTGTAGACTTTTTTCCTTTATTGTTGCGTTTCTTTGGTTTAACTCGTTCATCATCACTATCATTTTTAGATTCGTCGTAAGCAGTCTTAAAACCTTCTTGTATACGCTGTCGAGCTATTCGAGAACTATTTCTACTACTATAAGAATAAGTGCTTTGGTGTGGATTCATACATAATGCTAAATGTTTAGATAATAAGAGACACTTCACTGGTACACAACATTTGGGACAATCAACTTCCTGAGTTGGTTTAGTGATATTCAATTGTTCAGCCATTTGTACTAAAGATGTAGTGTCACAGCGGCTTCTGTAATTGGTATCAAACCGTCTTGGATCAAGAATTCCTAATTTTAATTCTTTATGAATATTAAATAAAGTTTTACACAGCAGCTCATCAATTATCAAATCTACTGATTTCTTAACTTCAGGACCAAAACGACTTAAGGCAGACTCCTTTACAGCTCTTAAATTTAAAACACGAGTTCTTTCTTCTTCATCTTGGTCTTCTTCTTCATCAGACAAATTAATCTGCATAGCAGCCATCTATAACGATTCAAAGTATCTGAAAAGTAAAATAGCATTAAACTTTTGTTAATATTTCAATATTTCATAGATAAACCGATCACAGGAGTTTAATAAATTGTATAATATTAAAATAGAATATTAGTAACTTATTATTTTAGCTAAATACTTAAAAGATAAGTAATGAATTATTAATTGTTAAAAAAAAATAGCTGATTGTTGTTACATAATAGGTTTTTAGTACCTATTATAAAATATACCATTATTTAAGCTTGCCCATGTAAATGTGTATTGACAGTCATGATTTTTGTATAAATAATGAACACCGTGCTACAACTTTCAATAATTGAAGATACCAATGTTTAAGAACTAATAAGAGTATTAATTTAAGTGTTTGAATTTATAATACTTATAAAAACTTAATATGAATAGCATAAATTAAAAACTGGAAATTATCTTTTACTGTTTATCAGTTAATACATTTATAATAATTTTGCATTTTTAAAAAAAAAAAACAATATTTATACCAATTATGCATGCCTATTGTGTAAATCAATAAAGCAATATATTTTATAAAAAATATAATACCTTGTATAATATGATTATTATAATTATTTTGTATAGTTGTATAATATTATAATTTAAAACTCAACACACAATAGTTTGTTTGTAAAATCTCATATATTTGAATTTATAAAAAAAAATATAGTATTAATAGAATAAAATTGAATTTATAGATTTACAACATTTAAATATTTCTTAGTTTAAAAACAGTAAATCTGACACAAATGTTTACACAAATACTATAATTTATGTTTTAAAAAATAAAAACATGAATAAATTAACAAGATCAAAATCTTAAAAATACTTGTAAAGGTATCCTACAATATTATTAGTTTAAGTTAAAATACAAATTCATTAAATTCTACGATAATGTATTTTCACATATTTAATTTTAACGAAAAAATAAATAAATATATTTTAAAGAGTTCCAATTGTTTTTGAGTAATAAAGTAATAATATTAAACTTAACATTTAAGTGCACACATAAAAAAATATATTTGTAAAAACCAATATTGTATAGTACCTAGGTGGCTAGGTAAACTATAAACATACAATTTTATTCTGAGCCAAAAACTTTAATTTTATTCATATGAATTTAATACATACTTCGCCTAGTATTTAACATAGAAAAATATCTATTATTCATCACACTTTTACAGACGTATTTAATCAAACAATCACAGTTAAATGAAAATTAAACTGAACAGTGAATAAGTGATGTATAAATAATAAAAATAATATTTAGGACATTCAATTAACAATTTGAATCATCAATACTAATGATTAACAATTTAACACCAAGTACCTAGATAACATTAGAAAATATATTAGTAAAAAAAAAATAATATAATTTGCAGCCTTCGGTGAAATGGTTAAAATTTAATTGTTTGAGAATATACATCCTACAATTAATGAAGTCAAATTGTAGCTACACATTTTTATTAGTTTAATAAATTATGGCCTAGATTTAATTATATTGGTTTTTCTATTTTAAAAATTGACAGTTGATAAACATGCAACAATTGTTTCATTTAGGTGCCTACTTAAAATTACTTATGTAAAACACTTTAAGAACCAAGCAGTGCTATCATTAGTAAGAGAATCATTATTATTTTTGGCTGATACATTGGATATTTAAAATGGGCATAAGACATAATGTTATTAAAATAATTAATACCAATACTTAGTGAGAATTTCTCATTAAATTAAATATTTATATAATATAATATTATAATACTTAAATACTAAATATTGTTTTGTTAACATTTAAAGTTAAGACATACTGATTTAGGTACTAAAAATAAAAAAATAAAATGTATAAACTAATGATTATAAGACTCGCAAAAAAACTTTAAATTTAAGATAATAATAGTTGTAAAAAAATATTGTTGTACACAGAATAAAAAAACTTACTAGCAATTATAATAAAATAAACTTATAGGTACTTTAGATTATGTTTCAGTAATTTAGGAACCTTCAGTACATTTTTGAACATTCAGTTTATTATACAAGCATTCTAGCTTTGCAAGCAATGATTCATTAATAAAGCGAGCACTTTCCAATGGACAGTAATCATCTCCCGTGGACAAGGCAATTGTAATGGCAGCTGGTTCGTGTATAATAGGTAAAAAGTTGAATACAATATCCATAGATTTCGCAATATCAGCTATGTCAGTGTGATGGTTAGGTAATTCAATGTTGTCAATTGTGCAACCAGCATTATGCACTATCAACCAGTCAATTGTATCATAATGTTTCAACAATTCCTTTACGATAAACGATAAATCTTCAGTATTTACAGCAGTTAAAGTTTCAGTCGGATACTCATCTAAAGACTTCCCATCATCAAGATGCATGAACACAGATTCCAATTCTTGCAATAATATTTCTCTAGAGCGAGAACATTGTAGTAAGCTGTTAACGTCTTCTTTATTAGTTGGAGAGTTAAATGTGTAAATTTTATGTAGATTAGTATACAGATTTGCTTTTTCGTACATGGTCAGAAATGGATTGTTTGTGGAGAAAAAGTCACAATCAAAATCTAAGATATAATGAGGATTATCTCTAGTGTACTCAATAAACTTGTTTCGTAATAGCTCAAATTTTTCCTCGCCAGCGTCAAAAACTGAACTACACATGGTGAACACAAACAATTTGATTGTTCTTATATTAATGAGATCATTTTCCAAACAATAAAGACCTTCACTCAGATAGAAATCACTAGAATTGGTCAATCGTATGGCACCAGATGTCTTGTGCTTGCCAATACTGAACACAATTTCACCTTCATTGAATTGCCGTGCCCAAGGAGGCTTTACCCAGATAATTTTATCAAAATGGCCAGCGTATGCAGCTGGAAGTATCCAGTTTTCGATGCTCAATGAATCAAACAACTGTTCTTTCTCGTAAACGTAATCGGCCGGCATATCTTTCGGAATGGACAAGTCGGGATGGGAATCGAAATGCAACAGAACATTGCCATACAAGGGCAGGTGTTTCGAACCTATTTCTCGGTAGATATATCGCAATGCGTCATTATGGTCATCGACTACGTGAACGGGCATCGTTGAGTGTTTCTTTATTTTGTAAACCATGTTTGTTTCTAATAATTTATACAATAAACGTTTAAAATGTTTAACTCGTTAAGTGTAAACTGTACGAACGCGATTCTACTTACTGTGGCGATCGTGATCAAGCGGACAGTGTAGAACACAACAGTATTATCGTCGGAGAACGGCGCAATGTACGGGCAGGATGGCTGGTCCACTGTGGGCGGGCGGCTGGCTGTCTGCGGAACACCACCACGTTGGTCGCACTCTCAAAGTCGACGGCGGTGAAGCGTGCACGGCGTCTCGGACGATGAACTGCGATGTGACAGAGTTATGCCTCTGCGGTCGTCAATGGCGGTCCGAAAGACGAGTGACGACGCCGGACGTGAGAACTGAGAAGAAAAAACGAAAAACAAAAAAAATCAACGAAGACGGTCGAGGGCTGCGAATAGTGCGGTACGGTCGTAAAGAGTGGGAGTGCACGGACTACCGCGACAAAATGGAGAGGTATGTCAGCAATACTTGTATATCGATCAAAGTTGCGCATCCCCACTATTTTCTACCCATCGCGTATACGAACATTTTCGTAGTTTTCGGGACGAACAAAGGAGATAACGGTGGTTAACGGCTTGCGCATTCGGTGATGGACGATAGGGTGTCGGACAGACAGCGTAGCGGTCGGTCAGGTTAGGTGAGTAAACTTAACCGTGAGTTGTCGGGGACCGTGGGCCGTGGCCGACGCGCTCGATAATTTATATCAGCATTCAGCAGCAGGCTAGACTGGGTTTGTAGTGTCGTAACTATATTATGATAGTCGTAGTAGTAGTAGTAGTAGTATAATTGTTTAAAACACAAGCAACGGGGAGCGCCGTGTGCGCCGTTTAGAGAGAACCAATCGAAAAATCCGAGCGAGAGCCGTTTCCCAGCTTCGAGGGGCGGTCTCCCGGCGGCGGCGGAGCCGTCGTCACGTTATCACCGCGACACCGCCTTATCAGATTTGACTTGAGCTTATCAGAAAACTACCGAAAACCATCGATTCTCGCCCTTTTCAACACTTTTCCAACCCCGTTTGCACCTGATTCGCGTTCGCCGCTACGTTTGACCCACGACGCGCGACCCTTTTAGTCCGAAATCCGTTCGCGGCGGCCGATAAATCGATCTAACAATCTGTCGTCGGTCTATTACGCCGGCCGACGTCTTTTCCTATCCGGTGGTGTACGGTTTTCGTCCGAAATCGGTTCGTGCGATCGGATCGAAAACCGACGGGAGCCGTCGGGCGGCCCAGCGATAGCTGTTTTTCTTCGTTTCCGATCCGTTTCGTCTTTTTCGTCGCCATTCGTCTTCGCCAAAGTATGTACTCAAAGTCGGTCTGTGGCCTCCGATATCGCGTTTGCCAGAAATATGATTAGATATATGTATATATATGTATAAATACATGTCTCTTTCGATTCAATAAACTGTGTTTTACTACTATTCGTTGTTTTTTGATTTTATTCATAATATTGGTATATTGTTATTAAGAGTTGGTTATTATATATAAATCACCGTATATTATATTATAATATACCGTGATATAAATGCACAGGATTGAAATTAAACATTTGAAAACTTTGACGGTGATTGTATTACAATAAGCTGAGTTTTACTACAATTCGTTTGAATGCTACTCTGCAGAGAGTGTATTATTGTTTTTATTAGACTACATGAGTGAGTGAACGGCCAAATAAATGTTCAAACGTTCACAGACAGTGTAGGTATTCAAAACAAGAGCTGGTTGTATAGTAGTACATGTAAATGTACTTGATAATTACATGTATAAGATTTTATACTGTCAGTTGATTGGTAAAATTGGTAAAACTTTCAGTCATACTATCTTAGCTCAGGCCGACGATGGATGACACAGAAACTTTCGAATACTTTAGATTACAATATTTTAATGTATTAAAGTACAAATACTGCTACAGATACTATATAATATATATACACCTTTATATATTAGTATTAAGGTTATTGTAATGATATAAAGGTAGGTTTGTGAGTGTTAAAGCAAATTAATTAATTGATACTGGATTTTATAATCTACATTTATTAAGCAAATTGCAAAAGCCTTAGTTCTTTAACGTAGGCTCGATTATGTGCTCCTCTTATACTTTAGTAAACCTGTTACCTATATTTACATGTATTAAATGCAAAATAATACATAATGCTATACTATGGAAGTATATACATATTATAATATGGTGGATTGCTTTTATTGGTTATCATTTAATATACCTATTTGATTTAGCATAAATATTGCTACATAAACATTCAAATACTTCTACATAGATAGTGAGCAGGTATTAAAATCAAAAGTTGGTTATTTTATAATTGTAAACGTACATGATATGGTCTCATTTAATAAATAATAACATGTATTACATGTGAGTTGATTGGTATATATCATATGATATATTGATACAACTTACCTCTGGTCGGCGATGGATGTCACAGAAACTTTCGAATACTTCCACAGATATGTTATTACAATATTTCAATATACTACAGTTTTTAGTTGTGTTAATAAGTTAATTAGTACAAATACTGCTACAAAAACCTATAAATAAGTAAAGTTATTATTATATGACATAATTTTGATATTGCTTATGATATAGGTAGGTTTGTGACTATGAAAGCAAACTAATTCATTGATACTGGATTTTATTATCTACATTTGTTAAGCAACACACCTAAATTCTTTAAGGTAGACTCGATTATGTGGTTCTTTTATACTTCAATAAAACTGTTAAAAGACAATAATAATATATTTACGCATGTATTTAATGCAGAACAATACATAATTCTATACCTGTTATGTATAACTATTATATTGGCATATATATATATAATATGGTGGATTGTTTATATTGATTTTCAAATTATATATCTGATAAAGAATAAAAAGTACATGATATAGTCACAATTACATGTATGCATGAACATTATGTATGTAACGGTTAGTTGTATAGGTCAGGGATGGCAAATAGGATTTTTTCAACGTGCCAATTTATGACATACCTAGTTCAAAAAAAAATTTTCAGCCGTGCCATAATTATTTTTAATAACACAGCAAAATACAAATACAAAATATAAATGAAAACTTAATGATTATAATGTAGGTAGATTGTAGAAATTCATGTAAAAATGGGAATAATGTAAAAAAAATATTAAATTATTATTGTTTGTTAGAAATCTTTTGCTTCATATCGGTTGAAAGGTTTTTTATGTCTGGTTAAAAAGATAAGATAACAATATGTCGTGAAATATAGGTATATTAAATATATATGGACAAATGAAAGTTTTTCGAGTGCCATCAAAAATCTCTCGCTTGCCATTTATTTGCCATCCCTGGTAATTGGTATAGGTACTGATTTATATTAATAATATATATATATATTATATTATACACACACATACATAATTCAGCAATCAGCATTACATATTTTCTGTATTTATTTAATTAATAGTATATGTAATTGTCTTTATGTGTGTATATTTCAGTATTTTATTCGAGTACAATAAAATCACACGTTACATACACACCGGAGACGTAAAAATATGCGACTTGAGGTTTTAGTACACAGTGTACTTTAGTACAACACGATTCCTACGAATAACCATATTTAATACAGAATTCGTCACTGTGTAGAAACGGCTCAAGTGCAATAGATTTGAATGTAGATTTCATCTCGATATAGGTAGGTAGGTAGGTTAGGGCGTAGGACACAATTAACAACAGTATGGCTGGTTCGGTATGCCGACACTTGGGTGCAGAAAATTGGGCGCGGAAAATTGGGTGCGGGACTTTTAGGCGCAATGACAATTGGGTGCAAGACAATTAGGAGCGAATATCAATAGACGGACTAAGGTTTGAAAAATGGTGATATTTTAATTTATTCGACAGAAGAAAATTTAAATTTGATGACTAATTGTAACAATTGGTATGCAGATGGTACATTCTCTAGTGCACCATCTATTTTTTACCAACTATATACCATTCATGGTATACAATACAGTAACGTTTTGCCATTTTTATTCGCTCTCCTTCCAAATAAAACGGAAGAAACTTATGTCCGTTTATTTGAAATAATTTTAAATTTAAAACTGGAACTTAAACCAACAACTTTTATGCTTGATTTCGAGCTTTCAACCATAAATGCAATAAAAAAGGTGTTCCCAAATACGTCGTTACATGTATGTTTTTTTCATTATTCGCAAGCTCTATGGAGACATATTCAAGATAGCGGGTTAGCTATTAAATATCGTGAAGAATCTAATTTCGCATTAAACATTAAAAAGTTAAATGCATTATCATTTGTTCCTCCGCATTTGGTAATTAATGCATACGAAGCAATTTTGGAAACTGAGTTTTATATTGAAAATGAAACCTTATTATCAGATTTTTTGGATTATTTTGAGAGAACGTGGATTGGGAAATTATGTCGTAATAAAAAACGCCGAAATCCCAGATTTCCATTAGAGCTATGGAATTGTTACAATCTCGTTAAATATGATATTCCTAAAACAAACAATTCAGTAGAAGAGTGGCATAATTCATTTAATTCAACATTAAATGCACTCTATCCTTCGATATGGAAGTTTATCGAAGCGCTAAAAAAAGAAGAAAAACTTAATCGTTTAAAAATGCATCAATTTTTGGCTGGAACGGAACCAAGACAAAAACTTAAAAAATATAAAGACACAGCTTCTAGAATTAAAGCAATCTGTAATGATTTTGAAAGCCGCAGTATAAACGATTTTTTAAAAGGCATTGCTCAAAATCGATCATAATAAAATACATGTATTAATAATGTCTAAATGTTTAAGTATAATTTTATGATTTTTTCTTATTTTTATTTTTTGTAAGACAAAACTGTGCTTACAGTTTTTAATTAATTTAACAGCTTTAATATATCTAATCAAATACTTCTTCATTAAAAAAAAAAAAAATTATTGATTATAAATTAAATTATTAAAAATTGTGTAGATTTAATATTCTTAAGTAGATATTGCATAAGAGTATTGTTTTAATCTGAATTAATAAATAAATGTTCTTGTACCCAAATGTACGGCACCCAATTTTCATTGCGCCCAATTGTCCCGTAACCCAATTTTCCGCGCCCAATTGTCCACGCCCAATTGTCCAGCGCCCAAGTGTCGTACAACCGGCTGGTTCGACTGTGGCTAAATCCCTCAATCCCGGACAATTGCGGCGGTCATGTGATTACTGATTAGTATGGCCGCTCGAATTTTCAATATTTTTTGCATTTTTTTTCACGTAATTTTTCAAATATAAATGTATATAATATTATGTTTATTTTGTATTGATTAAATGGCTTTGTTTATTATAAAGCATATTACCAATGTATCTATATACTTAACCGTTTATTTAATGTCTTATAATATTTATTATATTATATATATTTATATATATATTATTGAATAATAATTGTAAATTTAAGTTACTCCGTTATGACTTATGTATGTATGAACTATGTTTTCATTCATGGGTATAGTATGTGTAGTACTGTGTATATACTATATACTGTACACAACGTTAGTTATAGTACAATATTATATATTATTATTTTTATCTAGTTTTCAGTCCAACCGACAAACGTATTCTACTGGCCGTTGACATCTGCTATATAGGCACTAGATACCTACAGCCGGCCGGTTTTTCACGCTTATAATCTTTGATGGATACGGTCTAATATCTTTTCTTTTGTTAACACACTTTATGGCCTTATACTTTATGACTTTTGATAACAGTACTTTGACATTTCGTAAAAGTATGGACTCAGATGCTCTGTACGTCACTTATTGCACGACACTGAAATTTATTCTACATATTATTTTGGCACTCGCGCAGTCACTCATACACTTATGTTGACAAAATATTTATATTTAATCATAAATAGTGATGAACCAAAGGCCAATTTTTAAGTAATAAAAAATTATTTTGAGAATGCCCAATGTAATTAGTGTGGAAATGAGATGAATTTGTATACAATAGTTGGAAAAGGGGCAAAGAAAGGAGAGTTGTAGGTACATAGCAAACGAAAGGGATGTCAAACAACTCAAACTACTTTAATTTTTTTTTGTAGAATGATACTATTAGAATTTAAAGAATTTTTAATTCTTTTAAAGTTATTTTTTTTTTGCCGGCTATATTTATAAATCGCCGGTAGACGGCATACTATATGACAGCCAAATATTTTTTATTAGATATATAATGCGTATATAAACATTACCTGATCAACTTCTTTCGAGATTTCAGTCTTAAATAAGTTTTTTATTAAGTCAAATTATGAATTAACTTACTTGATGCTGATTAACTTTTCCATAAC
This sequence comes from Nasonovia ribisnigri, assembly GCA_027563435.1. Taxonomy (NCBI): domain Eukaryota; kingdom Metazoa; phylum Arthropoda; class Insecta; order Hemiptera; family Aphididae; genus Nasonovia; species Nasonovia ribisnigri. The sequence goes on from JANEHU010000742.1 coordinate 375,773, forward strand.
TTTGCTGTGAATATGGAGGTAGATAGTTTGGTTTTTGAATTACAGAATATCTTTGATTTTGTAGTGCTGGGATTTATTGTTGATGTTGATACATATTATATTGGTCATGTAGATATGGTTGACTTTGATTAACAACTGGTGGATATTGGTTTTGGGGTGAATGATAATATTGAGAAAATCCTAAGAAATGACATGACTTAAAATTATTTTTTCCTTTAGTTAATGAAGTAATCTTAAGTTAATATTAAGCGGAGTTGAAGGTGCTACACCCGCATGCGTGCTCTCTGTCAAATTTTCAAAATAAATAAAGAGCTAAACGTGATCTACTGAGAGTACAATTTGTGATGTTATGCGTTTGTAAGACAGAGAGAATGTATAGGTAGTGCCCTCTTAGTATAATATTAATAACAATTTAAATTTTAAACGATTTAAAACTATCGGAAATTATATTTATTACATTTTTCTTTTCTAAAACTATACATATTTATTGTTATTAAAATATCATACTTGGTGGTACTGGTGCTAAATTTTGATTGACATACATTTTAATTTTTAAAACTTGCAATTTTCAAATAAAAATATTCTGGAAAATATAATTTTTTTGTTAGTACCTATAGGTAGTTATTATAATAATATAAACAATTAACTAATTAATTGTGTACTAAGTTAAACAAATTTAGACTAAACTAAATAATCTAGACCAAGTTTTGTTTATAATGAAATTATTTCATGATTTTTATATATTTCAAGATAAATATTATGATTGTTGTCACTTGTCATGGTAATTCACATTAACCACAGACTTAATGACTCATGATCTCAAATCTCAAGAGAGGCACTAAACAAATTCACCATTTACACGTGCTACTATGAATTTCGATATCAATTACTTTTTTTTCACCAAAAGTTTCTTTTAAGTTTAAATATAGTTCATGTTATTAAATAAATTAAATTTTAGCATTTAAAAATAAAAAAAACGTTGCAATTAACAAATTTTAAATTTAATCCACAATATTCATAAAAATGCATTAGTTATTATAGAAAAAAACTATTTATTTATTAAGAGTTTAAATTTACTTTTAATGTACCTATTATTAATACCTATGCATTATTTTTAAAATTATTATAGGTAGGTACATACACTTTGATTGAATTGATTTATTGTGTTCTTCCGGATATTAGCATAATTTGTTATCTTTAGAATTTCAATTTTCTCTCTTTTATTTTTTAAAAACATACCCACATTTGATATTATTAATAAATATTATACAGTTTGTATGATAAAAATTAATATGTGATATTGAACGACTATACGAGCGTCAAGTACACACAGACTAAATAATCTTTGTAGTTTGATTCTTTCTAAATTATAACTAATTTATTATTTATGGTTATTATTAGGATTTAAATTTAGGTACACTTTACATTGTTTTCCAAAGCTATAGTCGAATTTTCGACAAAATCGATTTCACGGCGCTTTTGAAAACTAGTGCGAAATTTTAACTTTTGCCCCTCAAAGTACCAACTAGATTCACTTTCCTATCAGAAAATGTACTATTGAAGAAAATCGAAGCATTTTTACTGTCCTAAAAGGTGATGACAGACACAAAAAAAAAAGGGGGTTAAGTGGATGTCGCTCGATCTGCTGTACAGTAGGTTACAAGTAGATCACTGTATAATGGATGGTATTAAATTTGAATTCAATGATATAATATCATTGTATACGAAAAACGATTCTGAGCGTAGACGATATTTCAGTCTAGGATATTTTAAATAATATTGATATTGTTATTTTACGGTAGCAGCTAAGTTGAATTAATATTATTCATATTATTTAATTATTAACCTAAAATTATCACTGATGCTCGAAAAATATCATAATATTATATACTTTTACTCGTTAATATTGATTTTAACATATTGTAATTTCGTCCAAATTTGAACTTAAAATGTCTGTAAAAAATAACTGTGTATATATATTTTTTAGATTTTTTGATTACAGTATGTGCTATTTATTAGAATCTTTGTTTTAAATTTTTAATCCTTAGTTATAAAAACTGAACATTTTATAATTGTTTAACTACAGCGATTGATAATTTTCGAAATTTTGATGAATTTTGTCAAAATTCAAACTTTAAATGCTTATAAAAAAAATGTGTGCCTATGTATTTTTAATATTTTTCAACTGCTATTGTAACAATATATCAGGAGCCTTGTATTAAATTTTCATTATTTTTGGCCCAACAAATAACATTTTATTGATATTAATAGAAAAAAAAACTAAAAAATTTGAAAATTGAAATCGTCCGTAAAAAGCTGAAAAACAGTCAAAATATATTAAAAATTAGATGGTGTATAGAAATAGCTTATATAAACATTCAGTGAAATTTTCATGCATCTACAGTTATTTGTTTTTGAATTGCAACAAAATAAGAAAATCGCTACATGAGAAATCGAGTGAATATCTAATCTTGTACAAATTTGAACTTAAAATGCTCATAAAAATTTATGTTGACTTGCTTATAAACATTTTTTCATTGATAAAATTAGGCAAACTTATAAGGATTCTTGTATCACATTTTCAAACCTTAGATTTAAAAAGAAAAAATTTTTATGAATTTCTAACTCAAAATAAATTGCACATTTTCGTCATTTTTACGTATTTTGTAAAAATTTGAACTTTGATTACCTATAAAAAAAAATTGTGACCACAGATTTTTAATATTTTTCATCTGCCTTTGAAACTATATATTAGAAGCCTACTATTAAATTTTCAAGATTTTTTACCCAACAAATAAAATTTTATTGACATTTATAGAAAAAAAAACTAAAAAAATTGGAAACTGAAAATGTCCGTTAAAAGCTCAAAATAAGTCAGAATATTTTGAAAATGCTATGGTGTGTAGAAAATGCTTATATAAACATTCGGTCAAAATTTCATGTCTCTACTGTCATTTATTTTAGAGTTATACCAAAAACCAAAATCGATTTTGTCGAAAATTGGTTTTCCGTAAAAATTCCTGTTTTGTCCTTAATTTTTCATTTGTTTTTCACGGCGCTTTTGAAAACTAGTGCGAAATTTTAACTTTTGACCCCCCAAAGTACCAACTAGATTCACTTTCCTATCAGAAAAGGTACTATTGAAGAAAATCGAAGCATTTTTACTGTCCTAAAAGGTGATGACAGACACAAAAAAAAATAAAAAAACACACATCATTATAAAATCAACACATTCATCGCTCTTCTCAGAATCTAAAATACATAGGCACACATTTTTTTTATAAGCATTTAAACTTTAAAGTTTGGATTTTGACAAAATTCATCAAAATTTCGAAAATTATCAATCACTGTAGTTAAACAATTATAAAATGTTCAGTTTTTATAACTAAGGATTAAAAATTTAAAACAAAGATTCTAATAAAATATAGTACATACTGTAATCAAAAAATCTAAAAAATATATATACACAGTTATTTTTTACAGACATTTTAAGTTTAAATTTGGACGAAATTACATGTTAAAATCAATATTAACGAGTAAAAGTATATATTATGATATTTTTCGAGCATCACTGCATCAGTAATAATTTTAGGTTAATAATTAAATAATATGAATAATATTAATTTAACTTAGCAGCTACCGTAAAATAACAATATCAATATTATTTAAAATATCCTAGACTGAAATATCGTCTCCGCTCAGAATCGTTTTTCTTATACAATGATATTATATCATTGAATTCAAATTTAATACCATCCATTATACAGTGACCTACTTGGAACCTACTGTACAGCAGAGCGACGTCTACTTGCCCGCCCTTTTTAGATTCTGAGCGGCGCGATGAATGTATTGATTTTACAATGATGTGTGTTACCTAAAAAATCTTGAAAATTGAATAGTAGCAGGCTTCTAATATATTGTTACAATAATATATGAAAAATATTAAAAATTCGTAGTCATAAAATTTTTTTTATAGGTAATCAAAGTTCAAATTTTGACAAAATACGTAAAAATGACGAAAATGTGCAATTTATTTTGAGTTAGAAATTCATAAAAAATTTTCTTTTTATATCTAAGGTTTGAAAATGTAATACAAGATTCCTCATAAGTTTGCCTAATTTTATCAGGGGGTCACCCTTTTTCAAATCTGAATATGATGTTTTATTTTGCATTTCTTTAATAATTTAAATTTTGAGGTCTTTTATTTTTTAGAGAATTTTAGAACTTTTAGGACATTTACATAAAATTCTGGTTTCTATATTTTATTTTTAAGGTTTTTACGTAATCGAATATTAGTAATTCTAATTTTTCAAACGAAACCGTCAAACGATGTAAAAATCGGGATTACGAAAAATTAAATGAAAATAATTATTTTTTCAGATTAATAGCCCACTTAATGAATACTTGAAATTGTACAGTCCTGCAAATTTTTTTTTAATTTAATCAAAAATTTTTTGTTAGTTTAAAACTTGTATGAAATTAAAATATTTAAGTGCATTTCAGAGGTGTATTATATAGTTTTTTTAAGCATACAGTCATTTTTTTAGGGCATTTTGAGGTTTTATAAGTCATCCTTCCTAGCCCTAGTTATTATACATTTATATTATATAAGATAATGTATGGTATTGAATATTGATGCAGATGCCCAATTGCGGACCGAATTCAGGTATTTGGTCGTATTTTGTCCCAAATATGAGTATCCCGATTGCGTCCAAATACATATTAGTTAGGATATTTTTAATTATCAGTATTAATACTGTTTTTATGAAAACAAAAGAGAAAATAGTGTTATAATAATATTCTTGTTAAATATTCAAAAAAATCTTTTGGTTAATCATTTGTCGATTATTTAGGGCCTAACTATTTTAATTTAATGCCTCATGAGGCAAAAAAAACGTTCATTCATTCAAGGCAGTAGTAAAAATATTGTATGTAACTGGTTATTTTTGGAATTAGTCTAAATTTTAAATGTTTAATATTACTTCATTATTGTACCTATATTATGCATTTTTATAATGCTTAGATGATAATTTGTTTTGTTGTTTTATTTACTTACTATTTGTTTGTTATTTGTTATATTAATTATGTAATTTAAAATAATTTAAAAGGTAACATGCAGAATAATGAATGTCATTTGATCAATATGAGAAAGACCAGGAGTGAAATCAACACTAATTGAATAATATTTAGCTACTTATAACTCCGAAAGAATTGTATTTAGCACTTGTCATCCCATTATGTTAATAAATGCATTACAAATATTAGCTGATAAATATGAAGGATTTACTTTGTCTTGATTTCCATATTTATTTAAATGTTCTAAAAGAAATGGATCAAATTGGCTTATTAACTCTAAACAGCCCAAACAGTTCTCATGGTATTGAGATACAATTATTTGATTTTCTCCGCGAAACGCAATTCCTCGTGACGACATAAATCGTATTACAGCATTGCAATTGTTATCGTTTGTTGGGATATTGGTAATAGTAAATTATTTTCTTATTTGGGAGGATAGAAGAAAAAAATCTGTAAGCTTAGGTAAGTAATTTGATTTTTTTTTTGTAGATTTCTTTAACGATTGCTTTCTGCCTCTTTGAAGTACCACTAGGATATGAACGCTTTGACATTTTAAAATAATATTTTTGTCAATAGTCAGAACATCTGGAAAAAATACAGTCGTCTACCACAAATAGTCGATTCTGCCTTATCAATTTTAAACAGTAACAACTAGATCTACATGACTACGTCATATCATAACCAATGTAATACTTATTTTATAATAATACTAAGGAAACAGTTTGTAGCAAATACGCAACATTGTTAAAAAATTAAATAATAGTTTTAAAGAATCTCTCGTCCAATGCTTGAGCATATCGAATAGATTATAGATAATATAATAGGTACCTAGTATAGGTACTACCTACACAGGAACTGAATACGATTCACGTTCGGCAAATTGTCAATCACTGGTGGTGTAGAAATAATAGAAACAAAAACAATCTTTAAAAACCTAACATTGATTATTTTCTTTGTCATAAACGTATGACTAAGATTATTCATTTGTACGATTGTACCTATTACAAAAACTGTTAGGTATGTTAATAATAGGTTATACTTTTACATATGAGTAATGAGCCTCATCAATTTATCATACACAACCTGAAATTAATGTCAGCGTAAACCTGTATTATAATATATTATTAAAAAAAATTGTATCATTTATTATGTAATTATATAAATATTCTAATAAATCAAATAGAATTATCAGGGACTTCGACATTGTTTATTGGTTGAAATAAAATGAAATAAATACAAATAGCCAAAACGTAATTTACAGAGATTATAGAACATCACTATCATATCGTTGGTTGAAAACTATACAATCCTTGTTTAGTATTGTATGTAGTGCGGTAATATGCGAGTAAAATAAGTTTTTATTGATAGTTACAATGGTAGTTATAATGTATAAGGAAATAAATTTTTGTTTTTTAATTGTGAGAAAATTATTAATATGTACTATAATTAATAAATGTTATATATTCTTATAAATTTGTGACGCAATTTCCTGACACCCTTTAAAAATATATTTATCATTTGTGGCTCAGCATCCTGATGATGAAATGTAAGCAAATATTGCATACAAAATAGGTAGATAAAATATGGACCAATTGCCGACCATCCCTAATTCGTATTGCATCTGTATAAATGTATGGTTATATAAGGGCATATTGAAAATGTTTGTCTCTAGACCCCAATTAATTATAAGACAGTTCAAGTTCAACATTGCCCTTCATAACACTAACAATATAATAATTATATTGAATTAATACAATTGATAACCGTCAAAATTCAAATATAATAGAAAACAAAATGTATAAGAACAAGAAAAAAACATAACTTCTGAAAAATAAAATTGCTGTAAATTTGTGGCATACCTCATTAAGTTATAAAACCAAAATACATGTTTTACTTGTATGGCCACAAACATATAAAGATAAATAAGTGAAAAAAAGAAAGATACATGTACTTTTATATGATTAAATAATATTAATTATGAACACTTATCAAAAACACATAAATAGTGAAGCCAAAAAAATAAATTTTACACTTATATGGGATATGTATCAACTGTAACTTTCATTACAGCTCAACTTAAATTTATAACTTTTAATTAAATTATTACTCTTATAATCATAATGAAAAATAAACTAGGGTATAAGTTGAAAAAAAAAATTAATATTTACTTATAAAAATAGTTATAGTATAAGTAAGTTATATGGCTACTTGCTGGTTTATGTTTGGATTTTTTTAATTATCTTCTTCTGACAATGTAGAAAACATTAATTTCTTATAAAGTTTATTAATAATCATTTCTGAAGTTTCTCTATGCTCTTCTATATAAGTTTTAGGGTTACATTGTTCTTCCTTTTTCATCGATTTCAACTTCTCGACATTGTTTTCATTCTTATGATCATCAAGTACAGCCTTGTCATTCAAATTATCAATATTTAACTGAGTACCGTTAAAACCAACAACATTACTGTTTTGAAGTTCAATGTGGTTCTCTACTGGATTATGTTTAGGCATTTCATATGGTTCTCCTTCTATTGTCCTTAATAGATCGTAAACAGAGTTATATCCTTTAGCTTTAGCTACTTGTGCCAATTGTCCGGTTGGACCTTTGCCCTGATAACGCCTACAAATGCTGCAGTTACATTGACCGCGACATGGTGGACAAGCCCATACCTTTGTATAATAAGAAAAAAAAATTGTTTATCTAACAAATATATTAATAAATATAAATTACCGGATTCAATAAAGCTTCAGCTACATCTTCACCATATCGTCTATCCAAACAAAAACCACAGAACATACCTCTCATACCTTTACAATTCTTGTGCCGACAGTACGATTTTTGGTCCATGGTTTTTTGCCTGAAAAAATTATTTTAATTTTGAGTAATCATCACTAATCAAACTAAATTCAACCAAACCATACAATATTCTGGAGTCACTGGTAAGTAATATAATTTATTATAGACTATGACTCATTGTGTTTGACCACATCAATATTTTTTTTTTTAAATTAATAATTTTGAATCATATTTTTTGAGAACCACAGTTCATTATTATTCGTATTTTTTGATTTATTTACCTCAACACAAAATAAAAACAATGAACTAATGTTTATTTCCATATTACATTTTTAATATAACCAAAATATCTTATTCTAAGCTTTTAAAGAATCAATTTTTTTAATTTTAAAATTATAATTTGCATTTAGTATTCAATTGAGTTACGTTTTTGCAGGCGACTGGTGGAGTAGTTTTAATAGATAGGCAGGTATTAATGTTGAAATACTGTTAGATACAAGTTAAAGTTATGTTTTTAATTTTTATCAAAAAAATTTTCATTAATAAGCCGTAGAAATCAATACAAAATTCTTATAGTTTTTACAGCAAGAATAATTCAAATAAACCTAGGAAAGCACGATTTTCCCGCTTTTGCTTTGTATAATTTAATCAATATAAAAGCATGCTCTTTAATACATTTGACTGCTATACTTAATTGTGAGATGAAATCTCTCAAACACTTATTGATTTATATGATTTATAGTTTATACAAAACGTAAAAATAACTACAGAATAAGCATTAAATAAAATCTTCACATTACATATAATACAATAATCAGTTTCAAAATCTTTTTCGGCAATAAATGTTAATAGAAATTATTATAAGTTTAACAGGAGTTATAACTTCATATTACTATTTTTAAATAAATGTTACCTGCATTGATGACAAGTGGTTCCTTTATCACTACTATATTTTTTTCCTACAGAGCGATAATTTATGTTGGTTAACATTTCTTTTGTTACAAGAGATACATCTAATCGAGATACTTTTCTGCTAAATGTTCGTTTTGAAACCTGATTATCAAACATAACACAATAAAAAATGTATTTTATACCAAAAGTTATTAGTCGAATTGAATAGTTACTTGAATTACTTTAGATTTACGAATAGGACACTTCTTCTGTTGTTTAAATTTCTGTTGACGTTTTATGTTTTTTCCATCGTTATTTTCATCTTTAGAATCATAATAAATTTGCTTTCTAAATAATGAAAAAATAACATTAAAATTGCATACAAAATAAATAACATAATATGATAGTAGTGAATGCGTGTGTTAAAATATTGTGTCCCTTAAATTAGACTGTTAATTGATCGGATAAAACAATGAAAGGAATAGAATAAGAGTTTACGTAATGTTGATGGCAAGAACTTCCATATTATCAAATAACAACTATACTCGAGACTATATCTATGTGTACCTATTTTTCAAATATTAAAATAATTTTTTTTTAAACCTTGTTAGAATACAAAAAAGAAAAATATTGAACTGATATATTTTTGGATACTTAATTAACTTATTATTTGGAAAATTATCATATACATAAGTGATTGGTAACTAAAAAGAAAACTAAAATAATTTTTTCCACAGTTAAAAAAACATCTAACAACACTTAAAACTTAAAAGTATCTTACTCAAACATATTATTTTTTTTATTTTGATCTTTGTAGAGTAAATTAAATCAATAAGTATGTAGATATAATATCAAAAAGTATCAAGTAGGTAGAAGACATTATAATAGGTATATTAAGTTTCTTTGCATTTCTTAACTGACTAATGCCTAATATTTTTTATAAATTCATAACTATTGTTTATACCTTTTAGAACGTGATGATCGACGGATATCTTCTTCAGCCTCCTTCGCCTTTGATGATTTTTTGAGTTTAGAGAATAATTTCACTCGTAACCCTGGTATATGAGCCGCCCTTCTACCACTCCGTAATGGCAATTTATTTTTAAGGTTCTGAGCACATTGCAGAGCTTTACTAAATATATCGCCCACCTGAACCAAAATATTCAACTAGAGCTTATTTCATGTGAAATCATAAAAATATTCTTAATATTTAGGTAATAAAGCAATTAATGGAGGAAATAGATTCTCAACAACATTTTATACCTGTGAAGACCTTATCACAATAAGATATGCAAATAAAGGTTTACAACCAATCTACTGTACGTAGTTATGGATAATTTTATTACCTGGTAAATTCAATGCTGGCTAAGTGTTCTGGGTATTTATAAACGTGTACAACAATAACCTATTTTTGTAAATGTTTAAATTTAAACTTATAGTCTTAAAAGTCCAAAGGAAGTATTAAAACAAATAAATTTATATTAGTATAAATAAATATAAATACCTACTATGTAAAGAAAAAATTGTGCGTTTTCATTTGAAAAAGATTATATTAATATTGTATATTTGTATTATTGTATTAAAGTAATTAAACATTATTGCTTATCGTTATATTATTTATATGTCAATGATTATGATAAAACAATATTTCTATTTTAAGTCATTGTGCTATTGTGGCATAGGTATTTTCCTTTTGGTTTTACACACCCAGATATGTTGTTTTTTCAGGTAGGTAGTAGATACATAAAACCATAGAACGCTACACGATATTTTTCCTCAATAAAAAATATCTATGAATCATAAGTATGTTTTTGGTAATAAGTGACCATGACAAAAATAGTCTTACAAAAAAATCTGTCAAAAAAAAAAATTGTATTCAGTCCAAAAACATATTTATGTTAATAAGTATTTATTTGGTTCACAAAATAAAAATATATTATTTTCATAAAATAGTTTTACAGAGGGTGGTGGGACTGTGGGAGGAGGGGACAACAAGTGAACCAATGTCCATGATGTGTGAGAAGGGAACGTAGTTTAGCAGGACTGCAGGTATGAAATACTACAACAGAATAGATTAATCTATTGTGTGATACTACGTTAAGACTTTCACAACAAACGATACATAATAATTAATAATAATAAAAATATACAGACCTCGTGCTCCAGTTTATTCATGTTCGCTTGTCGTAATAGTTCGTACTCCGACAGAGTGGCAGAGGTAGCCGCCCCCGCGTTGATCGCTTCAGACATCTTGTCTGTGGTAAAGACTTGAGCTGAAGTTACAGTTAACGAATAGCAACTATAAAAAGCAAGTTACAAGTCTGAACGAAAAGTGTCAACACAGTATGGTAAAAGACTGAAGAAAGACGAGAGTACGACTATTGAGTATTGACTATAATTGAGACACGGGAATACGAGACACCGCGTTACAGACATCGGTCGGTTTGCTACTTTACGATTTGCCGAGTTGCGAGTTGCGACAACGACGCTGCTGCGGCGGCGGCTGTTGCACTTGCGGTGCTGCGACCTACGGGCGGCGGGCTACAACTTGTGACAATTTTTCTGGCTACTTACTAGCTCTGGTTACTGGTCAGGCACATGACTAAATAAACAGGTATGCCAGATAAAGTTTAATTTTTGCTATCGTCGCGCTGTTCCCCAGAAATGGAAAGCATAATATAAAATGGGCTAAAATGTACTTTACCAACCAACTTATGTTTTTCAATTTGTTTTTTATGCTTGAAACGATTCTGTAATTTTTTTTTAACGGAAACTATTAAAGCCGTTTCAAGTTTGAAGTCATATGGCAAATAGTACGTATTGCGCGCGCGCCGCTCACTCGTCGTAACACATCAGTCGACAGTCAACAACGCGCGCGTAATAATTTTATTATGAATCACGTTATTACTTATTAATACAGACTAGATATTTGAGCGATTAGACTAGGTCAGGGGCAACCTTTTTTGACGGAAGAGTCAAAAGTTACAATATACATTTTCCAAATTGTATAGAGCCACTTGAGCCACTAAACATTTTCGTAATTTTTTAAATATAATTTTATTTTTAAATTTTAATAGACATAATAATAAAATATTACAGTTATTAAATAATAGAGAGTTACATCAATGGGGGCATTGGCTTTGCATGTCTTTTGAAAGTTTTGTTAAATCTGGCTCATAAAGTCATAAGTCATAACTATAATACCTACTATAATAATCATTTTACTACGATAGCCTGTGCTCTATGCTGGTACCATCAAGTTATTGTTGTTATGTAGGTATAATTTCGTATTTCCAAAAGCAACAAAAATAATATACATTTATTTATATTATAAAATATTGTTTTTCAACATAAAATATTCATTTTTGCGTGTGGAACTGCCAACTGGAGAGCCGCAACTTAAGATCGAAAGAGCCATATGTGGCTCGCGAGCCGCAGGTTGCCGAATGCCGACCCCTGGACTAGGTACTATCCTAACTAAAATACATAATTTACATAATACCTGCATTTACCTAATATATAGCTTATTTTATTATCATAAAGATAATTGGTATATTTTTACTTTTCCGGACACCCTACATTTAAGGAATATTTTTTTTCGTCTTATGTATTTTTCAACACCAAAAAAGGTTGTGCAAATGAAAATTAGCGTAGATCATTAGTTTCAAAGTTATAGCCATTAGTAGTCTATCATGTTTACAATTTTTCTAAAATAGCGAGCGCAGAAAACGAGAGACCTCGCTGGCAGATCATGTGCTTTTAAGTAAACAACCGTAAATGGGGACATCACAACCAGCACAAATAAGTAGTGCGTCGACATTATGAATACACATAGATCAGCATAGGTAATTGTCAAACCGGGGCACTACTTATAGACATGCGAGTAATGCACAAGACACCAATCTCTTGGACCTGAGTGTGGAGTGTGAACCAATTCCAGGAGAAAGACGTCTTGTGCATAAACTGAAAACTTTGATTAGCACTATAACTCCAAAATTAAGTTTGTGCGCCAAATTCAGATTTTTTACAACATTTTTCCACTCAAAAAAAAATGACTAAGTCCCACAACTTGTTAAAATACGTAATAAATAAACAGGCAGTAAAGTAGTATTGCGTACTTGCGCGCAAGTATATAAACGTAAAATCGCAAATTTTGGAAAACTAGAACTTCCAAAATAATAGTTTCCGGTAAAAAAATGTACACCAACGTTTTAAGCAAAAAGAACTAGTCGTTAAAAAAAAGAAAATTGAAAATCATGAGGAGGTAAGTAAAGTGCATTTGTCCCCCCTTCCTTGACAAAACGCTTACAATGGATTTCCTCGGATGGTTTTGGCGATTTCTCCGGTGTTTTCCCGAAGCATCGACGGTTTTCACCGGACATCTCCTCACTTCGGAGGTTATCTTCGGGTGACCAAAGTTTTCCTCCTGTGAACTTCCATTCTTACCGGCTCTCGCCGCGTCAGAACTCTTCTGGCCCTATTTCTTCGGATCCTTTCCCGAGTCTCCAGTCCGTAACGCTCCAAAGTTCCGTTTTTTCGGGTCAGTTATGGAATTTTTGGTTCCTGTACCGGAACGTTACCTACTGCTCGAGTTGAACTCCGTTGCTTACCACTCTTCGGCGACTCGTGACTTTTCTGCCGGTTACTTCCTGGCCGGCCGGGACCCGGCTGATATAACTAAATATGCCCGACTCCAACTTTCTTTTTGAACATGCATTTTGCTAGTGGTCATGACTACCACATACCCGGCATCCTGCTCCCAAAGATAGTTGTTGCTTCGGATTCGGCATCTGGGATTTCTCAGCACTCTCAGCTTTTGTTTTATCCAACCATTTTAATTTTGGTGGTCCGCTGATGCTCACTCCCGCCTTATCCGATACTATGGCTTTGCTACCATCCAGAACATAGGCAAGCGCTCATAATTCACTGAACGATTTCAGTCACTGAATACGTGCATGAATTCGAAATTCATCACGCAAGAGTCCAATCACTGTCATTACCACCGCTTTTTCTGTCAGACCAAGGTTTAACCTCCGATACAACTGGTACTTGTGTAGGACGTACTCACCCAGTGTTTCGGTCTTGGTCTGTGCGGTGCTCAACAATTCTGATTGTAGACTCGACTGCAACTCGTCCCCGTTGAACTTTTCCAATAGTTCGGATTTGAACTCTTGCCATGGCAAGTCCAACGCTCTCATGGTTCCCCACCATGTTCCTGCCTGTGCCTTCAGCTGAGGGGCCAAAACGGTCACTCATCTAGCCATGTGGATACCAGTTTCTTCAAGTATTGCTTCGGCCTGGAGCAAAAACCGCACCGGGTCTTCTTCCCTCTTACCGGCTAACTCTGGTATCGACGCACGGGCCATATTCAACTCATTTTGAGGAATGAGTAGGCTATCTGGGAAATGTACGCGTTTTACACCGGAAGAACTACTCCGTAACGCTTCCGCATGACTTCTGCCGGACACTACGGACAGATCACCGAAGGCTCCAGACATTTCACCGGACACTCCGGACGGTTACCGGAAACTCCAGAGAAACTTCAATTTCTCTGGTTTTCCCCGGTCAATTTGCTCCGTATGTTCGCCCATCGGCTTTCAAAACTCATCAATATATAGATAATATATATACTATTTATACTCAATGGACAATGATAATATATTTATAATGTAACTAAACAATGGATGAATATTGGATATTGGATTTCCGTCGGCTTTTAAGTTATATTTTTAATAAAATGTAGCCTGTAGGGGCAATGTGAAGGAATGAAAAGCATCTTAGCTAAAATAATTTCTATGCACTTAAATAGACAGATATCACCATACAGTTTTTTTCGGTTTGTTAGGAACACGTGTATGTGTGCAAGGTTTTTTCACACTACGAACCCGGGAGGTAACCTATCCGAAAACTAGAGGCACCGGCCGTTGCTTACTGTCAATCACATAGCGTGATTGGTTTCAGCCACTGCGCCGCATCAAGCCATCTAAATAATATTAATAATTTGGTTAAACTATATCTGTTAAATGCGTTTTTATTTTATTAATTTTTTTCAAAAAATTAAGAATAAGTGATATTGCTAGTACTCTGGGGTAAAGCGTGCATGACTGGAAAAATCCCACGCTTTATTGACTTATGGTCATTATGGTTGTTCAATCCGGATCACGTGTACGCGTTATCGGCTGCACTCCCACATAGCGTCTCGTGCGCTTTGCCCCTACGCCATGCGACGTTATCGTTTGAGCTATCGTTGTCGCCGACGCGTATCGACTTTTCTCACCGCATCGACACTTTTAAGCTAGCTTTTCACGTGTAAAGGTAGGTAACGTGTGACGTGATCGTCGCCATCTTGGGAAAGTCACTCTTGCACACCGTTAACGTGCGATTTGTGCGTTATTTTCGATTTTTTGTGCGTCTTTTGTCGTTAGAGGTATCCAAAACTCCCCCACGGATTCACCCGATTTTAATTTTCTGTTTCTTAATTTATTTCTTACCATTTTTATCTCAGTTGTGATTTGCTTGCTGAACGAGCAACACATATGTTTCCGCTCTCGAGTGTCGCACATGTACGTAGTATTATTTTCAGTAATTCAAATATCATAAAAAATACTTACCACGTAAACAGGACATTGTATAATTAAGTAGGTCACACGTGCAACGGCGTACCGGTGGTTCCCATCGTTGCGTGGCGTGTACCGTCATGAACTTGGACATACAGCTGACGTATGAGCAATTGCATAATGCAATATCAGAATTAATTCAAACTATATTTAACATATTTACCGGGGGTGCTCGTGTAGAGGTGATCGGGTCGTACTTGGCAGTCCAGAGGGTACATATCTATGACCTGGAGGGACGACTCTCATTTGGGAGTAAAGGGGCCCGCAGACTACGCTCTTGACCGCCCTTTCACTACAACATGCATGAATTTTCTTGATAGTCCCCCTTAATAATTGTTAGGTCCCACCATAGCTTGCGATGTGTGTAAAATTGCCATGTCCAGAGTATCTTATGCAGTGTAAGGTCTTCGATACCTTGCCTGTCCACAATAGTTTTATTTTTATTTTTTTGTCTAGCCCCTTCTACACTAAGTTCCCATAGTGTAGTCGGACCTCTTTCTTTCGTGACCCCAGTAAAGTCATAGACAGATCTAGAGTCCCTATGTCCCTTTATCCCCGTTAGGTTTTTTTTTTTATTGTTGTTTACTCTACTAGGCATTGATATTATTTTGTTAGGATACATTATTTAGTTCTGGTATCATCATCACCCCTGGACTAGTCTGGTTATTATTATAAGTAGGTTGTATTATTACATTAAAAGTGTTCCTTATTTATTATTATTTAAAAAAAAAAAAAAAAAAATTGTTATTATTCTATGCTGGTTCCTTAGTATTATATTGTGATGCTGTTTACTTAGATTATTATTATGACGTTAATGCCTTAACTATTTACTTATTACTACGCAATGTAAATCTTATTATTCTTTCAATTTGTTATTCTATTATTCAAATTTTTATTTATTTCCCTTTGAGTCATTTTTGTTATGTTCTCTCTCTAAAAAAAATATCTTCTTCTTATGTCTATGGTCATCTCAAAATTCAGTACCCTATTTTTTACAACAAGTGGTTGTCAGTTCTGACTTTAGGTAACAACTTCAACAACTTGTTGGGGGGGTTATGTAAGGTAACAGAATTTTGACCCTATTAAAATATTGTCCCCATGTCATTAAATAACGTATATTTTTATTTTCACTATCTCACTATCTGGAACAGCACTTGCCGACTTTTACATGATAAAATAAAAGAAGTCAAAAACGAAACATTTAGATCCTTCTTAAATAATCTTTCTACAACGAAAAACACTGATTAATGATTATTCGTTTTGGAAGGCTACAACAAATGAAAAAACCCAGAGCCTATGTACCACCAATTTGCAAGGAAGATGGATCATGGGCAGTAGGGCTATTATTGTTATTATTTTATTTAAATTGACTGTTCCAACCAGGTAAATGGTTATTCATTTTTATTATATGTACATTTCTTGTTATTGGGTCAACAGGATCGTAGCTTATTATTATTTTATATATGTTACATTCCTGTGATTATATGAACAATATATTTTTAGTATCTTGTTACAAAATAAATTGAATGGAAGTTATTTTTATATCGTTTTGATTACATTTTGTGGCTTTCTGATATAATATTAATATAATAGTAACCATGGAGCCAATTTTTTTGTAATAACAATACAAATACAAATTATTGTATACTTAAATTTTTTTTACTTAAATCATTTTATTTACTAGTTATTATTGTTTTTAATTGATGTCTAACAATAATTAACTTAAAGTATACTGACCTACTTTGATCATACTGCATAATAGATATTAGGTCTTATAGTTTAAATAATTAACTACGTATCAAATATAATATACAATGTCTATAGTTACCTTTGAAAAACCTGTACCAAACATATCAGAGTCTGATTGGAATTACAAATTAATTGAATTAAGAGGATCTTGTGATAGAAGCAGGCGTTGTGCATTTACATTAGGAAATGAATCACATAAATTAAGGAATGAGACAGACCTCACAACATATTGGGGTACATGCCGTACCAATTCTTGTATCGTTGATAGGTATGAATTTTGTTATAGTTTTAAGCAGTAAGACTAATATTACTTTAATATTTTAGACAATCTGAAATAACACACTGGAAAAATAAAATTGAATTATTGTCAACATATTTACAAAAAGAAATTGAGCAGATGATACTTGAAAAAAGGGAAAATGAGAAAGCAATAGAATTTCAAAATTTGAACTTTACTGTTACCAATCATTGCTTAAGTTTAAGAGATGAAAGAGGTGGTGAAGATTTATGCTATGATATGGCTTCTATTGAACTTAAACAAGTATGCATTGTATAGTTATATTATACTATTTAATCAGGTACGTGTCTATGATTTTATTTTAGTTTATTTATTTTATTTATTTATTTTTTTTTTTTTTGTGTGGGGGGTGACTAAATAATTTTTATTTATTTTTACACGTTTGATATACAAAATATTTTATTTTTAATAATTATAATACAGCGCAATCTAATTATTTTCAACTAATGTCTACAACATACATTTTCTGTTTTTTTTGGCCATTATTGTATAACCATTAATTCGTCTATAGAGTAGACACTTTCCAATAAACTGACAGTCAATCATATTCCATTAAACGCTCATTTCCAGTTTTATTATGAAGTAATGTTTTTAAGTGAATCGATGTTGAAAAGGAGTGCTCTATTGCTGATGTAGAAACTGGAAGAGTTGTAAAATGTTCAACAGAAAGTGTACGCTGGGTAAAAATTTGCATCTCACGCATTCAACATATCCATCAACTAACCATTATTTCAGTGGATCTTTTTTCTACATTTACCTATTTTTCACACTGTAACAAAAATGCAAACTTGACCACATTTTCAGATAATCAATTTTCGAAAATATGTTTAGATTTTTAAGTTTTGATACATTTTCGTTAAGAGAAAATTTTGTAAAAGGATTCCAATAGATTGGAAAACAACATTGTTCTGCTTAAAATGGTAATCCAGATTTAAAAAAGACTGTTTATTGATAGTGCACATAGTGCAAATATAATTTCTCTATAGTATTATTCCAGTGGCCAGTGGGATAGAATCATAATTATCCCAATGTTTGTTGATTTTTAATAATTCAAGGATATAAATAAATGTCTGAATTAAAATAAAATTTTTTTTAAGTTTATTTATTAGTCTCTTGAGAAATAGACGAAGATGATTTAGTATAGTTGTCTAAATACCAATCAAATAATTAAGTGTTTTAAGAAATGGACGTTATACGACGTTGCATATCTTTCGGTGATATAATAATACAGTCAATTACTTTTTTGTAACTATCACAATACAATTTAATATTTTTTAATAACACATATTGAATAACAATATAATATAATATCACCTAATTTTATTTTGATTTAATTTATAAAAGATTACGATTTTTACGCCGGTACAGAAAAAAGTCGGGGGGAGGGGGTCCGATTCCACGGATCCCCTAGATACGTGCCTGTATTCGATTATAATAAGACTAGTATAATATATCAAGTTTGTTTAGGAACAACTAACTTTAGAGAAATTGAAAACGTCGCTAGCTGAAATATGTCAAAATGCTTGGGAACAGATAAATATGTTAGAAGAATTACAAATGAATGTCATCAAAGACTTAGAAAACAAAAATAATACAATAGAAATAGATAGTGAGTTGTTGAAAATGACAAAGGACTCAGAAAATATCTCCCTTAAGCCAGATCCGTTTAGAGTTCCAAGAGAGTAAGTTTTCAAATATATATAATATGACTTGTACAGTACACCTACTGTTAGGTAACTTTATATTATATTGTAAATTTATTTTGATATCCTAGAATCTAGATAGTAATAGGTAATTAGTTTGATCGTGTTGAAACTTGAAACTAATTATCTTATTGAAAACGAACTAGATTCTACTTAAATAGTTTTAGGTAAATTGATTAATCTATGTTCTAAATATGTGAATAATTATATATTAATTTAATTTATTAGAATAAAACTGAAAAATTGAAATTTTTACTTTTATTGAACACTTCCTTAATTTTTTTTAACAGAACCTAACCATTAAGTGAGATTTTTTTAACAAACTAAAAATCAATAAATTTATAAATTTAAATTATAAACAATTTGTAGCATCAATACGTACGAAAAGTGGCTCCAAGAGTGTACTAATTTAATGCGAAGTATTGAACATGAATTGTTAAGTTCAGAAAAGTTGCGTGAAAGAATGTATTTGTTACGACATAAAACTAAAAGTGATATGATAGCCCTCAACGACAATGTCAATTTTGGTCTTAGAAAAAGGATTTACAACACAGAAAGGGCTAAGTATGAATTAGAATGGCAAAAAAAAAATGTATGGCACTTTATATAGTACCTACAGTATAATATAGGTTCCTAATATAAAGAGTTTTTACTTTTTAAAGATGATATTAGACAAGGAGACACTGTTAAAAGAAATTAATAAGCTCGAAGACGCTTTGGATAGAAAATTAAATTCAAAAAAGTTGGTTGAGACACGGTTCGAAGAAAGAATGTATAGAGATGGAATTGAACTGTGCCTTGATAAACCTACTCTTGAATTACAGAAAGAAAATGTTCTACTCGATAATTCTACAAAAACGTTGAACAACAAGCTAAATCAAACAAAGTAACTCATACCTAATAGATTAATTAAATAAAAAATAAGCCTATACTGTGTGATGGATGTTTTTTTTTTTTTACAGAGCCATGCATACTGTTCTTATAGGGCACTTGAATTTAATAGATGAGCAATTGAAGAACAAAACTCATGCGTTAAATGTCGACCAGAAATGTCTACAGTACAGAGTACAGCTGGAAGACCCGGATCGTAATTAGAGACCTCAAATTACAGTCGTATGAATAAATAAAAATATTTAATAGACAGACAAAAAAAATACGCTGATTGTTTTCTAATATTATTGAATTGTAAAAGGGTTTTTTTATTGGAATGTCCCCTCTTCACCTGTCGATATCTCACTGTGTAGGTGTTCCATTTATATTTTCAAGGTCTCGGGGACTTGATCTCGGACTCTCGGAGTATGATATTATTACTAGAGATCACGGTTACCTTATGTAAAGCAAAGTACTCAACGTATATTGTATATATATTAGGTATTATTATAACTAAAAAATTATTACAATCTCATAATATATTAATCATCAAATAATATAATATATTACTTATAAAATAAATGAGGGTTACCCATCAGGACGTGGTGTGTTGTGGTCTTGTGCGTGCAGATATCCACTGTGGGTTGAGCTGGTCGTTCATGGATTCCTCTTAGGTTTCTGTCACCCATCAACCATCCACTATCGTGACCCCCAGGCGGTCGTTATCACGGCTTGCGAGAAACTATTATAATATTATGCCTATGTAATCTAATAAAATTTTACAAAATTATTTTGTCAAGAAAAATGTTATTTTAGTATTAATATTTACTTTTAAAACCATAAAAACAAAAATAAATTAAACATTTTTTAACTTGATGGATTATTTTTAAATAAACTGGAAAAAGTTAAGTTATTTAATCTGCCAATTAAACTAGTTAAGTTCATAAGTTGATTAGAAAATTAATTAACTAGTCAGGTTAAAAAGTTAAAAATTATATAACTTTTTAACTTAACTTTAACTTATTAACTATAATAGTTAATGCCCACCTTTGCTATCGCGGCAGGCTGTAACCACGCTCATCGTCTATCTGACGGGGCCCACGCGTCGTAATCCCAGGAGAGGCACATAATTATTTCACAGATTGTCGTTCAGAACGTTTCGCGTCAATGCAGTTGACCGTTGCGTAAATTGTCACCCATGTGGCCATGTATTTCCTATATACTAGCAGCCGGTGCACTGGTGCCTAGCTCGAAACCTATTTATTCATTAAAGCACCTGTTTGCTTAAAAATATTAACCAATAAATACAGCATACAATTTATTATACACCATAAATCAGATTTATATTTCTAAGTTCTAACCAAATTACTTTTTCAAATCCATTAAAAATAATAATTTCATTACGATTAAATAGATTTTTGTGTCACGATTTTTACGTTATAAGTGACCTGGAGTACTTTTCGTACGTTAATTTAATCTTCTATAAGCATATTAGTAACATATTGTAACACTTACAAGATCTTCGTACGCGTATTAATTAGTTAATGATAAAGTGGCATTAACTAATTAATATTATATTTTTTAATCAATACTATTGTCTTATAAGACCAATAGTAGGTACCTATAAAAACAATATTTACAGCGGTACCGACTATAAAACCTCCTTCAACCTCCAATACTTTGAGGAGCTATATCTCGCAAACTAATCAATGAAAAATAAAAAAATGTTAATTCATAAAAAAATAATGATTTTATTAATTCATGATCTTTTTATAATATG
This sequence comes from Nasonovia ribisnigri, assembly GCA_027563435.1. Taxonomy (NCBI): domain Eukaryota; kingdom Metazoa; phylum Arthropoda; class Insecta; order Hemiptera; family Aphididae; genus Nasonovia; species Nasonovia ribisnigri. The sequence continues at coordinate 397,554 of JANEHU010000742.1, forward strand.
TTATCATTTTAAAATCAAAAGTTGATAGTGGTTTCACCAATAAAATATATAAGGGTGAAAAAATTAAAACATTATACGGTTTTAGAAAAACATAAATCTAAAAGTTTAAAAAAAATAAAATAAAAAAAAGTTTATACTTTTCGAAATAATTAATGTATCCACTTAAATGGATCACCCTGTATAATTTTTCACACAAAAATCTAACCTATCACCTGAGTAAATAATAGGTATGAAATGTGTAGATTTTTTTATACTTGCCCAAACATTTAATTCACGACAAATGATCGTATACGGTATACGTATACCTATAAGATTTAAAAATGAAATACTAAGGTAACTTATTGTTAGTGGAATTAAAAATATATATATAATATATACCACGGTAAATCCACTATTTTGATCAGGAAATTTTAAAAACTGGTAGTAGATAATCATAAAATTTCTGAGCGACTTTGAATTGAATCGCTTTAAGGATCAACACATTTTGATAAGTATTCAACGTGAAAAGAGTTAATGGGAATATGAATATTTAGCGAAATTTTCAAGTATATTTACGTGATATTCGCTTTTGAATTCAACCAAAAAAAGAGGGTCAAGTGGATGTCACTCTGCTGTACAGTAGGTTACAAGTAGATCGCTGTATAATGTATATTATTAAATTTGAATTCAATTATATATTATCATTGTATACGAAAAACGATTCTGAGCGGAGACGGTATGTCAGTCTAGGATATTTTAAATTATATTGATATTGTTATTTTACGGTAGCTGCTAAGTTGAATTAATATTATTCACATTATGTAATTATTAACCTAAAATTATCAGTGATGCTAGAAAAATATTATAATATATACTTTTACTCGTTAAAATTGATTTTAATATGTAATTTCGTCCAAATTTGAACTTAAAAATAAATGTTTGTAAAAAATAACTGTGTTCATATATTTTTTAGATTTTTTGTATACAGTATGTACTATTTATTAGAATCTTTATTTTAAATTTTCAATCCTTGGTTATAAAAACTGAACATTTTATAATTGTTTAATAAATTACAATGATTGATAATTTTCAAGATTTTGATGAATTTTGTCAAAATTCGAACTTTAAATGCTTATAAAAAAAATGTGTGTCTATGTATTTTTAATATTTTTCAATTGCTATTGTAACAATATATCAGGAGCCTTGTATCAAATGTTCATTATTTTTGGCCCAATAAATAAAAATTTATTGGTATTTATATAAAAAAAACTAAAAAAATTTAAAATTGAAATGGTCCGTAAAAAGCTCCAAAACAGTCAAAATATATTCAAAATTAGATGGTGCATAGAAAATGCTTATAAAAACATTCAGTGAAATTTTCATGCATCTACAGTAATTAGTTTTTGAATTGCAACAAAATAAGAAAATCACTACATGAGAAATCGAATGAATATCTAATCTTGTAAAATTTTGGACTTAAAATGCTCATAAAATTTTATTTTGACTTGCTTATACAGTTTTTTTTATTAATAAAATTAGGCAAACTTATGAGGAATCTTGTATTACATTTTCAAACCCAAGATTTAAAAAAAAATTTTTTTATGTATTTCTAACTCAAAATAAATTATACATTTTCGTCATTTTTACGTGTTTTGATTACCTATAAAAAAAATTGTGACTACGGATTTTTAATATTTTTGATTTAATATTATCTACCTTTGAAACTTTATATTAGAAGCCTACTATTAAATTGTCAAGATTTTTTACTCAACAAATACAATTGTATTGACATTTATAGAAAAAAAAACCAAAAAAATTGGGAACTGAAAATGTCCGTTAACAGCTCAAAATAAGTAAGAATATTTTGAAAATTCTATGGTGTGTAGAAAATGCTTATATAAACATTCCGTCAAAATTTCATTTATCTACGGTAATTTATTTTAGAGTTATACCAAAAACCAATATTAATTTTGTCGCAAATTGGTTTTCCGTAAAAATTCCCGTTTTTTCCTTAATTTTTCATTGATTTTTCACTTTGACCCCCCCCCCTCCCAAAAAAAAAAGTACCAACTAGATTCACTTTCCTATCAGAAAAGATATTATTGAAGAAAATCGAAGCATTTTTACTGTCCTAAGAGGTGATGACAGACAAAAAAAAAAAAAAAATAAAAAAAATTATAAAAAAAAAACACATGTCATTGTAAAATCAATACATTCATCGCTCCACTCAGAATCTAAAATAAATGTCAATAAAATAATTTTTTTTTTAATTTTAAGTAGTTCTCATTCACTTAATATTATTGGATCGAGAGTAGTATAGTTGTTAGATCAAAATTACTTGAAAAAATCTATTAATCCGAAAATGATATCCAAAATAGGGGCTGCCGTTTAAAAAAACTGAAGTTGTGTTGCGCATGCGAAAAATACGTGAGTAAAAAAAAATCGTAGGTCATCGAAATTAAAGATTCAACAGTCTAATTTAATGTCCTGAAAACAGAATTGAAAAATATATACAGCTGGGCAATGAGTGGTAAAGTGTACCCTGTTTCCGCGAACAAACGGTATATAATAAATAAAATGTATAGGTATAATATAACATTTTTTTTTTACCGATTTCAACCATTTAAAATCAACATTTTGAAAATCGGTCGACGTTGTGACACTCAGGATAAGGTTGCTCTGCTCAGAATCTAAAACAAATTCGATTTTGTCAAAATATACATCTGTTTAAAATACATAGAGTCTTATTTGGGTGTGGATAATTTGCATACCTATTATTTACTCAGGTGATAGGTTAGACTAGAGAGTCTAGATAATATTATTATCTAGGCTCTCTAGGTTAGACTTTTTGTGTGAAAAATTATACAGAGTGATCAATTTAAGTGGATTATACACTAATTATTTCGAAAAGTATAAACTTTTTTTATTTTTTTTTTTAAATTTATGTTTTTCTAAAACCATATAATATTTTAATTTTTTTCACCCTTATATTTATTGGTGAAACCATTATAAAGTTTTGATTTTAAAATGGTAACATAATAAAAAGATCATGAATTAATAAAATCATTATTTTTTTATGAATTAACATTTTTATTTTTCGTTGATTAGTTTGCGAGATACAGCACCTCAAGTCCTCAAAGTATTGGTGGTTTAAGGAGGTTTTATAGTCGGTACCACTGCAAATATTGTTTTTATAGGTACTACTTACATGTCATAAACAAGATAACACTTTTCAAATCACGACAAAAGTCTGTTGATCTAAATGTTTAAATGTAATTTTTCATGTGGGGGGGTCGTCGCATCGTTGGCCCAAAAAGCTTGGTAAACTCGGAATTGTTTATACTATTTCTTCATTTGTGAATTGTAAAGACCAGGAGCTATAAACTGATAAATTCGATACCGTAAGATAACAATATTGATAACTGTTGTACTTTGTACCTGATTAATTGAATGTCCTATTACGCCTATATGCTAATTTGACCATTAAAGCTACGTCTTGTAGACCTTGGTTGGATTCCCTCCATTGTCTTCACTTCACGACAATATTATGACATAATTACGACGCACATACCATATTACCATAGAACAATAATAATGATATTGCCGATATTTTTTGGTTTTTATTGTAAGTAGGTAGGTAGCCTTAAATATAATATATGTTATATAATATTATTGTAATTTTGTACGGTAAACGTTAAAATTCGTATCTTGCAAGTGCGATTGGATGTATATGTACAACCCTGTTGTAAATAATTTTGTCCTCTACAATTTTTGTATGAAAATTTTTTTTACACAACCAGTATGAAGCGAGATATTTACGCAAAGGCTACTTTTTTTTAGAAAAAATTCATATTTTATTAAAAGTTTACATTTGTATGGCCTTATAACGCAGAAACTATAACTTTTACGTAAAAATGTCACAGAACCTTTTTTGCAGATAATTACTTCCCCTGCAATTTATAACGAGAAGTTTTTACTGTACGACTCATAAAAAGCGAGATATTAAAAAAAAACCAACTTCGTGACCTTTAACCTCAATTAACCTTTGACGCGTATACGATACAGATGCGGTGACTTTTCACACGTTGTTTACAACGATGTCATAAAGGTGCGTACCTACCAAAATTCAGCTAGGTGGGAATTTTTCCGAGCTGCACCCTTTTTTTTCGTCTAATATCACTGGACTATTATGGAACATTTTAATCCTTGTTTTCAGCATCCTCAACTAGTAGTACAACAATTAGTGCAGTTACATGATATTAAGTTTAACAAGATTTCGGGGATCAGAGGACCTTTTAAGAGTATTGGCAATAATAAATCACTTTTTATATGCCAGCTCCATATTCTACAGATTTTGTGTAACTAAACAAAAGATTGCACTTCAAGTTGCAGTGGATACCGAAAACACGAATCAAAACAGGTAGGTAAATGTGGTGTTATTCTGTGGGCCGAAAGCCAGCTTTTCAGGGTGGTTCGACTGGTTCGAGGCCCCCACCTATGTATAACAAATATAATGTTGGTGGATAAACGTTATGGGACAAACAGACAAACAGTAGTGGCTATGTAATAGATATTTATCGGTTATAACCAGGGTTAGGATTTTATAGCAGTTAAAATTGCATAAATATGCTCTATAATATTACCTTAAATATCGCTAAATATGTGTAATAAAAACAACAAAATATGCAAAAAAGGAAATTTATTAATTAATAATTTTTTAATTACTTACAAATTATTAGGTATAGGTAGTTACTTAAATTTTAAAATCAGCAGATAACAAAATTAGAACTAAATACCTAATACGAAATTATCGAAATATTATATTATACCTACAATATTATCGCTGTAATTGTACGGCGTTGAATCGGCGTAAGTCTATTTACTTAATCCACGGTAGATTATAGTAATATTAGTCTATACCATGGCTTAATCTATACCTACATTTAAAATTTACTTGATAATTCGGTTGACAAAAATCGTTTAATAATACGATACGTTTATATTTAAATATAATTTCATAAAATATGACCGATTTTGCAAAACAGGTGAAATTCAAAAAAGTTTCAAAAAATCCAAAAGAGCAAAATAAAATTTTTCATTTGAGTTCTCTGCATCATGAAACGCATTTTTAACTGCTATTTTTTAAGCATATCATAAGAAATATGCAAATGCTATAAAATCCCAACCCTGGTTTAACGATTAACTCGAATTTACGATTTTCAGATCCGTATTAATATAACACACATTTATGATTACATTTTTAATAATGATAAATATTTAAGTTACCTATGTTTATATAGGAAGTAGGTAGCTGGTACCCACTTATTAATATTGTTTTACAATTTTACAGTTTGATGTCATTGCATAAAATAAATATAATAAATATGGTAAACAACAAAGAGGCTCATATTTTTTTTTTCGGAATAGTTTTAATGATATTTATACTATATTATGTAATTTTGTTTTGTAATTTTTTTAATTCTATGGTGCTTACTAAATGTAAAATCGTTTATCATAAATTGTATGAATAACAAACTTAAAATTTAAAAATGTTAATATTTGTTGGCACCAAACATTTACAAAATTGTGTGGATTAACAGAATCGTTATATATTAATATATTGACCAACTACACTTTAATAAATATTATAATTTTATTACAGATTAAAACAGAAAACGTAAAGGAAATTATTACATAATATTCTCCATAACATAATCTTATACATAGTAATACATATATTAACCATAAGAACTAAGGTCAATTATAAAATATATAAATAACAAATAACAAATGTGTGTCATTTTAAACCAATTATACTTTTTTTTTCACAAAAATTACTTAATTTAATCAAATCTTTGCTTAAAAATGTTATTTCTTTCAAATCTTTATCTTCAATTAATTCTTCTGCAAAAAAAAAAAACAATACTTATTTTTATTATTTTGGTTATATAAAGAAATATGAGTAATTCAGATATAATACTGTTACCACAGAGTAGCATATTCAATATTTTAACTATAATAACATGAATTTAATAAAGTTTTGTTTGTTTTTAAAACCCATCCTAAAATTAAAGCAACATGCTATAATGAATTTTATTTTATAAAATATTTAAAAATAAAGTTAAAATTTAATTTAATTTTAATAAAATTTATAATTATTATTAAACAAATTTTAACAATGAAAATAATTTGAAATCTAAGATTAAAAAAGATGTTAAATGAGATGAAATTAAAATACCCACCATATGCATAATACATAATAATCTTATGAGTCAAAGTATTGGGTCAGTACTATTATCACAAAAATAATTTGGTATACCAAAACTATTATTTGCTTATCCATTAAACGTTTAAGTTTAATCTGTGATTTTTCATAAATTAGGTATAATTGGGTATTTTGTAGAGTATATGGGACAAGTATGTTTAAAATAAGTTAAATTATACAAAGTAATTCATCAACACGTTGACTGCCATGTGATTGCCACCAACATCAATACGCCAAGTATATTTTTTAGTCTCATTAAAAATTTGTACTTACTATTGTATTTAAAAAAACATTTAAAAATAGAAAAAGTGGGAAAAAGTGGGTAAGTGGATGTCGCTTTGCTGTATAGTAAATTACAAGTGGGTCACTGCAGTGGCACCAAAGTTTTTAAAATATGGTCGGGCAATTCCAAAACTTTGCGGCCTCAATATCTTAATTATTTAATATAGAGGTACCTACCCTAATATACATTTACTCATAATCATACTTTAAATATACTCATGCTCATAATTAAGTTATGATGCAATAAAATGTGGGTCAAGCATAGCCCGATGTCAGCATGAACTTCGGCACCACTAGGTCACTGAAATGGATTGTGTTAAATTTGAATTCAATGATATCATATCATTGTATACAAAAAACAACTCTGAGCGGAAACGGTATATTAGCCTAGAATATTTTATATTATATTTATTAATAATAACATTAATACAGTCGCCGGGCTGGTAAGTTGAATTAATATTATTTGTATACTATCATATTTGTATTTAATAATATACTTTAGAAGTTTCAAGTACGTACAAATAATAGTTTTAAATTATAACACAAAACTAAAATCGTTCTTCTTCGTTTAAATATCTAATTTCACGCTTTTTTAGTGCAGTATTGTAGCACCACAGAAAAGTTAATAATATAAAACCATATTACTCATTAACAGTCACTGGCGGTCATGTGGCGTGGTAGTAATGAACTAACTATGACTGCCGGCAGTCCCATGGCAGTCCACGTGTTAAGTGTCTTGCATTTAATATTTTCTTTATATAGTTTTTATACCTCTCTATAGTCTATACCTACTCCACTATTATTGAACACGTTTACAATATTTTTAAATTCAAACAAACATAAAAATATATTAAAATATAAGATATGAATAAATTGAATTTATACATACTAATTTCTAACATTGAATGAGATGACATAACATTTTCTTTGTCTAGTGCTTGCAATGTTAGACTTTGCGTTCTCATAATTTTCCTTAATAAATCACAAATGGCATGTAACCTGTTAAGTATGATAACTTGAGTTTGAACTTTAACAAATAAATCTACAATCTTACACTTTAGTAGTTCAATTGATGATTGCAAGTTCTAAAAAAATACAATTAACAACATTTTACTTCCTTTATAATATCTATATATTATTTAACAAAATAAATCATACTTGTTTAGGACAAAAAAGTGGCTATGGTAGAATCATTAACACTATTTGTAAAATTAAGAATATGTTTTTAAGTTTAACAATTGGTGTAGTTTTTTATTTAAATTCCAAGAAAAACGAATATGACTGTTATAATATGTCTGGTGCACTAGAGCGCCAATTATCAAATTTTTTATAATATTAATATTTTTTTAATTTTTGCTTAAAAAATATATTTTGTATTTATCTTAAATATTTTAGAAAGAGTTGAATAAAATCCTCAATGCTACACTTTTAAAAACGTATTTCCAACTGGTTGGTCATCATGGCATTCGGGATACAAATCAATTTAGAATGATTGTTGTAGTTCTTGTAGTTTTTGAGTTTATTAGATATAAAATGATCCTAATCTAAGAAAATGAAAATTTTATTAAACAGCAAACAAGCGTTATCAATCTATATATATAAAATCCAAATACCACTCACTCATCTCTATATCTTAAAAACTACAAAACGTACGAACCTAAAATTTGGAATAGTGGTTCCTCTAATGTTCTAGATATACAATATAAAAGGATTTTCCAATATAGGCATTTTAAAGAGGTGGTCAACCAGGGATCTTAAGATTCACGGTGGAAATTTAAGCTTTTTTTTGTTTATGACATCTGCCATTGGTTGCAGATTATAATAGTAATAGTATAAATTAGTATTATAATTTTTTTTTTTATATAAATAGTTGCCATTGGTTACTAGGGCAGATTAGGTAGAAGCATGCATCAAATTGTCGTGCTTATGGCCTCGAATAAAGAAACTATATCTTAAAACAATAAAACCAAAATATGTGAGTAGCTTATACACTCAAAAACTACTCAATTAAATTTTGACAAAAATCTCAGATATTGTTTGTTTTTAGAGATGTCAGAAACAACAACAATTTACTGTTTTATAAAACTAAATTACAAATTACATTAAAATCTATAAAGAAATAAGTATATGACTTTTGATTATTAAACTATAGTAATAAAGTAATAACTAAAGTAGTAGGTATAACTATTTTGCACATAATCTTAATAAAATATTAACATGTAATGTATCATTAATAATAACTTAGGTATATTTTATTCTGACTTTTGCACTCATGGTCCGGGGCTGTTTCTCCAAGCCCTAGCAACAGCTCTGATCATAATGCTATTAGGAAAATGTATTTTTCTGAATTAAAAAGCGTCAAAAATTATTTAAGGTTGCCACAAGCCAGCGGAAATTTATCAGCTCTATAAACATTATGTATAGAAGATGATGTAGAAAGAAATCTTATTATATTGAACATACTATGAAGGTGATTAAAAAAACTATAAACTATTTGAACAGTTGAAATGTGTTATATGGTTATATCTGAATTTTATTGAATGTTGAATAATATTCATTTTTTATTGATTTTATAAATTAATTTAATTTAATTAATTAGAAGTGAAGGTACAATAGAAAAACGTTCTAAAAGTGGTATTATTAAACGATAAATATCAAACAAAATTATTGATTGATAAAAATGGAATTCTTATCTCAGACAAAAAACAAATGATAAATGAATTCAAAGATTTCTTCGAAAAGCTACTATGGCGGACCACTTACCAACACTGACATTATGAAATAGAAATAACCACTCACTACTCAGTAGAATCTAAAACAGAGGATTTTTTGTCAGAAAGAAATTGATTGGCAGTGGACAGCTTTTAAAATGATAAGTGTTATAAGTTATAAAAATAAAAGTTTTAATTGTGGTTTTTGAAAAGGCGAGGCAACCACTGACCACGTTGTTGTATTAGCACCAGTTATGGAAAATTTGGTGTAGACCTACATTTAGTATTTATTTACTACAAACAAGCATGTGACAGTATAAATAGAATGATTTAGGAAGGATTAGAAATATTGAGAGTACCAAGGAAGAATATAAATATAATAATAATGTGTAGTGAGAAGACAATTTGTAAAATAAGATTTGTAAGAAATTACTTGTAGCAAAATCAGATAAATTGTATAGATAATTTATGATATAAAATATAAATTGTTAAAAAAGTCTTTTCTCTCTGGTTCATGCAAAACATAGATAAAACCATTCAAGTAAAATTGGTTTTTATGATTTATAAGTAATTTAAGAGTAAAATGGTCTAACTAAAAAATTATTAAGAATATTTTTTGAGGGTTTGACATATCTTATCAATATTCAACTTAAAAAAAAATAAATTTTAAATTTAAATGTTTATTAAATAGTTTTTAGGCAGTAACAAGACAAAATTATATTATGTTAAACTTTCAAAAATTGTATCCACTATAAATTGTAATGGGTCATTTTACTCTAAGATAAATTATAAACCATGAAATATGATTTTTCATAAATGCATTTTGTTTATATTGCGCGTGGGCTAGAGAAATACAATAAATAGTGCACTGACATCCTCTTAGTATATATATACTACTAGTTGCATACACCAACACTGCCTGAGAAAAAATGATCAAAGTATAAAATATGGCGCTAGCGAAGTATGTGTATCTCGGTTTTAGTGTACCTCAGTTGGCAAATCGAGTCCTATGTACCTCGCTCTATGAAATAATTTGAACTATATGGGCAACCTGTCACAAATGGTATTTAGCACTTAGTATATTTTTTAATGTGGTTCAAACTACTCTCTAAATTTTTATATTTCTAGAGAGTTTTGTTAAAATCAGTAAGCCTTTTAGAGATTATAAGCTACAAACATACATTTGGTTTTAAAATATAATTTCTTTAACCAAGAGGCCATAAATACGCAGATTTGATGCATGCTTCGACCTCATCTGCTTGAATAACCAATGGCCACCATTTATAGACCAAATTCATGGTGAATCTCAAAATACTTGTGAGGGTAACTTTTTAAAATGTAAATTTTAGAAAATTCTTTCTTAGTGCACAATACATGATGTTATGAAGGTACTGTCAAAATGTCCAGTCTCTAGCTATCATAGTTTATGCTCTACGTTTATCAGTCAGTCAGTCAAGACATGTTTGATTATATATAATATAAATTTATCCAAATTCTTTTGAAAAATTGTAGGTATTACATTTTAATTATTTTAATGAATAAGTAATTATATATTTACCTGAATTTGTGATGATATTTCATTTATAATAGATTCTAAATTTTCAGTCCAAGTCACTTGATTAAATAATTCTTCATGGTTATCATAAGTCTGATCACATATAAGTTGGTCTACATATTCTAATCCTAAAATGTAATTTATTAGGTTTATTGAATTGTACATTATACCAATACTATTCATTCATAATCAATGCTAATATATAATACTAATAAAAAATCTATATGGTGTACCTACACAAGTTAATTTTTTTTACCTTTATTCAATTTTTTCAACTGCTCTTCTGCAGTAAGCTGCACAACACTGTTCTTAGATTTATTTTCAGTATTAGTTGTTACAAATTGAGACAGATAATCTAGAAAATAAACCACATGTTATTTAAATATTTTTTAAATGCTATTATACCTATTTTATATTAGTTTATTAATTATATATATACAATTAATAATCTAACTATGAACCCATAATAAAATAAAAAGTGTATAATATATTAAATTCAATAAACAATTTGTGGCCATAAAGTGATTGCTCATTTACAATTAAATTTTTGTTGAAGTTGATCAATTTCTATAAAATTATTAAATGTTAAAATTATACTAAAATATCAATAGCAAATTTCAAAGAAAGCAAGTACAATTTAACTTAATTTTGGTTCTATTGAATAAGTGATATACTTCATTAAAATAGAACGTCATTTATTAAATAAATCTGGAATATTTATAATTTGTTGTGTAACATTTTTTTAAACTCACCATCTTCTAATATTGTTAGTGTATTGGGCACATCAAAAATATTTGGTACAGCCATTTCATCAATTGTAAATCATATGACCATCGACAAATAAATTGATACGTACTTATACCTAAAAAATAACAAAAACGATATAATTTTACGAGTTAAGTGCTCCAAATACGATGTGTGGACGTCATATTCCAATTCTCTACTACAGTCTAGTGTTTACAGCCCACCAGACATAGATAACCAGTTATCATTTATCAATGTTATCGCTTATCACTAGATAACTAAACGGCACGAACCACGGTTTAAGATAGAATGGTTAAGCGACGAGGTCTGATATTTCGGCGGCAGAGGTTCTTATCAAAAATATGAAAAACTCACTGCCTTGTGGCGCAATCTATTAAATTACCAAGATAATCTTGATATTATTTATTTATAGTTAAATAATAATAATGTTATATTTAAATTATTAATTATTATTATAGTACCTTCTTCATATTTTTATATAAATATACTTTTATTAATTTAAATTATTCTATTTTAAACCAAAAGAGATTACCAAAGCGAAACAATAGCACGAATAATAAGTAAATCAAAGTATAAATCAAGTTTGTATAATAACATAATTTTATAATTTATAATTGTTAATACCTTACCTACTGTATATAAATTATAAATATATAATACACTATAAAACAAAAGTTTATATTTCCTACGTTGATACTAATTTAGAAATTTTTTTCTTGGTTTTGTTTAATTTTTTTACTTCCTGATTTTTTTTATAACTGTACTGTCTCATCCTCATTGTTATATACATAATAAAAATGTGTGTTATGATTTCCGTCTTATGTAGATTACATGGAAAGTTATGGTTATGTTCTCTCTCTGGAAAAACTCTTCATGTGTATCATCAAAAGGACTTTGAGATTCAGCATGTTTCATAAAGCATAATTCTAATGACTCCAAAAGTTTGAATAAATAGTGATTTGGATGGGTCAAAAATCCCCGTGTTTTCAAATTTGCACCAAATCAGCAGCTGGATTTGATGATGTTCCATAAATAGTTTGTAAACTCATAAGGCATGTTTCACATTTTGTAGTTTTTATTAATCTTTTATTTATATATCTATAAAATAATGTAATAATAAAAATTTCATTTTTGGAACGAATGCAGTTTAGCTCCCAAGCGATTTTTTGGAATTTTTTTTTTTCAAAATGTGTGTTTTTGCATGCCTAATTTGATGATACTTTCAAAAAATGCCGGTCGAACTTATTTTGGAAGTCATGGTAAAAAAACTTCAAAATGCTCAATTTTTTCAAAAATCGTGTTTTTGAATTTAAAATACCAAAAATTTAAGTTTTTAGAATTTTTTTAGAGATACATTTTTTGTCCATAAATACGTAAAACTAACAATTGTGTACAATGATAAGTGGGACTTGTAGAAAAATGTATCTTTCCTTATGGATTGATAAACATCACATTTTACCTTTGGAAAAATACAGTTTATTAAATAAAATTTATTTTTTTAGGAAGCGAAAAGTAATACAAAAAAAAAAAAAAAACCCCCCGATGGGGGGTGGGGAGGCATGGGTAAATTAATAGAACGATTACAATGTCAAACTGTTGGGAACTGAAAAACTGCATTTTCAAATAATAAAGTTTTATAATTTACTTTTTTTCGACTTGAATTTGTGGAATATTCTCGGCATCTCCATACATATCCATCCAGACAATTTGCTCTCAAACATAATTTAAGATAATGCCCGTGATCACATTTTAGTGTATTGTTTTTGGCAATTAGTGTCCAAGACTGCAATTTTTCAAGCACTGCTATAGCAGTGAATCTATATCTTCCAAACCAACAAATATAAGTTAGTTCTGATTTCACCAAAAACTTATTTATGTTATTACTCATCGAATGAAAAAAAATAGTAAAAAAATCAATTTTGAGTTTCTCAAATATGCAAATGTTTGAAATAACTTTATAATTCAGTTTTATGTGGTTTATTAACAATAACATAAAAAGTAAGTACGATAGGCAAATTATGATTCCACCAAAATGTTGAGCATATAAATACAAACATTTCTAAAAAAAAAAAATTCTAAAAACTTAAATTTTAGGTATTTTAAATTTAAAAACACGATTTTTGAAAAAATTGAGCATTTTGAAGTTTTTTTACCATGACTTCCAAAATAAGTTCGACCGGCATTTTTTGAAAGTACCATCAAATTAGGCATGCAAAAACACACATTTTGAAAAAAAAAAATTCCAAAAAATCGCTTGGGAGCTAAACTGCATTTATGCCTCATTTTTAATTATTTTATAATCTATAGGTATGATATTATTGGGATCGCACCCTTTTTAAGTTGCAATCTCTTTAAACACACCTAACAAAATGTAAAAAAGATTAATTATACAAAAAATTAACATTATTTATAAAAAAATATATTTACAGTATATTTACTAGATCCTTGACCTGAGTCCCAAGAACTAACAATATCACTTTCATAAAAATGTTTTGCACAGACCCTGTGACTTTTTTTAAGTTGCATCCCTAATGCTTCTTCCCATAATATTTTAATCTCTGCATTTTTGGGGACTCCAAAAAGAGATTTCGAAGCCTCGTGAGGCTCGTGTATACAACAATAACTTGGCATTTTTTAATTAATATAAAAAGAAGTATGACAATTTTATTATTATTCACAATAACCAAAACTGTTATAATATCATGGTTGATGGAATTGGCGCGAATTAACATATCCTTTATCTATTTTTATGTGTTTGGCCATTGCTATAATATTCTGTAGTATGTTCACAGTCTCACAGAATAGAATTCTATTTATTTTCTATTCTAGTATTCTGTGGTACTATGGCTAAATAGTAAATAGTAAAATGCCGTTTGGAATTATTGCTTTTGGCGCCAAGATTTAGTGATAGGCCATGTTGCCACCGTAAGCGCTAGTATCCAGTGAGTAAAAACATATATTTGATAAGAAACTTTTCCGCCGTAATGTACAGTGGGATTGTATAGCTCGTTGCTTAACCATTCTATCTTAAACCATGGCACGGACTAAGATATACTAGTATCTTAGTTCGTGCTAAACGGCCAACGCTGGTAAACGAACGCCTAGAACCGCAGCACTGTAGATCCTCTGTCGTCTATTAGATCCCTGTGCCAAATAGATCGCATGTCATTTAGATCCCCCGGTGTCAAATAGATTCCTCGTGTCCAATAGGTCCCCAGATATTATAATATACCTAATAAAAATTATAAATTATAATATTATTAGACGATTAAATAATTTGACTAGATATATAAAACTCATATAACACTCAACTGTAGGTATAGTATTATAAATCATAATATTTATGCCAGCTCATCTAGTGGTAGGTAGGTCGTAGGTATAATACTAAACTAATTAGGACAAATATTTATATAGGTAATTAAAATGACAGACTATAATAGATGAATATTTAAGTAGGTGCCTACACAGTATTTTTAATATAGATAATATTACGTGGTATGTCTTTACAGAACAATACGTTAGTCGGTAACAACTTATGTAGGTGTACCTATATTATTATATACCTACTAACATAGACGTATTTATCATCATATAGCATATTATAGCCTATAGATAGGGGTGGTTGGGTTAGGAAGTTCAACACCTCCCACTCTGAAAACTTTTACTATGGTCCAAAAACAAAAATTTGAAATTCTAAAATTTAAAAATTTAAAAACAGCCATCTATTTTGTAATTATTTATATTTTATTATTTTATTATAATATTTATAATATGGAAAAAACAATTATGAATGAATGAAAGGTGCTGCAATATCTCGCAAGTTTTTTAATTACAGCTTTAATTTATCATGGACCTATAGAACTGACTTGTGTATAGCAGCAGTTCGTGGTGTATAATTTATCATGGATCGAACAACATAATATTAAACAGCCAGATACGATCGCATGTTCTCTATTAACAAAAGTCAATAGCCTTACCACTATACCTATTTAACTATTGGCTATTCGATTAGCGTTATATGTTTATAACAGTGAAGACAATACAAATTTTGATTTGATTCGGGTTTTGTATATATACCTATTTATTATAAATTAAAAGCAGAATTTTCTTTACTGTTAGTGTTGAACGTTTGTTTTGCATCTAAAATTAGTGATTGTAATTTTTAAAACGCATTGATGTTTAAAATAAATTTTAAAAATAAAGACTAATATTTAATGTGTAGCAAAATTAGTATTAATTGTTGATAATTTCATATTGTTGATTGCCATTATTTAGTTTGTGTATTGTCATATAGACAAAATGGTTATTAAGCTTCAGTGATATTAAAAAAAAAAAAAAAGTAACTTCTATTGTAATTGCGTTACTTTTTAAACTCAAAAGTAATGTAACTTGACAAAATTAAAAAAAGTAACTTAAAAATAATTTAGTTACAATTTTGATAAGTAATTACTAATTAGTAATGTAATTTAATTACCCAAAATAAGTAACTGCCCCAATACTGCTGAAAGGTGATAGCATATCACCTCCCTTAGTAAATTTCGTCCCTGCTTCTAAATTTGAATTATATCATAAGTCATACCATTAACTATTATGAGATTAATTACATACGATATACCAATTTAATTATGTTTGCAGGTGTTTTTTTTTTTTTTGATTTTCGTTCTAAATATTTTTCCTATTCAAGCACTGTCACACTGGTTACCCTATAATGTGTGTTTAAATTTAAACAATTGTTTTCCTTGGCCAAGCACTTCTGGGATAGTCAGTATAATAATGTACATAATATCAATATTATTAATTATCACGTAAAGAACTGTATACCTAATCGTGGCCTATATTAAAGCAGGGCTTGGAAGTTCTAGCAAATTCATATTTTTCTTGGTTCGTTCTAGAACATCCAAAGCAAGTTACAACTTACAAGTATGTTTCAAACTTTTCTGATGTCATACACAAAATTTTACTTTGCTATTTTTTTTTGCATATTTACGGTTTTTATTGCTATTTTGCTAATTTAGGGTTTTTAGTGCTATTTTTGGGTATATACTCACATAATATATCTATAAGTAGAGCGCGGATTTCTATGCAATTGCATATTTTTTTCCTTTTAATATTTTTGGATTGTTGTCAGTTATCTCCACGAATCATCATAATTTGAAGCTAATGGTGACATTTTTTTTTGCATATTTCTGCATATTTAAAGGTTATTGCATATTTTTGCATATTTTGGCAAAATTCAAAATTTATTGCATATTGAAGCGAAAATTTGAAAAAATTTACAAAATAATATTTTGTCAAGTAGAAAAATTAAAACTAAATTTCATAGTCACCAAATAATAATTTATATATATATTATTATTTAAACTTTTATAAGATAAATAATCGATTACGACGTAAACTTAATTGCTGCGTGTCAGTCGGTTATCGAAATAAAAAAAAAGGTGTGTCTACCTACCTATAGAACTGATAAACGACACAGCTTCACAGAAGAAAAACTTGAAATGCATATGGTTATTCATTTTAATAATAAATAAAATTTTAAAAATAAATTAAGTTTTTCAGAAAATTCCCTAAATTTTTTTTATTAAGTATTTAAGTAATTAATTATTATAAGTTTTATTGTAAATTTTAAACAAATATAAAATTTTTGCATATTTTTTACATTATTTCATGATTTTTACTGCATATTATATGGCATATTTCGATACTTTTAAGTGCATAAAAATCCGCGCTCTATCTATAAGTAATCCATAAATAATCCCATTTTGTTAAAAATAATGATAAACTAGGTTAGGAAATAAATAGAAGTCAGTAAATAATAATATAAGAAAACATTTAATAATTTCCAAAGTATACGAAATATATAAAATAAATAAAATCATTTAATTATAATTACAATTTTACAAACATATTTAAGTAATTTAACCTTTTTGTTAACAGTTTATAATTCAACCTGTCAAGACAGTCCCTGACGTCTATGAGCCCAACAATTTTATAAATTATATAAAATGTTTTTTACTAATAAATTTATAATTTTTTCAAGTAAAATGTATATTTTTTGATTTTTTGCGCTACTTATAGCGCATATTTAAGAGCCAAAATATACAATTTTTAGGGCTAAAACTTCCGAGCCCGGAATTTATAAGCATTATAATATGGTTTATAAATTACAAAGGGCAAAGACTGTTTGTTTTCATTAAAATTATAGTATCACCATTATGGATTTTTTGACAAAAGTAGGTCAGCTATCATACTTAAGTATAAGTCACTGTAATATATATATTAAATTTAAATTCAAAGATAAATCATTACATATTTACATACGATTATATGAAAAACAATTCTGGACGAATATCGTGGTCTGTTAACTCAGTATAAACAGGTATCACTAAGTAGATTTTAGGTATGCGTTATCAGTAATCAGTGTATATTAATATTAAAGTAATTTATTTTACTAGGTATTAATAATACGCTATGTTGAATACTTGAATTAATTTTCGCTGCAAACATTGCATTTGAAATGTCATACTGACATACTGTGTATAAATAGGTATAATAATACGTGTAAAAGTTGTAAGGGGCATCGTGACTACAGACTACTAGATTCTAAGGAACATTTTATAGGCAACTTAAAATGCATTCGAACCATGTAGTGTAGTACTGTTGTAAATTATCATTGGATTTAGTATAATATAGGTAGGATATTGACACAAGTCAACCTTATATTTTATGACCACAAAAATTACGTTTTCACTCGAATGCACAATTCTAATTTATTACAACAATTCATCGCAATGCCTATTCCGATTTTCATTCTAAAAAAAAATTCTTATTCTACATTGTATTTAGAAGGGAGGGAACACTAAAAGCCTAAGTAAACTATTTGAATTATTTATTTGTTTGATTTAATATAGTATAATAATTGTATACAAATACCATCATCAGCAAAAGAACTGCCAAGAGTTGTGGCTTGTTATGTGGGATATTCATATTTAACCTCTAAACTCTTAAATATACATGTCGTAGAAATTGTATGTTAATATACTGAATGTGACATTTGATCCCGGGAATTTAAGTGACGGGGTTCTAGCTGGTACCAAATACTATAGATAATCTATAGTATTTGCTGGTACGTCACCGATCCAGCAATGACTGATAAGATAATAACTTAGTTGATAATGGCATAAATTATCCAAATATTGATGAATATCAGAAATTCACGAATTATCAAAGTAATTATATTATTTGTTTTACGTTTAGGACTTCAGGTATTCACTATTTTTTAATATTGACTAATTCGTGATCAATCATCATACGTGATATACATTATACCATTGATTATACAGAAAAACCTCAAGAGTCAAGAACAAAAAAGTTCTTAGTTAAAACTTAAAACGAAATACAGTGTTTAACTTTGATATTATAATTTATAGGCTTCATTAAAATAATTTGTTGAATAACTGTTTAAAACAAACAAAAAAAGCGGATAAGTGGATGTTGCTCTGCTGTACACTAGGTTATAAGTGGGACACTGTAATGGATGCGTACTATGTCAGGTGTTACATTTGAATTCAATAATAATATAACATTTTTGTACGTAGGTACAAAAATTGTATATCTGATTATAATACTTGTAATTTTTATTATATTATCATTATATAATCCTGTCAAGTTAGGATAATAACAAAAATGTTGTGATTGTGACATTATATTAACAGTGTATAATTTTATTATTAGTGGTATATTTTGAAGATATTTTTAGTATACATATTTAAAATGCTAGGTAAGTTAAACTAACTTTTTAACTCAACTTAGTTACAACTTACAAATCAGTTACCATTTTTATTCTAACTGAATATTAACAATCTATTCCAAAGTACAATAAATACATTTGATAAATGTATATTATAAATCTATACCAAAAAAGAAATATAGAAAAATTAATACATATTATATAAAAGTAGACAGAAAAGGTGTTCGTCCAATGATAGAATCTTACTAATGTAAAATGATGTTATAAATTACTTAGGTTGAATTTGGTTGGTAAAGTTTTAAGAGATCACAATTTCTTCTAAATTTTAAATTAAAATGATTATAAAAAAAACTGTTTATACATGTTTTAGATTGGTCACAGTATGAACTACTTATGAAAAACCTTGATTTATATTTTCAAACCTTAGCTATAAACATTGAACATTTTATAAATGTTTAGCTACAAAATAATTTGCAAACTTTTGAGACTGATGAATAATGTTAAAATTTGAACTACAATGTTTATAAAAAAAAACATGATGCCTATAGATCTTTTGATATTATAATATTTTTGAAGTGCTTATTATAAAGATATATTTTTGGATAAAACCTGTTTTTCTTTGTAAAACAAAGAATTTATACAACATAGATAGGTACATTACAACTACCTAGTTACATCTAGTTGGAAATTATAACTTAAAAGTAATACAATCGATAAAATATTAATTGTGAATTACAATTGTCATTACTTCTCATAAACTTTTTTATAATCTTATTATAGTTACTTATAACATTTTTAAGCTAAATAAGACTTAACATTTTCAACATTTATTGGTATAAAATTTAATAAATAGGTAGTTGAAACTTGAAAGTGATATTAAAAATTTCAAATGGATTTTAGTCAAGGCATTAATATAATTATTAAAATGTCTCTTAAGAGGAAACTACACCCCCATGCTTTGTCCCTGTCTTACAAAAGCATTACATAGAAAATTGTACGTTTTGAGTAATCTGTTAAACTCAGATATGTTTAATATAGGAGCGAATTGACCCATTATCAAATTTAGAAGTAAGAATATTATTTTGTGAACCTCATAGATTTTTTTTCAGATTTCAATTTT
Organism: Nasonovia ribisnigri; assembly: GCA_027563435.1. Classification (NCBI taxonomy): domain Eukaryota; kingdom Metazoa; phylum Arthropoda; class Insecta; order Hemiptera; family Aphididae; genus Nasonovia; species Nasonovia ribisnigri. The sequence goes on from JANEHU010000742.1 coordinate 417,981, forward strand.
AAAGAAACTTATGAATATTTTAAAGTATACAAAAAATTTACAATTGAACTAGTTTTATCCAAAAAAAAGTATTTTATACCTATAAGAATTTTGTTCTTCAAATTATCGGGACATAGGTCCATCTATATACTTCACACACACATATACTAATTACAAGAAAGAGATATCTTTAGTTTATGTGTATGATCATAAAATAAATGCACCAGTGCTTTAGTGCAGTCATATAAAAAACGACAGACAAGACCACAAGTAGAGTCACCGAGTTACAGTAACTCAGCTGTGAGTAGAGTAATATAGCCATATAGGTAGTGCCCAGTGTCCGGCTAAATATTTAGCCATGGATAATCCCTTTTATCTTAGTCCATGACTCAGATCATATACAATATTATATTGTGATCTAAGGTCCATGGCCTCACCACAGTCCACAAGTCAATGGACTATTATATTATAATTTTAATTGCTTATATTATTATTATCAATTTTATTTCATTTAAATATTAATTTGTGATAATATTATTATCTTCATAGTTATTATCATTACAACAAATAGGTTATGGCGCATAAAGAGGCGGGAATTTTACCGAGTACAAAAGATACGGATTAGACCAATTAGCTTTAGTTAATAGTTATATTATTATGAATTCAAGATTGTAACTTGCTATTTATTCGACATTTCGAGTTTTCGACTCATTAACGTTATCGACTTTGAAAACGGTGTTCGTTGTCCAAATATTGTCTGTGGTAGATCGATTATTACCAATAGTTGTTTCTAATTGGAAGTATGATTATGTAGCAGCTTTATGAACAACCGTGTCAGTTGTTGCTACTCGTTTTTGTTTAATAACATTACTACCAAAATATCGAATAATTGTATTTAATGCTGGTCATTGTTTCCTGGTTTTAATCAGTCAGGATTCATTTTACACCCTTGGAATTATGGCCTCGATTAATGTACTTAATTATATGGAGAAAAGACAACTTGGTTATATCGGTAAGTTTTATTATTATGTTTTGTAACTCGTTTACGGTTTTTTGCATACTTGATCTCCGTATAGCAATACTGTTCAATCATTAATAGAATATTTTTCTTTTTCAAGCCTCAACTATTTAATTGTAATAATATTTTAATTACTTGTATTAAGAACATTTGACTAATAACACTGATAAACCTGATTGACTGATAAAGTATAGACATTGGCGGATAGGCCTCCCGGGAAGGTGGGAACTTCCCGGTGGGCCCACCTTTGTATTTGGGCTATGAGGTCCTTTTTTATCGTTTGATGTAATGACTTTTCATTTAAGGTCCCTTTTTAAAATTTCCTGGTAGGCCGAAAATGGCCTATCCGCCCATGAGTATAGATAATAGTTTAATACAATTACAAAATTGAATAAAAATATTTAAATTGTGAGGTATAGGGTTTGAGTGGACTATGTAAAAGACTGTCTTTACATTTTAAAATAATGATAAATCATTGCATTAGAAAACAATTTTGATTAAATAGTTTTACTAAAAGAATTGAATTATTCATAAAGTGTCATGATTTTGTTAATGTTTACTGTGTTAGTTTTTATTTCTTCATGATTTTCTTACTATTGTGATATTTATAAAAGTTACATTTTTTAAGCATCTTTGTTAAATATATAGGTTGTTAACATAGATTAAAAATGAGTAGGTACCTCAAGTACTAAAAAACTCAACGATTAAATCATATTGTAAAATCTACATCTCCTTTCAGTATTACTTATATGTACTCTTACTTAAATATAAATATTGTTGCTTTTAAATTAAATTCATTATTCTATTATTTATTTATTTAAAGGATTTGAAAGCAAATTGAGTGATATGTTTATTGAAAAAATGGGTTATATACCTCAAATTCACGATAACACACACAATACAAATACTCATGTTGGAAATACTTTTGCTTGTAAATTTAGTAGAAATAAAAATAATTTACACGTAGTTGGTGTTTCAACCGAACACGGAGAAATAATTGTTCAAAATACTATACGTCATTACAACGACCAAAACAAACAGTTTAAAAGAAGTAAGTTTAATAATCAATTACCTACTTAGCTTTTCTAAACCTATTTAATTAGTTCAAGGTTTCAATTATTTTAAAATCTAAACTTACAATTATTTTTATTTAACTACATCATGCAGTGGTTTTTTCGAATATATGCAAGCAAATTATGATCAATTTTCAATTTTTTTTTAAAGCTGTATTTTGAGGCATTAAATCTGAAAGTGTGAAGATTATCCTTATATATTTTTATCAGCGTATAACATAAATATACTAATTAAAATTCATGGAAAAATGTTAATAAGGTTACTAGTTGTTTATTTTTTTTTGTCATAAGTTCCATTGTAAATAAGACCAACACAGATTCAGATTCACACATTTAAAAAAAAAAATTAAAAAACTGAACCACATTGATGCCTATTTAATTTATATTAAATGTACCGAAAAAATGTTGTACCTACTACTTATTATAGGTATAATGTCAAGTTTGCTACTGTACAATGTCATGCTCATAATATAATAACACTAAAATGTCTTATTCAATTGTTTTTATTGTAATTCTCTTTAAAATAGATACTATACACGACAATGCTATTTTTAACTTTGCATGGGCTGAGCCACAAATGAAATTAATAACGGCTTGTGGAGATCAATCCTCAAAGTTATGTAATTTAAGCCCATCAGGGGCACTCGATGAAGAAAGAGAATTTGTTCATAATTCTTCTGTTAAAAGTGTAATGTTTTGCCCTGGATCTTCAGGTATATATAATGGAAAAAATAAATTGTAATAATATTACTAGCCAAGATACATTTTTATAATTTTTAAATGCTATGTTATTTTTTGACATACATAATTACGTAATACATTTTTTGATATTCCTCTGCGGAAGTTAGTTCAGAGACTAAATATTGAGGTTATATATTTGAAAACCAATGATAGATAATTGTATACAAAAATAGTTAAGATGATATCAGATTTTTATCATAGACAGAGTTAATTACTAACTGTTACATTATTAGTTTTATGATTTGTCTATAACTGGTTTAGTTTCAATATTTTTTCTTAAGTTCAATGAAAATAATTGAAAATTTCAATTTAATTTTTTCTCATAAAGTGTCTAGGCAATATTTTTGTTCATTTTTCAAATAATAGAATGTGATCAATTTTGAAAAATTATTGTTTTCCAAAAAAGTATACTCTATTTGAGTTTAAAACAACATAGATAATATAATACATTTATAATTAAATTATAAATTGTAATTTTTTTATGTTATCTATAGATGTATTTTGTGGTGGATGCCAAGATGGTTCAATAAAAATCTGGGATGCGCGTTTAAATAATGCTCAAAGAGTTTTAGAGTTTGAACATAATATACCTAATACACACGGTAAATATAGTAGTTATATTTTTTTTTGGTATTAAATTTTATTTAACAAAAATCTGATAATTATTACTTTTATCATATTATCTTAATTTTTTACTAATACAATGATTATAAAAAGCTGAAAAATTAATTTTATTTATATTCAACATGCCTTTTTAACTATGGTACCAATCTAAATTTTAACATATAAATTACAAATTACAAACAAAATGTCCAAAGTATTAAATAATTTTTTTTCCCTTCTATATTTTAGGCATTTATGGATCAATATTAAAAAAAAAAAAATCAAAAAAAATATTTGGAATATCTTCTGTGATATTTAAAACTGATCAAACTGTTATATCTTGTTCTTCCATGGACCAGTTAGTATTATTTATTATATTTTAATGAAATAACAAGCATGAATATAAAGAAAATACTATAGAGATAAATAAGAATACTGGAATGCGTACAAGACACCAAAAACGGTCAGCTGGTTAATATGTTCTTGTCATAGAGGTGGAGATAGCATCAATCGTCAGACATAGTAATTATGAATGGCGTATATCACCGGCTGACTGGTTTTTTTTACGTTGCTGATATATGGGTATGCGTTTCAGTATACTTATCCATCTCGATGGTAAATACATAATTTACTCAACAATATATATATATATATTTATATATTTTTTAGTAATATCAAATTATGGGATTTACGTAAAAGTTACCGCCAAGTAAACGGTAATACAGAACCTCTACCACTCATGAAATATTTTAATGAAATGAAAATTTCACCGCGAAATAATGGTTATGTAGATATAATAACAAATCCTCAATCTACTTTAATGTATGCGAGTTGTATAAATAACATTATTTACTGTTATTCATTGGATTCTACAGAAACAAGTATTTTATTTATATTCTTTATTTACTTTAATATTATTAGTGCTTATAGGTTATTATTATTAGTAATGATAATAATAATATGTGGATTTGTTTTATCTGTCTAACTTACATAAAAATTATGAAAAAATTAAATATATTTTGATTCTTTTATACACTAAAAAAATATCTTGTGCTTTTATTAGAAGATGCTTGTAATATACATTTTTGTTTATTTTAAACTGTAAACTTAATTATGTTTAATAGATATGTATCAATATATTTTCAGAGCCAATATGCCAATACTCTGGCCATTCCCATGAAACTGGGTACTCCAAAATTAGTATAAGTCATGACGGTCGTTATTTGTTTAGTGGTTGTATGGAAAATATGGGCATTATATGGTTGACAGATTTTCCATATAATGAAAATCCAATGTTTAAAATAAAACATAACTATGATAAGAAATGTTGTAAAAAGGAATTGAGTACTTCAGACTGGTGCGCAGATTCAACAAGTGTTAAAGTGAGTTTTGTTTATTTAGTTTTATATATTTTATTCATTGTTACATAAAATGTATTATTTAGGCTGAAACAGTTATATCTATTTCGGTGTGAATTTTTCTTTTGGTTTGTGGTCTTATAAACTTTGACAATAATGAACATATTTTATATTATATAAAATTATCTAGTTGATTTATGTGATAAAATATACCTTATAGCAGTTATAAATTACTTGTAAGTACTGAATAAGTATGACAAAAATATTATTAAACAAAACGTTTTTATTATATGTTCTATCATTCTTATGACAGTTATCACTTACTGTTGAATTAATCTTATATTTTTTTGACATTTATAAATTAGGGCTTAGTCTTAATTTATTAATAAATATATAATAAAGAATAAATATTAAAAAATGAAATAATTCATACTATTAAATACAAGTGAACAATTTAAATGTATACTAAATTTACTAAAGAAGATATTTTTCATACCTTTCTAATATTTATAATTATGTTATATTTATTTTAATAAGATAAAGTATGAATGAGATTTTTATATTATTGAAGATATTTGTAACAAAGCATTAGGTAATTAAAATTGTTAATATTTTGTAAAAATAATTTTGAGTTTGTATGTTTCTAATATTAATTAATTGATTGAAGATACCATTTTTATGATGATTTTATAAAACTATATGATAGTTTTAATTTAAATTAAACATTATTGTTGTAGATTTATTTCAGTTATATTTATCTGAATATTAATATGTATTTATTTTTCAAGTTGGTAACAAGTAGTGATTCAATGCCGATGGTGTGGTCAATACTTACCGATGAACAAAAAAAATCTGAAGAATCTTCAATTTACCTTGCTTCACTGTATAAATCAAAAAAATCTTCAGTGAAAACATGTACAGTTCCCATAAAATTTGACGCTGAACTCAAACAAAAATATAAAAAAGAAGCAGGTTTGTATATTTTTAAACAAAATTATATTCCTATATAATTTAGTTACTTTATAACCAACATTAATTTTTAAGTGTACTGTTGTACACTTATTTGTGACTATTTCAACTATTGCTTCATCTTATGAATTTTAGTCATTCCAACTAGCATCCTTGCCTAACTGTTACTTTTTCTTTCCGAATTGAGCGTCTACCAATTGATTCTGCTTCATTTTTTATTTTATTCTTGTGTCTCTTTCTGTGCCTTTTCAAACGTCTTTGTCCAAATGGATTCGAGTCCATCACTGCTTTTATGAGCTAATGTTGACTTCTTAATGTCCAGTCCATTGTAATCTTCTCTGTTTTATTATGTCTACTATACTTGTACTTCAGAATTATTATGCCTCTATACTCCGCGCTATCATGAGTATGACTAGTTATATCAGAAAAAACCTGTTGTAGATGGAACTGGTCATGTTCTTATTATTGGCGGAGTATGGCTTTACATTCTCCATAATCCATTTGTTCATCTTTCATCTTTGGTTGGTTCAAATATTTTTAGTAATATTTCTTTTCTAGTATTAAAATCTTTACCTTCTAAGTGACATATTAGTCTTAACTTTTAAAATTCTCTTGATAATGAACGTGATCTTGACCATAATAACAAATATTACCTGACTGTATTATTTCTTCCATGTTCCTGGCTACTTCATTCAGTTTTGTTATAATAGTTCCGAATTATTTGAATAGTCGAACTATTGAAACTACAACTGCCTATTTCTAAAGATGTAACAGAAGGTAATAATTCTCTTTTTCTAACAATTATGTATGCGCTACCTTTTGTTTGTTATACTCTAACACTACTGTTTTTATAGACTTCTAATTTGCAGAGAATGGTTTCCAGTTTTTATTTTATTAACTCTTTGTAGGGCTTTTATAGTATATATTATTAATATTTAATTTTGTTCTAAATATTAGAAGAAACCATGGAAAATTGGGATATCCAAAATCAAAACTTTGGAACAAATGCAGAATATTTAAATGTGACTCCCAAAAAACCATGGGAAGTTTTATTTTGTACAAAAACAACATCTTCATTGTCCACTCAGATATCATCTCAGTTAGAAACAACATCCACACATTCAACGCTCGTGGTTTCTAATCAAATCCCTGAAGTAGTTACACCTACTTCAAGTAAAAAAAGGAAAAAAAGTATTGTATCCCCTAAAAGTTTAATTGACCAATATTTGATGCCAAAGAGCAAACGCGAAAAATTGGATACTGTACATGAAATATAGTTGTTAATAAAAATAATAAAATAAAATAAATTCAAAGATTATTTTATATGGACTGACTATTTTTATACAGAAACAGACATTTGTGATTTGTGTTAAAAAAATTATACTTTAATTTTTATCACATTGCTTCTGATCATAGTGTTTATATATTTTATACATTTTTATGAATAAATTAAAAATATATTAATTCTTAAGTTGTCATACTCCTTATATTATATTCTATTTTAGAAGTATTAAGCTAATAAATATTAGATGTTTTAAGTTTATTTTTTTATTTATTTTAAGAAAGTTATGTGTTGTGCATTGAATTGTTATGTTTGTGTGTACCTTAAATTGTTATCATAATGTGGAAATAATTATGTTCACATTTTTTGATTTAAAAGAAAGTTAATTATGACAAGTGTTAGCTCAAAAAACTACAATTTAGAGCATTAAAGCTCATACAATTATAAAGATAACATATTTTATAAATTCAAAAAATAAACACTCATTGACTTTGTCAATACAATAAAATTAATTTTATGTTCAAATAAATAAAATACTTGGTCATAATTTATCATGCTTCCTGATAAATAATTCAATTATTATTGATGATTTATTTTGTTTAACTTAATTCCTATTATTTTTTCACTATATTATTATGTATTGATAAATTAAATTGTTTAATAAAATTCATAAGTTTTGAATTATTTATAATTTTTATGATCTTTAATCATTGGTTAATCATAGTTCTTTTCCTAGCACTGATTATAACTCTTATGCATATTATATATTGTAATTTGTAAAGATTTTTAATTGGAAATTTAAGGATAAAAATCACCAATAAAAAAATGCGTCTCTTTTACCAAACCTCTAGAAATATATTTATGTGAGCTGCTGCACTTAAAATACTTTGGTGGGTTGATACCTAATAATTATCTTAATTTGTGTGCCAGGCCGACCCTACTCGACCAGCTGCTTATTACCGTGGTGTACAATGGTTTAACGTTTATGCAAGTACTGCCAGTACCATTGATTTACTATAGCTTGCTCACTGCCCACTGGCTGTGTTTTTGGTGGCACGAAATATTTACTTCTGGTAGATGGTGAGGTGACATAGATTGGTAATGTAGTGTAATGTTGTTATCGCTAGTAGTCACGTCGCATCACTATCTACCGGGAGTAAATATTTTGTGCCACCGATAAACCGGCTAGTGAGAAATCCATACTATTTATAACCAATGCCGGTATGTACCTGTGAGTGCAACACATATACTATGTTTGTATAATGTATTATGCTTATTCGTGTTATCGTATATCAATACTTGATCTTGTTGTTTTGTTTTATTTATCAATATTATTTAAACCTACTTATTAGGCTGTCAGGTATTGACAGCTTAATAAGTATCTAACAGTACATATATCACATTCACATACCAGTTGCTATAACTTTATTTTTTAAGCTTATAATTTTAATTTTAAATAGGCACCAAAATTTGCTGTTTGTGTTAAGAAAACGTGATACCCACAATGTTGTCTCCATCTAACTAACATTGACAAACATGGACAATTTAATGTTCAAAGGAATTCACAATTTTCAAATGATCATAACTTGGTTCAAAAAAAATTCTTTCAATGTCCTAGATAATAAACTTAAAATATGATGTTAAACTATTTTAGTGTTTTTTGTTCTTCTCAATGTAAAATTTGTTATATTATGCATAAGTGTGATGGAGACAACACATACATGTATAATGTCTTCTTATGCCCTACAAAATACAATAAAATTGTTATATTATTACAATGTACTTATGCTAACAAGACTATTTATTTTAATAACATAATATGATACATTTTTTTGTTTATAAGGAAATAAAATTCAACATATCCGATTTATTTTTGTAAAATGTTTATTAAAATAATAGTTATTGCTTGAATAATAATTTTTAATTATAACAAAAAATATTTGCTTAACACAATATTGGCAAATTCATATTATTGTTTTTATTTATTCTGATTTTTCACTTTGTATTAATTCTTCTTTAACCTGAACTTCTGAAATTTCATCTGAAACATTAAATAATTATATTTAATCCAATATTGATAATATATTACAATTCTGTTTTATACTTTGTGTTTAAGGCCGTCAAAAGCAGGTCGTTTTTTGTAAAATTTATATCAATAGGCAAAAGAAAAAAAAAATACTACCAGAAATTTAATTTTGAAAAAATATTGGAATTTATACGCTCCTTGTCTGTGTTTGTAGGAAATCCATTTTTTTTTTTTAGGAACTCTACAATAAAAGTGCGTTTAAAAAAAATAATAATATTAATTTGGTACTATACTAATTAAATAATGCAACAAATCGAAAAACCATTTACTACAAAACCTAGAAAAGAGAATAAGGCATTCAAATATATTTTCAAAATTAAAATCTGGCTTTTGAAACTGGGTGATATTTTCATACATTTGATGTGACTTTCATAGCCACATGAGTTGAAACTTCGCAAAATATTGTGACTGAGTGGATGTACACTATGGTTTTCCAAGAATCTTAGCCATAGTTTACATTTATTTACATCAGTTGTTCACGGCACTCACGCACACTCTTGATGAATATAGAATATTAAGTAAATCCAACCCCTTAAAAATGGTCCACTTTCAACAACCTTAAGTCAAACAGATTATTGTTTTAAGAACTGAATAATCATTAATCACTCATTGTCTTTATTTAATAGATGTGTAAAACATTTTAAAATCCAAACCAAATATATCTTGTAAAGAAAATTAAAATAATTTAACTTAAAAGCATAACAAAATTAAATTTACCTGTACAAATACCACTTTTGTCTTCTGGTCCATCCTCATTATTTTCCTTCTTAAATTTATTCACATCTAAAATAGTACAATAATTTAGTTTAATAATTACTAATGTTTTAAAAAGTTTGGTTTCATAACATTTTAGCAAAACATATTTTGTCACATGGACATTTATATTTACAAATAATAATCATTATATTTATTATGAATTAATAAACTGTGATACGGCTTTTAACTTTGAACCTAATTTTTATATTAGGTTTAGTCAAACCTGTATATTGCATAAAATTAATTTAGAAATTATATATTAAACAATTTTTTTTCCAATTAACAATTTTATTAATTTTATTTTTGTAAAACTTTTGTTGGTATGCAATCATGTAGCGGTATTTGCAGATAAAAAGTTAAACAGTACACAATTGAGCTGCACCACTAAATAGTTAACTGTCAGGTATACTACTAATAACAACAGATACACTAAATCACCAACCATAGAACAAACAAAATTCATAAAATTTAAAATATTATGAATAAAAAATAATTGTTTAGTCAATTAAATGAAAGCTCAACTAATGTAGTAACATTGTTACTTTCTGATACAACAATACTTATAATGAAAGTAAAAAATTACTATTTTGTTATTAAATTTAATTAATACAAATAATTTGCCATTACAGAAACAACATTATAATTCTATATTAATATCTCTCTCAATTAATAATGTTATTCCTTTAATATGACTACTGTACTAAGACTAACCTTAATATTATTAATATTAGACTATAGCCCCAATGATTATAATTTAATATATACGATTATAAAAATAAAATGTTTCATACTCAATTATATATTAATACCAAATTCTGTAACTGAAGCCCTTGTTTCAATAATGATAATAAACAAGAGAAATATTATTAATCTCTAATTAAATTGCACATCATTCAAAAAGTGTATTAAGATAATTTGTTAAGTAATAAGGATTACCAAATTCTGAGACATCAACTCCAAGTAATCTCAAATAGTGTAATCTACATTCACCATTTACATAAGCTTTGAGAGTTGAAAACCCTTTCCAACCAACTAGCTCAATTGGAAAATCTTTGTCCATCATGTTCAGAATACAACTACCAACACCTATTTAAAATAGTTTTACCATTAAATAAAGTTATACAACTGATAATTAAATAATAATAAAATAATTTACTACCAAAATTGTCAAGTATATCTTTCGTGGCCTGATCTAATGAAGTAACTGGAATTGTTGGATTTTTCAGTACAATTATCAACTCAGTACGTGTTAATTGTAATCGCCTTTTTTGTCCAATAAAGGAAGATATTCCAGCCAAACCCTTAAAAAAATATTGTATTTGCAAGATAAATTAATCTACATACGTATCGAACAATTTTAACACAAATTATAGGCTATAAATAAAATAAGTTGGATGACCAAGTTAAGTAAAAAAGTAAATATCAAGTTTGATTAATTACCTCTTGAGCTAGCCTAAAGTTACATTCCATTGATTTATTATCACAGCGGACAAATGTTTTAACACCAGTATTGATAATCTACAAAATAAAAATATAAGTGTACTTTCATATAATAGTAAATTCTCATAAGTATTAAAAAAATATTTATACAGAAAAATGCTGCAGCAAAAACATTATTTAGGTTTAGATATTACTATATTAGTAGATTATTATCAGGGCTTGGAACCTTGTGTGCTATAAAACAATGAAATATGTGGTACATATACATTAAAAATCTCAAATAATATGCATTTTTTTTTATAAAATACATATTTATATGTTAACAAACTTGGAAAAAGTATAATTATTCAAAATCCATTTTTATTTTTTAATAACAATTTTTTTTACATATTTTTAGTATATAGATTTTAAAGAATTATTCTCAGGGTTCTAAGTTTAAAAAAGTTAAATAAATCAAATAAAGCGAATAATAATCATGCTATTATATATATTTAGAAATAAAATGTTTTTTATTTTGAAAAATATTCCCAAGACATATGCAAACACATGAAGTTCCGAGCCTTGATTATTATCAAACTGTAATAGATATTGACTCAAAAATAGACTATGCTCATAATAATGAAAATTCTCCTGGTATCTAGTTACCCCAGTCAACCACTATAAATATATGTATAGTTAAACATAAATGTATTGCTAATAATATATAATATATAATAATATCAGAAAGAATATTTTATTTTAAATAGGTAAAATAATTAAATTGCTTACCTTTACACGGTCTTGATTATTCTTTACAATATCTCTTACAGATTTCGATGTATAGTAGATATTTTTTTTTTTACCCACAGAACATCTTGTAAGTAAACATTCAATGGGGAAATTATTGAGTTCATAAAAATCTCTGTAACAAAAAAATTATAATTAAATAAATGTAGAATAAAATGAGGGTGTTTAAGAAGAGGTTGCCAAAAATGTATACAAAATACTCGCATGCAACTTTACAATTAAAATCCCATCAAAAGTTTTTATAATTCTAAACAACACTTCAGAAAAGTTAAAATTGTTTTCATTGAATTTTGAATTTAAATAAGAATAGGTAAATTCAGAATGAGTAGTATTTAAAAACTCAAACATCTACAGACAAACCATAAACACAATGTGTACAAATATTTAGTACTAATAAATATATTTCCTATAAGCAAGACTTTAATTTGTTTTAATCAGAAGATTTATTTTATCTATTTAATATATAAGACTTAGAAAAAAATTTTCTTCCCAGTTGTGATTTGATTAAAATATACGAATATAAAAAAATGTATTTAATTACCTAATTTCTGGCCAAACAGGATCGTCAACAGTTAAAAATATAAATGGATCTTCTTTATATCCTTGGTATCTCCTTTTTTTTGGTTTTCTTTTATAATTATTGACTTTTACTTCATCAACCAATTCATCATTTTGTTTTATACATGTTTCCCATGGCAATGGCTTAATTTTTTCCATAAGAGCTACAAAAAAACCTCCAGTATCTTGATGATGAGGTAGTATACGAATACTAAAATAAGTAACAGGCATACAATAATAATTTTTGTAAATGTATTGTAATAACAGAAATCAATTTTATTTATTTTACCATTTATCCAGATTATATAAATCTTCCTTGGGAGGAAACATTTGAGGCCTAATTTGGGTATTCCATTTTTCTGGAACTTCTTCAAAAGTTTTATATACATCCAAATCCTTCGATACAACTATCCACTTAGAATGGCCATTAACTACTTTTAAGCCTGGGAGTTTATCACGTGCATTTATAATAACAACACTACCTATTTCAAAATAACGACTCAAATTATTTTTAATTAAGTTTTGTTAAACAGTTATGGAATATTTACATAATTATAATGATATAAGTTTTATGTATTGTTGATGATTAATAAAATATTAAAAGTTTCAATTTAAATGCATTTACATAGACGTTACATTAAATAAAAACTATTTTAAAAAGACAATTAATAATCAAACAATAAATATGCTGATAATTTTAGTTTTCTGTGAGTTTGAAACATTGATAGTGTCACATTAAATACAAAAGTAATCATTAATATTAAAATATTAATTTTAAAAAAAAACCTTAAAAGACTATAAGCAGTTTTTCAATATTTAAAGAGAGCAATGAACGATTTAAAATTAAATATAATTAGTCTAAATGTAATGCTACAAAAAATTATAATATAATGTAAAGTCTAATTTATACCAAATAATTAAAATATTATGTAAAAATACCTTGAGCTTCAGTCATCATACGCTGAACTACTGCTTCATTTTCAACAGGATTAAATGAACAAGTTGAATAAACTAAACGTCCACCAACATTTAATAATTCTAATCCACGCTTAAGTATACGAAACTGTATTCTAAAAAAATTAAATACATATTTATCAAATAAATTATTTTTTTGTGATTTTAAACAAAATAAAACCAACCCATGTAAGTTGTTTGCATTTCCGGGACTCCACTTAGTCCAAATATCTGCGTTCTTTCTTAATGTACCATCGCCGGAACATGGTGCATCACATAATATTTTATCAAACTTTAGCATAGAATCTCCTAGAAAAGAATTATCTGTATATCATAGCAAATATATCATTCTAATTTTATTTTATTTACTTTTTATGATGATGAAAATTAAATTGTTTTCATAATTTGCAAATTATTTTTCATTGATAATTACTTATAACTAATAACGAATAATAATCAAAATAGATCAAAATTTAATCTCTATAGAACTTTGAATAAACAAAATATAACTTATACTAGTAAGATTTTTTTAATTTTTGTAACTGTTAATTTATAAAAAACAAACCAACCATTTTCATCCAAATTCATAACAGGTAAAACTGTAGCATCGTGATTTGTAATAACAACATTTGCACTATTTAATCTTTTAGCTTGATGAACTAACATATAACACCTTGAATTATGAACATCATTGGCCATAATTAATCCATCTACATTTAAAAAAAATTTAGTAAATTGTTAGTCAAAATAATTTAAATCATAATGAAGTTGATACATTATTTTTTAAATTAATCTTTACCAGGAACGGAAGAAGTAGAACCTGAATACAGAGCTTCAATAAGTTGTGCAGTTTTAGAACCAGGAGCCGCACACATATCTAGTACCTAAAATAGTTTTAATTGTTTTAATCCTAAAAAATATAAATATTCAAATGCAATAATTATAGATAAAATAATTATAACCTTATCATTGGGTTGTACATCTAATAGCAAAGGTGGAATCATGCTGACTGTTTCTTGTCTAGAAATATTACCATTTCCAGTTTCAGAAATTAGAAAATTATGTAAACGGTAGTATGCTTCTGAACCACGAATATCTTTACGAGTGATTTTCAATTGCCATCCCAATCGTTGTGGGTACCTGAATACATTTTATTAGACATAAATATATATTATCATATTTAGAGTATTATTGGTATAGGATTATTAATACTTATTGGTAAGTGTATAGAACGTGAATTTGTATTCATTACAAACCAACTAAATGCATAAATATAGACACTAAAATATTCAAATATGTATTCAAAAATTAGCAAAAATGATAATTATTTTCAGAATGTTTAATTAAAATAATAAATTTAAAATTATAGAACACTACTAAAAATGGTTTTCTTTAAAATATCTAAGTTTTGTAGGTAGTTTTAATCTTTAAGAACAAATGTATTTGGGAAAACCATTTATTCCTACATATTAATTTATCTCATTATGAATCAAAACTAACAAAATTTAATACTTGGTTTTGGTCTATTGCAATAATAATAATTTTCAAAATGTCTAAGAAATTAAAAAAAAAAACCACAAAATATGCACTACACAATGAAATATGCAACTAAATAGCAAAATAAGCCCTAAAAATAAAAAAAAAATGGGTAAATGTTGAAATTTACACCAAAAAATGTTATTATTTAAATTGTTAACACTTAGAATATCATACGATCAACCAGAATAAATATGCAAATGCATATAAATCCGCGCTCTAGTAATAAATAAAAATAAATGTTACGCTAAATTTATATTTCAGTGAAATTTAAATTAAACAAACCATGGTAAACAAAAAGGTTTACTGTTTTTTTGTTCATCATTTAGCTCTCCTTTGAGCAAATCTGTAAAAAAAACACCTTCAACCAATTTCAACAATATTTTTGCTTCTACGTCACAGCTAGCAGTAATGCGAAATGAAGTAGGTAAGTCAGTTTTTAATACTTCTAAAAAAGTGTTCCATTCATCTTCTGAACAAATATTTTGCATCTTTATTAAATTAAATAACATTCATTACAATATAATTATAATACAATAAAAAAAATAGATGTATTAGTTCTAATAAAAACAATAATTATAAATACCTTATAATACTGTACGAATTTTTCATTTTCACGTATTGTTGTTTTGTAAGCACAACGATTATCTTCATTAGGATTTTTAGTATCTAACTGAAATCAAATATATGAACACAAAACTAAGTATAAGATTTGGTAACAAAAAATGTAAGTATAATTTATTGAAAAAATGCATTTTTATATTATATTAGGTATCTTCTACACATAAAAATAAAAATTTACTCCTTCTTTCATTTTTCGTCTCCTTTTCGCAAAGCTTGCATTTGAACCGGCATGTCTCCTGTTACCCATTGTATTATAATACGAGGAAAATCGTTTTTATTAAAGCAAACAATAAGGATTAAGGAATTTATTGACGTAAAATAACACGTGTAAGTGTTGAATTCAAAACAAAACTAAACCAGTATCACAGAATACTGTAATCAACATCATTATCAAATATCAATGGAATGATAAGAGCATATTCACACACACACATCTCAATACGACCGTTACGCATCGCCACATCGCTTACTACAATAGTTGCCAAGAAGAAAGCAGTACCCATTATTTGCTGATCGTCATGAAAATAAATATTTTAAATTTACCTGCTTTAATGGTAATCGCTAAAAACAACAAGAAATAAATAACACGTACAAAGCGTTAAACAAAAACGACTAAATTATTATTTTAAAGATATTCGAAAACATCAGTGTAATTAATTAGTTTCAGCATAACATATTAGATTGCCAAAAACATCAGATTTCAAGATTATTGTGGAAAAAATTTTATTTTTTATTTTCAAGTAAAATAATAAGTGAGGATAAATATAGTTACCGATTTTTTTTTAACAGCTATATAAAATAATTAGCATAATATATAGCCATATAGGTGCTATCATGACTAAATAATTTATTTTTTGTCACCGAAAGTGTAGTTTACGATGACGGTTGAAGTGAAAGAAAGCAACCTTTTTCCGTCCAACAAGTGGTAAAATGGAAATACCCATAGAACCGGGTGGTAGAGTGGAAATCTCCAAAAGTGCCGGGTGGTAAAATGGAAATCCTTAAAAGTGCTGGGCGCGCATATCACACGTATCCCCTGCACAACCAGACACTGAAGACTATACTACTGTCCTTACCACGGCTATAGATAGTACTAGGTGACTAAAACCGCGGTCCTTACTTTTGGTTACACCTTATATTCATATTATAACTTCCATGCACGACGCTTAAAATAAAACCAAATCGTTTCTTTCATAATTTTTCAATTACTGTAGAGAAAATCGAAAAACCTATCTTAAGTAGCTACCATCTTGATCTAATTTGCTAAAATATAAGATACTATGTGTTGAAATCGAAGAACCCCCTCTGTTAAAAATTTTGTGTACGGTATACAAAAAAGAATGAACATCATTTTTAAAACCACTGCTTCTATCCTCGCTCCACTCAGAATCTAAAAAATAAATAAATATAATATTAAAATAATATTTAATACTAATACAATAATCCTTAAAAGCTGTAATAAATTATTATTTTTTTTTACACGGCAGCTTGATTTTAGTTCTAAATTATAATTAAAATAATTTTTAGATTCTGAGCGGAGCGATGAATGTATTGGTTTTACAATGATGTGTGTTTTTTTTTTTAAAAATTTTGGTTTTCGGTGTAAGTCTAAAAAAAATTGACGGTAAATACATGAAATTTTTACTGAATGTTTATATAAGCAGTTTCTATATACCATACCGTTTTCAAAATATTTTGACTTATTTTGAGCTGTTTACAGACATTTTAAATTTCCAATCTTTTTGGTTTTTTTTTTTTTTAAAATCAATAACATTTTATTTATTCGTTAAAAATTCTTGAAAATGTAATAGAATGCTCCTAATATATTGTTTCAAAGGCACATGAAAAATATTAAAAATCTGTAGTCACAATTTTTTTTTCTAAGCATTCAAAGTTGAAATTTTGACAAAATACGTAAAAATGACGAAAATTTGAAAATTATTTAGAGTTAAAAATTCATAAAAATTTTTTTTTTTAAATCTTAGGTTTTAAATTTTAACACATGATTTAACGTAAGTTTTTCTACTTTTATCAAAAATAAAATATCTAAAAGCAATTAAAAATAAATTTTTATGAGTGTTTTAAGTTCATAATTTTACAACATAGGATATTCACTCGATTTCTCATGTAGCGTTTTTCTTATTTGGTTGTAATTCAAAAACGAATAATTGTAGATGCATGAAAATTTCACTAAATGTTTATATTCTCATTTTCTATACACCATTCAATTTTGAAAATATTTTGATTTGTTTTGAGCTGTTTACAGACATTTTTAGTTTTCAATTTTTTTAGTTTTTTTTTTTATAATTGTCAATAAAATTTTATTTGGTGGGCCAAAAAGTCTGAAAATTTAATACAAGCTTTCTTATATATTGTTACAACATCAGTTGAAAAATTTTAAAAATACATAGGCACGATTTTTTTTTATAAGCATTTAAAGTTCGAATTTTGACAAAATTTGTCAAAATCTCGAAAATTATAAATCATTGTAATTAAAAAATTATAAAATGTTCAGTTTTTATAACTAAGTGTTGAAAATTTAAAACAAAATTCTCATAAATAAATCATACTGTAACCAAAAAATCTAAAAAATATATCAACACATTTATTTTTTACAGACATTTTAATTTCAAATTTAGACAAAATTTCATATTTAAACCAAGAATAATGATTTTAGTTATTTTGATATAATTTAAAAATATTATTTGTTGGTATATGAAACTTTTAGAATATATTGTTATATTTTATATACACGCAATGGCATTTTAAAATATAATTTTTTTGAGAAAAATGAATTTAACCAACTATAGTAAATACTAATGCCTATAATACTAAAATTAATTACTTTATTCACAATAATATCATCAAATACATTTAGACTTAGTAAGATATTATAGACTGACTGACCGTCTTCGCTCAGAATCGTTTTTCTTATTCAATGATATTATATCATTGGATTAAAATCTAACACAATCCATTACAGTGACTCACTTGTAACCTACTGTACAGCAGAGCGACATACACTTACCCGCCCTTTTATTTTTTAAATAGGTTCCTACTTATTTTCTTCAAAAATAATACATCACGGAACCATGGAGGTAAATCTTAGAAGTTAAACACGTCATTCTTAATATTAACAAATTATAGATATTATGTAATTATAGTATTAGTATTATAGTACTATACTTATCTGTATTGAGAGTTGAGATATTAATATGTAGATAATCTGTACAAATTAATAAAATTGTAGTGTCTGTCTTTTTGTTCAGCTAATCATCGAAACGGCTGAACCAATATTGACGGGTGTACAGTTGACTCACAGTACCTCATTTTAATAAGAACAATGTATTTAAGTACCTATACAGTCGGTAATAGTAAAATTGTAGGGAAAACTAGCCGTCAACACACGACAATTCATACTTCGAAGTAGCTAAATTCACCAAAATGTATTTCTTATCATCGATACTCGATAGTAATTTAAGTTACAATTGTATATGTATATATATATATATATATATATATGTATACACATACATTTAGAGGATTATTTCCGATACGTAACTATATCGAATTATTATCGTAGGGTACCTTGCTGCAACGAGTTATATCCAAATAGAGTTGAACAATCACAATTTTTTCAAGAGTTGTCATTTTTTACGGATCAGCTAGTTTTATAATATTAATTAAACTTACCGGCTATTGTATTAATAATAAATAATAACAATATAAATATAATATAATATATAGCCACACTTACAAACCGTCTCCGCTCAGCATCGTTTTTCGTATACAATTATATTATAGCATTGAATTCAAATGTGATACCATCCATACCTACTGTACAGGAGAGCAAAATCCACTTACCCACCTTTTTATAATTTAATTTTGTATTTTAGATCCTGGGCGGAGTGACGATAATGTATTGATTTTACAATGATGTGTGTTTTTTTTTATTTGTGTATGCCATCACCTTTATTTAGGACAGTAAAAATACTTAAATTTTCTTCAACAACATTTTTTCTGATAGGAAAGTGATTCTAGTTGGTACTTAGGAGGGGGAGGTCAGAAATAAAACTGTCCAATAGTTTTCAAAAGAAAAATTAAGGAAAAACGGGGATTTTTACGTTTTGACATTTTCGACAAAATCGATTTTGGTTTTTGGTGTAACTCTAGAAAAAATTACTGTAAATAAATTAACTTTTCCCAGAATGTTTATTTTCGCATTTTTTATACACCATAACATATTCAAAATATTTTAACTTGTTTTGAGCTGTTCGCGGACATTTTCAGCTACCCATTTTTTAGTTTTTTTTTTCTATAAATGTCAATTAAGTTGTATTTGTTGGGCCAAAAAATTAGAAAATTTAATACAAAGCTCTTAATATATTGTTGTTACAGAGGCAATAATAAAATATTAAAAATATAAACTCACAAGTTTTCTTATAAACATTTCAAGTTCGAATTTTGATATAACACGTAACAATCACGAAAATTATTTTGAGTTAGAAGTTCATAAAATTTTTTCCGTTTTAAATCTAAGATTTGAAAATGTAATAGAAAATTCTTCATAAGTATGTCCAAACCTTTATCTAAAAAAAAGTTTGAAGTTTTACAACATTGGGTATACCAATTCACTCGATTCTCGTGTAGCTATTTTCTAATTTCGTTGGGTCCAATAGCGTGAAAAGTTAATAAAAAGGCTCCTGATATATTGTTTCAATAGCAGTATAAAAATATTAAAATACATAGGCAAAATTTTATTTTTATTAGCATTGAAAATTTAAATTTTAAAATGATTTTTGAGTTAAACATATTATATAAAAATAATAGAACTAATGATGCTAAGGATTGAAAATTCAAAACAAGGTTCACCTCCACATAATAAGTTTCTTCTGTAAACAAAAAATATAAGAACAGCTTTTTTTATAGTTATTTTATGTTCAAATTTTGACGAAGTTACAATTAAATGACCAAGAATAACAATTTTAATTATTTTTTAGTAATTTTATCAAATTAATTTAACTAACTGGCTACCGTACTAATAATAAGTAGGTAATAATATAAAATCCCAGACTTCTAAAGTATATCATTTTATACAAATATGATAGTATACAAAAAATATTAATTCAACTTACCGGCTACCATATTAATAATAATTATAATAATAAGTATAATATAAAATATCCTAAGGTGACAAACCGTCTCTGCTCAGAATCTTTTTCATATAGGTACAATGATACTATATCATTGAATTCAAATTTAATACCATTCATTACTTTGACCCACTTGCAACCTACTGTACAGCAGAGCAACATCCACTTACCCGCTTTTTTTAATATTTATATTAATGCATTTTGTATAGCTATTAGTAGGTATAGAATCTGGTAGGGTATTAAGTCCATGATTTTAGGTTAATCCTCCACCCAGTTAGTGTCATAAATGTTAGTATATTATTAAGCATTTTATCTAACAGTTTATAAAAAACTTTGTTGCAATTAAAAGTGCTAAACAAAATAATAAACATATTCTACTGTCTTACAAGAAATATCTATTGGTATATTTTTTTTCAAGCGTGTATGCACCACTTTATTTTTGATAAAAAAATAACACCAATACATAATATATTTGCCAACCCAAATATTCTGAGTAAAATTTGAAAACAAAGATCACACGAAACATATCCTACACATTTTAACAATACCTATAGGTCTAATAGAATAACCATACTACTAAAGCTTAATATGTTGTACATAATTATTAACCTATAATATATAATATACATATTATTTTAAGATAATTATTCATTTAAAAAATGTCCCAAGACTATGATTTGATTTTAGTAATTTGTAAACGGTTGTTTTTTTTTATTGAAAAGAAAAGAGGCTTTAAGAACTAAGGTTTATACCGTTTATACAGTTGTTTATACCATTATAAGGTTTTTTTATTTCATAAAAAAAAAATAGTTTAGTCAATATTTATGATTGATTTAATGCACCAATCAATAATAAATCACAGCAATTAAGTACAAGGCACTAGCATATATTTTAACTATTTAATCATTCAAATATGCAAACTGCAAAGACTAAACTCGGATAAAAAGGAATTATGTGAAAACAGGCTGCCTCATATTTAACAGTTCCATAAAAAATTTCCAAACATTTTCATTGTATATTTTGAGTTGTACTAATACATTATTTTATTTATTTACTTTTTAAATAAAATATATAATATAATAAAAATTACATAGTACTGGTGTTTGAGGAAACATGATAAAATAAGGCATTACAATTAATAACATAATTATGAAAAAATACAAAATAAAAATGGTGAACACTATGGCAAAAAATAAAATTATTTTATTCATAAGTCTAGTGGAATAATAATAATAATTTTAAAATACATGGACATAAGTTAGTCATGGACATTAATTTTTTAAATGTTTACAAAATACACTTTTTCATATATATAAAAATTTTATATTATTATAAAAGGTAGGTACCAAACAAGAAAAAAACAATTACATTGGTACATGTTTTCAATTTATTTTTAATATTCTTATTGTAAATAATAAAGAAAAATGTAAACAGTTAAATATTAATATTATATTAAATACATAAAAAAAGTATTAACACGAAAATATCCAAATATTATTTCAGTCAATTATATAAAATATATAATAAAACTAAGGCTAGAAAAATAATTATCATAACAATAGTATGTAGGAAACAAAGTAAAAATTACACAAATATAAGGTGCAGTATTATTTTCCATTAGCCATAAAGATAATACATAAGAACACTAGCTCAGCAGCTTGAATTAATTTGAATGATATTACTATATAAGAATTATGTTGAATTATGAAAGTTTTGAATTATTTATTGTTACAATGGTTCTAAATATAAATTTTTTTTTTGACTTAAAAACTAAAAAAAAGTAAAAAACTATTATTTACCCTTGGCGCACTTAATAAATAAAATCATAAATACCAAACATTATATTTATTTAACAATATAGAGCCTAATTAATAGCAATATTATAGAGCTTAATTGATAGCAATTGTGTAAATTGTTTTATATACCTTAATTAAATTATTTTTACTATTAGCACTGTGGTAATAATTTTAATTCAGTCTAATATCAGTACAGAAGGCACATTTAAAAACTTGTACCTATCATAATATCTAGTTCATTAATTTGATGATAAATTATTCAAAATTTAATCGAAAAATTGATGAAGTTCATTGACATAAAAATAATCCGGTTAGACTACAGTAAAGCTAAACATATTCAACAATTGAATAAAATGTAAAAAGATAATTCTGTTACACCAATCAGTACTGACATAAAATTAATCATATTAATTTAAAATAAATATACAGCTTTTAATAATTAATTTGACTCTTAAGTAAAGATTTATTATCTATTAAAATTAATCATTTCACGTTTAGGTATAAAGAATATTAAGAATATTTAATAAAAATAATACCTAGTTGTTAGTTGTCTTATTTTTTTTTCTTTTTTTTATCCGGTTCTGAATAATTATCTATAGAGTTTTTATTAGAACACAATACCGCTAATAGTTTTCTATGGAGTTTTCTTTTAGCCAAATCCAAATCACTCATGTTTGATTCATTTTTGGTTGAATTAGATTCCAATAACTTAATTATGTCATCAATGTTTGCTTGACCGTCTGAACACTGATGACGTAAACTTCTTGATATAGCACGTCTTTGGTGATCCAATTGTGGAAATAGATCTTTAGATACTTCCAACGCACTATTGGCAGCATTCATTTCAGCTCGTTGTATACTATGGCCAGTTGCCTGTGACAATCTCACACTTTTAAAGTAGACAGCTACTGTATATTTTCGACCATTAGTTGGTCCCATACATTCTATCACTTTATATACTGGTATATCTGGTTCACCACCGTCAACTGATCGTAATGTTAAACAACATTGCTGTAGTTTAGATTTTGGGTCATTCCAGTCTTGTTTCAGAATGAAATCATGTAGACGAGGGAAGAAACATACATTACAGAATGCTTGACAGAATGTAAGTCCTTTGTCAATATATAAAGCCCCAAGAAATGCTTCTAACAAATCAGCTCTATCTTTTGTTTTTAATTCGGCTTTTGGATTTGCATAAAGTGCATAACTAACCATACCTAAATCGTCACATACTACAGATTGAGTTCGATTGTTTACCAAAGAACTACGAAGGAGAGATAGGTGACCTTCATGATGTTCTGGAAAAAATTTGTACAAATAGTCTGAAGCTATTAATTGTAGAACAGTATCCCCCAAAAACTCAAGTCGTTGATTTGAACCAAGTGTTAAATTTGTGAAACCCACACTTCTGTCAGTAAAAGCTCTGGCTAATAATCTTATATGGGTAAATTTTATACCTATAGAGTCTTCAAAGTTTGTTAGTTTTTGGAGTAATGGTAATTTTTTAATCCATTTACGATCGCCTTCAGGTTCTTGCTGTTGCAAAGGATGTCTGGGGTAGTTTACCCAAATATCAAGATATTCTGGTGAATTCCTATAAAATGTTTTTCCAAACACACGATCAGCTACATCAATACCTCCATCTAAAAACAGTGCACCCATCAAAGCTTCAAAACAATTAGCCATTGCATGCTTGAGCTCAGAATCATGACACAAATCTGAGCCATGAGCATATAACATAAAATCATCGAGCTTTAAAGTCTTTGCCAAAACAGCAAGATGTTGATTTTGAACAATTGCTGCTCGAAATGTGGCTAATCCTCCTTCTTCAATGTCTGGAAACATATTGAATAAATGAATAGAAGACACAAATTCAACAACAGCATCTCCCAAAAATTCTAAACGCTCGTTGTGCATTATATTTGACTCCATTTCTGATTTCTTACCAAACCGTGACATTATATTAATTAATGTATTTATACCTCTTTTTCTTGTGTTCATATAATGAATACGCCTATCTCCATACTCGGGTTGTCTTATACCACAGTTGGTAAGAGTATTTCTTGCATGATCAGGATTAGTACCAAAATTTTCTCTATATGAAGGATGAGTTAAGGCGAGTTGAAGTAAATATTTGTTCTTAAATTTATATTCTATAGTATCTTCTAGGTATTCTAAAGATTTATGGAATCTAAAATGGCACACAAGTACTGGTAAAAGCATGGCATGCTGAACAATATCACACATGAGTCCAGTTTTAAAAAATCCTTTACTAGAAACCGCAGCAGTCACTCCACGTTTCATTTTATTATGGGATCTCATTTCTTGTAAAGCTCTTTCTTTGATTTCCAGTTTTCTTTTATCTTCAAATGATGGTTTGGGCATATTTGCTAGGAGATGTCTAAATTTTACGTAATCACGCCAGCCCTTTTGATAATCTGGATTACCAGCATAACTAAGTTGAGGTGGTCGAATACCAAAATGTACTAAAACTGGATAGCCATTGTTTACTTTTTTTTCACTAGCTTCATTTACAGTATCTCTATCTAGCTGATCAACACGTATTGAATATGGTTTAGTTCCAGGGTTTGTAACTATCATACCTTTATATTCATCTACTATATTTTGCCATTCATTCATTGGCATATTTTTTAAAGCAGATAGAGAGCTCTCTTCAAAAAGTGATTTGTTACTCTTTAAAAGATACTTGAGAACTTCATTCATTGAAAGCACTTCTTTTCCGTTACCAGACAAATCTTTTACAAAGCGAGGCATGAAATGAAATTGTGGACATCCATTTTTATTACCTACACCGTGCAAATCTAAATCAACCAATTCCAAAATGTCTTTAAACAAATAATCATAAAATAATTGCAACTCTTTCACTATAAAGTTATCTGGAATCTTTTCTTCAATGTATAATATTGCATAGTTAGTGTTGAAACGAATAACTTTACATGTAGGCAAAATTGGAATAGGATAGTGTGATAGTAATGAGAAACCTTCAAAAGTATATTTATTTTCGTTATATTCAATAACTGTAGGACACTTCAGTAAAAAATTTGTTGGCGGAGTTATAGTAATTCTATAATGAAATAACTTGTCACTATTATTTGAATTTGGTAAGCAAGGTTCAAAGGGACCTTCTCCGACATATATATTATGCCGTATACCAGATCTCTGTGATTTAACACTACATTTACACATTGGGCCATCATTCATTTCTCCAAACTCATTGTACCACAATTCCGAGTGAAGTCTGTCTGGATGAGAACATTTTCTATCCAGCTCTTTAAGTGTGGAATTTTCTTTTTCGTCTTCTTCATCCTCATCAGATGTACTAGAACCATTACCCAAACATACATGTTTACGAACATTAACATTAACTTTACGAGGTTTACAAAAAACTGGTTTATTTTCATTCATTTTAGAAACACGTTTTCCTAAGGTGTTTTCAAATTCATCACATGTATCTAGTACGATCTTATTTCCAAATGTAACATTTGAAGTGTCATCAGGTTTCTTATAATATACATCTGTTGGTGCTGATCTGCTCCACTTTTTCTTTTCATAGTCAATTATTTGTTTTATAGACATATTAGATAATTTTTTCATTTCAGACATTTCACTAGACATTTCTTCATTTGTTTTCATACTTCTACCATTTTTATTTTTAATAATATTACGAGATTTTGGAGATGAAGAACGGTGAGAACGTTTTGATACATTTTTAGAATGGTTTGATGTTGATGAATGTTTTCTACTAGTATTTTTTACACCATTATTCAAAAATTTAGACGTTAAATCAAACCATTCATCATTTTTCTTTGATTCATTTTCATCATTACATGCTTGGTTTGATGGATATTGTTTGTTATTTACTGTTGATTTATAAGTGTCTGGTTGGTTAACATGTAAGGGCATATTAGGCGTATATTTATCATTATAGCTTAAATTATTTGATGAAGATTGTATATATTCATTAGTAAATGTTTTTTTTGTTAGCCCGGGTATTGATTCGTTATTAAAATATCCAGTCATCTGGGGTTGTTGAAGTTGAGGCATATTACTACTATATGAGTACAATGTTGAAGGTGCATAATTACCATTGCTATAATTTGTAGTTAAGGAGCTTGTTGATGGAACCAAAGATCCATTAACATACGGCACATTTGAAGGCATCATATTGTATCCCATATTGAAATGTCCATTTACATTGTTATAAGCAAATGAATTAGTTACATGTGTGCTATTAAAATAATTGTTTGTATCGATGTTTTTTACTTGCTGCATATCATATCCATTATTATCATAGACATTTTGAGTGTAAGTCATTGATTGGTTTTGCTGGTAATCAAACAAAGGCTGATACGAACCCTCCATTGTTATAAAATGAATTTTTGATGATGGTGTATTCCTATGTAAAGTATACTAATAATTTACTGTAGTCCTTCATAACAATTGAGTCTGAAAAAAAATTTTTATAATAATAAATTAAAATTATTTGTATAAGTATAGGTATTAAAATTGGTGGTTAATTGACATTTTTCATTCTATGTTGATATAAATTATTTTACAGTAAAATATTTCATAGCAAATTACTCATTATTATTATTACTTATTGCAATAACAAAAAAAATAAATATTTTTGATAGTTTATATAAAATATTAAATCAATATTATGTATATTTTTACAAAAATATACATAATAAACTATGATCATTTTTTTTTTATAAATATTAGGTAAATAATATACATATTTCAGTGACGTTTGAAGCCTGTATGACGTGATCATTTAATTATGCTATGTTCGTTTTAAATTTAAGACTTCGATATTTTTAGTTACAAAATATGAAATAAAATGTCCAAATAGTTTTTCTATTTACTATCAAAGTGTAATACTAGTTGTTACAAACTTATAATTTTTGAATGGAAACCTCTATTTTGAGTAGTAATTTAAAAAATAATTCAATAAAATACTAACTTTAAATCAATTTATAATAAATTCTAAATAGTTTCTATAGCCTTTCCTAAATATCAAATGTGGCAAATTTCTATTTGATCAAACTAAAGTGTCTTTTTTAAATGTTAATATGTTACTTGGATTCATATAAAATACAATGTTATAAAAATTTAATTGAGTCATTAATAGTTTTTTTTTTTTGAAGAAATACTTAATGTTTTAACAATTTAACTTAAAATAAAAACCTTCTCATGTTTTTTTAAATTGATTAGTACAAGGAGAATGTATAACTAACAAAGTGAAATAATGGACAGAGAAGACTTTTGATACTATGTAAATTGAATTAAATGGACATAGAAAGATTTTAATACTACAAGCTATAATGACAGCTTAATCAATGTGGGCAGGTTCAGACTAGCCCGGACCGCAGGTATGCGATCGCGGACTGGGTCCCCAAACTTCATGTTCATATTTTAAACTTAAATAAGATAACTATTTATTTAGTAACTGTATTTAAACATGCCTTAACATTATGAAGGGCTCTTAATGATTTAAGATTTTATAAAATAAAACGAATATTATCAACATTTATCCACCTGAATTGTATTAATAATATTATAATAATTGCTTGCGGGTCGTTCGACCGCACTGCGTACACACACACACACCAATAAGTACAGTTATATAATATAAATTGACTGTGGGCGACGATCGGTTCGTATCGTTCCGATACAAAGTCATTAAAAACCCGCAGCAATCCAAAAATAAATTCTACTATATAAAATATCTACTATATACGGGACTGGTACGCATGCTGCTACGAAATCACGAGTTGCTCATAAAGAAATACGAGTAAGAAGTGTGGTTTTTATTTGCCTTACGGTTTAAAATGAATACCCAATTAAAAAGTAGTGCAGAAAAACAGCAGTTATAAGGTTATAATTTATTCTGAATCAGAGGTAAAATTAATTATAATAATGTAATAAGTACCTATTTTATTGACTATTGTATTCTTATTTTATAAAAATATTTAATTTACAGACATAAATGTGTATTCATTAGAAGACAAAAAGCACAGATAAAATTTGTCAACCAGATGCTTTAGATCAAAACAACATACAAAACATTTGTTGTTTGAAGAGCATATAAAGGAAACAAGTTATGAAGATGAAGAATCTACTATCCAGGAATCTTGATCTACTTCTGTTATTGATAATCTTGCATTTTTTATCAAGCTAGATCATTTAAGTTCAATAGAAGTAAAATTGGCTTTCTTAAAAAATCATCCAATTCAACCAGTTTCATTGGATTTGGATGATTAACTTCCTTTTGATCCGAAAAAGGTTTATTTTCAAATAAATATAGTTCAACAGTCTGGTTGTTTAATATATATTATGCATATACATTTGTATTAACATGGCCTTGTACCCAAGTTACTTGTGAAAGAACCTTTTCTAAATTAAAAAATATCAAAACAAAATTAAGATCAACATTTCTTCTTTTTGAAGAAACAATGGAAGCATTGTTATTCATGAATGTTGAGAGAAATTTTGAAATTGACAAAGAAAGTGTAATTGATTCTATTGGAAAGAGTTCTAATGAACTTTCAAAACTGCTGTTTAATTGAATTGTAATTAATTTAAGTTTTTTAATTATTTACATTTAAATGTTTATTACCATATTACATGTATATTACATATTATATTTATATGTATGTACTGTTTCATATTTGTTAGTCAAACAAATTGTTATAAATTATTTTATTTATAAATAATAATTGTATAGTATACCTATAGCTATATTATACAATATCTTTTTTTTTCATTTCATATAATTGTTAGGTACCTACTTTATTTAAATACAAAAATGGAAAAGTAGAGAGTGGAGCTAACAGTTTTTGGTCCAACTTTAGTAAGGACCTTTGATCAGATTGTAGACTGGGTCTTTTGTCGCCAGTCTGACCCTGAATGTGGGTAATGTGAGCCATAAATAAATACAGATAAAAAGTGTATATTAGTATTCAACTCTTTGACATCCTAATACCATATATAAACTTTTTTCTTTTTTATGAAAAACTGTGATTTTAAGTAAATAATATAATAAACCCATTGATTACTGGTTTCTTATTAATTACAGAATGGAATATTTCACAAAATAATGTATTTCCAATCAAATTAATTATTAAGAGGACATAAACTAGAGTGAGTAGTAAATGTATTATGATGTTTTATCACTGTTATCATCATCTAAGGTTTATGTTACCTTATCCTGTCTCCGTCTTACAAAAGCGTAACATAGCAAATTTACACTTAGAAGATCACGTTTAGTTTTGTTAGTTTTTATAATTAAAGTGAACCAAACTATCATAAAAATTGATGGTAAGAACATGTTCTGTGTTCATATGTGTTTTTTATGATAAACCAATTTTTAAGTGAGTTTTGAGCATTTTTAATTCATCCTATATAATATACGCAAAATTTGATAAAAAATTTGAACTATTGTACAAAACCCACAAACAAACACACATAATATTCTTACTATCAAGTTTTACCATTTGTTATGTTACGCATTTGTAAGACGGAGACAGGATAATGTAACATAGACTTTAGATGATGATAACAGTGATAAAAGAATATAATATGTTTAATCAATTTATCATTTTGTGTCTACATGGTATGGGTATACCTTGGGTAATAAATATTATTGAATTACCTAATTAATAATTATAAACAACAGTATAGTTCTAGCATGACTTATTTTAGTACTCAAATGTTCAATATGTGAATGCGTAGCATATTAATCGAGATATTAATTAAACAGTTTCATTTTTTGATTAATTGAATATAATTTTTGTAGATAATTTAAAAATTAAATATTCATCATAATTTATACTTTAGTAAAGCTTAACTTCACACAAAATTGTTATAAATGATTTGCAAATAATATGTTACAGTGTCATTATATTGAAGTGACAAATCTAGTTAAAAATTGATAGTTGTAATAGATTCTAAGTGACTAAGACAGATATTGTAATGAGTAATATGAAGCTGACAATATTGATAATAATAACATATTTTGAATAATAATTGATTAATGATTCACATTGCCACAGATATTTTATAGTTTTGGATACTGTACCTACTCACCAAAACAGAGCAAAAAACAGTAACAATAAATAACAATTATAAAACACATTAATTGGTAACGAAAAATAAAAAAATTGTACAATGGAGAATTAAAAATATTATATACAAGTAAATTTATTTGTAAGTAAATAATAATCTATATAGAAATAAAGCTATAGCAAAAAAAATCAATTTCATTGATAATAGAAATGCTCTTGGAAAATGACTACAATGTTAACATTTTGTTTGTGAGATACCTATATTTATAAAATTATAAAATATAGGTAAATCATGTGCTAATAATTAATTTGTTATGTTATTTTTTACTAGTTAGGAACTCACTTTTTTTATTTTACCACCTATGATCTATTTATTTTTTTTCAATAGAAGAAATTAAATTATTGTAAGTTTGTTTTACAATTTTCAATTATAGTTTGTACTTTTATATAATAAAATGGTAAAAAAAATTATACACACTATAACTTAAGTTAAGTTTTTATCTTAAAAGAGTATTTTACTTTACAGTGTTGTTTTATAAACTAAAAAGTAAGCTCAAACTTAAAAATTTTAAAAATAACTGTTTAAAGTTGTAGCATAACCAGAAAACTATTATTCCCAAATACTGACTTATCAAATATATTATATTATACGAAGTCATAAATTAATAATATAAATAAAAAAAATAAAAAAAATGGAATGAATTAAACACATTTTGGACACATAGTAAAGTATACAATTTATTAGAAATTGTTTCTATTTATGCAGTAAAACATGTAAAAATCTTTGCTAAAAATTAAAAAAATTCAACTTTTTTCAAAATAATAGAATTGTATTATTTCTGATCCATTAATCATTATGTGATAAATAAATAAGTGCAATTAAAAAAAAATTGATTTAAAGGAAGATTAAATGTACCTACTAAATTTTAGTATTTTTGAAAGTAAAATTGTAGAATTTTGTTAATTTATTGAAATGTATTATTATTTAATATAAAACTGATTAAGTAAATTGGGTTTTTTTAATCAATTTGATATTGGCAATAATGTTTCTAGAAATTATGATATTGAAGTCAATCAAAAGTCACTTTTATTATTCCTAAAATAAGAAAGCAATGATGATAGTACTAAATTGAATCATTTATTTTATAGTTTGATTATTTTTATCATGATAGCTGATCTAGTTAATAGCTAAATAATAAAATCCCTAATTAACATTAATAATTAATGTGTACATATAATAATTTACATTTAAAAGATCTATAACAATGCCTGATATAATAATTAAATGTTGATAAAAATATGAAATACTTCAAACCTACCTACTGTAAATGTTTTAAATCATAACTAAAAATGTATCAGAATTTTTGAATTGAATTTCTTATTTGATAATATTTACATACTGGTAAAATATATAATTCTGAAAATATTTAATTATAATTTTAATATGTAATTAGCATTGGGCAAAAATCCAAATTAAACCTAAATAGTATTTGACATTATAAATAAATACATATTATATCAATAAAATGTATAGGTATTTCATACAATTTAATATGGTTATATCCAAATCTATGTTTTACAAATTTTAATCGAAATTAACATTTTTTTTCGAATTTGGGTAATGTATATTATAATAATATAATACCTAAGCTTAATTAAAACTAATCATATTGAGAGTTAGTAAATATACGCTGTACATCACAAAGACTTACTAATTTAAAACGGTGGAGTATTGGAATATGTATTACCCTATACACCAGTTCAAATTGGTAAATCCTCGTGGATAACTCTGTACACGCGAATCATTGTTTGTGAAAATACTTACACTCCGACTATCGTCCGACATTGATGTATTTCGTACACTTCAAACGTAGTTAAATCCATGCCGCGGGCTGTAGATAATTCTCAATGACAGAAACGTAACGACGAACAATATTAATGTTGAAATCAAACGTCGACGATTGACAATAGAAATTGTACTTCCCAAACAAGAGTTCGTAAATCGCTCAATCGCCACACCGAATTGTGATGCCTATCATTGTTATTCAGACGCGAGATTCCGCCTAGAGGCCAGGTGCACTCGAATGCTCGATAACAGCAATAAATTAATGTAAAGATAATTAACGCAAAAATGTAAAAAAAAGTATTCGTAGATCCGCACGTTAGGAGTCACCCATATTGGGCCTCGGATACATTGATAATTGATAGTATTTTGTGGTATCGCGAATTAAAACAAAAAAATGAAAATGTGTACAACAATCGTTACAATCCGATCTTCATCTCGCTTCTAACATACGATTGTACAGTGTGGTTCAACACGACAGCGCATTATTATTGTACCCGAGTTGTGGTATCGCGTTAGTTAGTGACCACCGCCTTAGCTGGTTACGATTAGTTAGATAAATATTTAATAATAATAAATATTTCTATTAGGTACCTATTCGATGGTGTCTATTCGATGGTAATTTGATTTAGTTTCCTAAAAATAATATCAATGATCATTATATTCATTACACTCTGTTTCATTGCAGAATTATATTTATGTTATCGTCATAATTTAATATTATAAAAAGAGGCTTAAAAATTATTTAATAGGAACCAAATAAAGTGAACAATATGAGCTTGATAGATTAAATATTTAAATGTATTTAATTTTTCATGAATATGAGTTTATGACTTCAAATACTAACTAATTTCATTATCAATTCGCAAATGAATAGTAAAAATGTTTAAGTTTTGTATAATTCAGAGCTACGCGCCTACGCATTTTCAATATTGAAATGTATCATTATAATAATATTGTCTTATTTTATTTATATCGGTTAAAGTCTTAATGAACTATCTTACGTGTCAAATTAATTGTTTGATTGATTTTTCATTCGTTCATCATACGTTTTTTTTATTTTTATATGTTAACTTAATAGTTAAGTTTTAACAAGTCAGAATTTGGCACTCGAACATAGTTCGATATAATATAATATTATTTTTAATTTTTAAAAACTGTTCTTTTTTTCTAAGTCTTTTTTACCGATTACCCCTTTTGTGAGGCCCTGGGCAAAACTTATTTAACTAATTATTATTATTTAACCTATTATTCACCTATTAAAGGCAAAATATTATCAAAAATGTACGTCCCAATTATTACAATTTTTTTAATTAACTTTAACATATTAATCACTTAAGCCTTTCCAAAACGTTTATTCTAGTTACATCTAAGATTCTAGAATGTTCATTGGAAATAAAAATACATGTATTTTGTTAATGCATTAACAAAATATATCAATTTTAAACTTTTTAAAATGAGACATGTCAAATAAAGTACTATAAAACACAAAATGCTATACCACAAACAAAGTATGGGTTTAAAGATCAGAACAATATTTTATAAAAAAAAATTATAATTTAATAAAAAATACTCTTATTAAAACTATTACGTTCTTGGCTTTACTCTACAGAATCTATAACATTAATTATTAAAAAAAATAATTTGTTTAAAAAGAAATTGGCGTTAGGAAGTGTCTTTCGACCGGCTTAACATACCTTAATATATCAGACTTATACCATGTTTTATTTATGAAAATGTTTGAAAGCGAAATCATTATTTTTAGAGCCAGAAAAAATTATTTAGGTACATTTTTATTGATAACTGCAATGCCATCTCCCTCAAAGGACATCTCATCTCTGTATTTTGGGCTTAAAATACGTTTTGGGTGATCAATTATGGAGCAGTATTTATCGTATAACAACCAAAATGTCATATAACATATTATATAGAGGAGAACAGTATACCTATAAAATATATGTATAGTTCAAGCTGCAATAGCGTTGGATTTTTTCAATATCATTCGTATAAATCAAGTTATATTAGTTGACGAATATTAGTTTTTTCTGTTTTTTGATTTAAGAATTAAAAATTCTACTATACAAAACTAATTTATTTATTTATTAATTTACACTTTATAAATATTTTACAAATTACGATGTTATTACTTTTTAGTTATTATTTACACAATACACAGATCAATGTATTTTGTGTGTACACGATCAGAGGGTATTTAAAATCATTAAACTATAGGTAGGTATTTGACTATAAATCACATTCAATATTATTACTTATCTGCTTGGAACAACAATTAAGAATCTTCGACTTCAAGTGTTGTCGTTATTCCTTATAAATCCTCAAAATAAGTACGTTAAATTGTACGCATAGTAAGCTATCGTAGTATATAGCTATAAGCTATGTATATAGCTGGCACAATTTGTAATCAGACGACTGATGACTAACGGCTGGTACAAAATAATCCACCTGGTATAATAATATTACTATTTGTCAAATTTTTCAGGACATTTTCTATTTAGAACATCTTGGTAGCTAGTGTACCAACGTGATCCACTCCGCTCAACTAAACATTAAATACTTATTATATAGTCTATAGGGCCCGAATTTTTAATGCAGAGTGCATTATCTTCGGAAGTCCCTGCCAATGTTTTTCGAGTACCTATACTAAGTACTAAGTCCATTGCATACATCAGACATCAGAGAATTGAAAACTCAAACTTTTCTTAAGGATTTTTTCAAAAAAAATTCAGATTTGCTGTATTTTAATAATTTATTATAATTTTTTGGTAGTTTTGTTAATTCTTAGTACATAATTATATATTATATACATTTGTAGATTAAACTTAATTATAGTAATTCAAAAATTGTTGTTCAGGCCATTTTTCATATTTTCTTGTTTGATCGATCGTACCTGATATTTTGATTTCGATATGTCGATATGTCGGTACCGCATGTACGAATAAATAAAGTACATCAATAAAATAGTCTTAAACTTGTAAATATGTCTATAATATCAGTTACCCACTTATTAAGCAATTAATTGTTCCTTAAATTATTGTGGAGGTACTTACCTACAACCTACCTAATTAAGTGAAATTATCCATCTATCATATTTATACTCAAGATTAAAACTACGAACAAAGTGCAGTATAAATAACAAACGATTAATATAATACATCAAATAAAGTAAAAATTTAAAAAATATTTATCACCTTCACCTACGAAAGTTGGTTTTCATAATATGACAAATGCCGTACGTAAATTATTAATATTTAGAGGATTTTTTTTTGTTACTTGTGGGTGGTTGTTTGTTTTTGAAAAAAAGTAGGTATATCATACAACTGTCATAGGTGTTTCAAAATACTTCGGCGACTCTGGATACGAGTACGGTTTCGGAGAATGGAAACGCACTATTAATAGACGTGTTATTGTGATTAACAATGTATTTTAATGAACAAGAAATGTGGTAATGGTAAAATAAATACTCGCCCGAAAAATCTTAAAACTCGACACTGGCCGGTGGCCGCTGGTCCCTCTAATAACACATATACATAATTATAAGGCGTTAGCGACGGATGGAACGAACCGACCAGCGAGCTAACGCGATCAGTCAACGGACGGAGGGGAGACCGTGTATGGTCGGCTCAAAGAGTAGCCGTGTTCCGCCGGTGTCTGCACTGCGTCATTTTGTCGTCGCAGAGGGGGCTGTCGACGCGAGAGGGGGAAACCGCCCCCTTCCTCTTCGCCCCGCGACCGCTTCCCTGCGCACGACCACTTCCCTGCGCACGAACGCCACCGGTCGCGCCGAGTTGGCCAACGGCAGCTGGTAGAGGGGAGTAGGGACAGCGCCGCCGCCGCCGCCGCCGCCGAGGGTTTTTCGGTTTTGTGTTTTTTGCACCGTGGTTACGGATAGTATGATACGATCTGACATCTGACGCTTTCCGCGTACACGGGCACCATGTCGCACGGCAATGTTGTTCTCGCAGTGCCGTTCGCATGTTTATGATCCGTGAAAGTTCGTCGTGTTATGTTTTCAATCCGATGGGCTTGTAATATCGAAGAAATCACAAAATGGCGACAAGCGACGACGAACCGATGCACTTGTACGAAGTGTTCCAGAACTGCTTCAACAAGATCGCGAATAAACAACCAGGTTGGTGTCGTTACTTTATTGCCGCAGGGGCTGGAGGTGTAAAGACGTACGGACTCGCTCGCTGGACGTGTTCCGGGCCGTTTTTTATAATTAAACTTTTTGTTTTTTATTTTTATCACCATTACATCGCCCCCCGGCTGTCCGTCGACCGACGCGTTTTTGCACGTCCGCGCGTCGTCGTCGTCGTCGATGGGTCCCGAAATTATTCCCGAATCCGACGCGTTTTGCGGCAACACGACTACGCACGGTCCACGGCACGTCCAGCCCCGAATCACTTTAACCCGTTTATTTATCATTTACTGAGGCTGTGAACGCTGGTCGAACGTATGTTGTATGTTGCGAATATTCGATCCGTCGGTTTCGTATTCACATATTGGTTATGATTACGACGCGTTTGATTGCTCCTATATTGTAATAATGCTGTTCTCGTATTGTCGTTATTTGATTTCCGCGATTATGAGTATACTCTGCGTACACCTACGAATGGTGTAATGGTGAAAACTCATACCTAATATTATTATGTTGTATCTCGCATCATAGTAATTATCATCTAATTATTGCGCTTGAAGTCCATACTTTTTAATTATGAAATCGGTTCACAAACCCTTGCCGATCATATCATTTTTATATTCATTCCCATGGCTTGATATATTTAGCCATGCTCATACCGACATAACCATATTCGTTATTGATTGTGACTTATAGCTACATTCATGTTACCTATGTATACAAATAATATTAGGCAAACCATTTATATTATTAATATTTAATTGTCGCATAAGTAGTTAGGTACATAATATTATTGAAATGTTTAGAAAAAATTGATTAACAACGTCATTAGGTGTTTAAATTTTTGTTGCGTTCCTACTACCTATTTTTTATTGTTTACCTATATTTATTTTAAATTATGTTGTATTGTTAAAGAGTTTTGCAAAATTCATCAGCCTTTAGGTTTTGTGTTTCAAAATACATTTAATTTTACTGCAGTGTTATTATAATTTTACTCACAGTACCTACAATATTGGTAGGTATTGTTATTTTTCTAAAAAACTTTTGCTGAGCATTTTTTAAATATTTTCACCTTTTACAAAAATCAAAAAACCACTTAAAATTGATTTTAATTTCACATTCATTTAATTTATTGAAATATGTTTATCGGTAATCAAACAACTTATAAGTTTGGTTGAGTAAACTTAGCCTTAATAATTTTGAATGTAACTAACGATATCCGGTTTCATGAGAACAATATCTAATTACCTTATTAAATTATTAATTATATACATAAATGTATACAATGTAATGGGTTGGATAATGGATTCATCAATGTTTAATAGCCGATTCAGTTGTTACTACACAATCTTTAATATTATCTTACTATTTACTATCACAGTCAATTTAAAACTGAATTGTTGGTTGATTGACCTATTACGTATAAAGTTTAAATACAAAACTATTATTTTAATGATTTAAATATTAA
The DNA here is from genome assembly GCA_027563435.1 of Nasonovia ribisnigri. Lineage (NCBI taxonomy): Eukaryota > Metazoa > Arthropoda > Insecta > Hemiptera > Aphididae > Nasonovia > Nasonovia ribisnigri. The sequence continues at coordinate 456,250 of JANEHU010000742.1, forward strand.
ATTGTATGTTTATCATTAGAATGTATAATTTGTATCTAGTTTATTAAAATTGCTTATTAATTATACATTGTGTTTTTATTTCTGTTACAGAAAAATCTGGATTTCAGCCACCATATAATATAGAAAATGGAATGGTATGTTACTTTATATCATTATTTGAATATTTGAAATATTTCAGTAATAACTTTTAAATATACTCCACTTTCATGGCTTTACCTTTTTTCCCACTAGTTATAATTACAAATTAATATTATTTGTGAGTTACCTCTAATTTATTTAAAATCTAAGATACTAAATAATATTTTCTTTAATTATTGGTTGGGGTACTTAACTTTATAATTATAATTGACAAATAAATTAGATACAAGAAGATCTGAAGATATAACAATTTTTTTATCGAATATTGTTTTAGGCATATGGTAATAATTTTGCATCTGGCCCTGAAACTTTCAGCCCAGATTCTCCATATTTTCCATTTGGTAATACTCCACGTAAACCTCTTCCAACAACTACTGCTGGTACTGCAGTTAAAAGAAAAAGAGAGGTAATAAATTGTTACATAAGATGTTAATATTTTTTTACCTATTAGGTATTTTTAGTTATAGGTACACATATTAGGTATACATTTTTATATCAACATCTTAATATCATTTCTAACTATTAATAGAAGCTATTAATCTGCTTATACCTACCTTCTATTTATATTTTATATTTATTTGCATGAATATAGTTTATTTTGTTAATCTCATTTATTGGCATTACTTTTATTTGCAAGTTTACTTTTTTATTTCCATTTACGCTTTTTAGTCTAATTGTTTCATAATGTTTACGAAATAAAAATATAAATACCAATTAATTTTCCTTTTATGAAAACCTTCTATATTTAGTCAATTTTATTGTTAGATATGTGGTCATAATATTTATTTATTTCTTAATTAAACTACAAAATATAGATAAGCTTAGTAGTTATTGAAATATTTGTAAATTATTTTTGTTGAAACTTGAAACAAAAACCTAATTTATTATGTTTAAGAATAATTAAGATATGAGTATTCATATTGAACTTGCTTTTTAGGTCTAGTTGTTGTTTAGCTGGTTTATTTTTATTCGTTTATATAATTATTATTATTGCATGTTATGAACTAGTTGATTTGTTTTTGAAATGATTTATTCATATTGTTTGGTCCTATGTTACGAACTTAACTATGAGAGATTAACCAATTTCCACCTAACATTATGACGTTTGGTAGTCGAAAATAGAAGAACACTGTTGTTCTGTGAATCACAAACAATAAATAATAAGTTAAAAATACTTAAAATAATGATTTGAGATAGAGCTGAATTTGTCAGATTATGAAAAGTGTATGAATCATCCCTCTCTACATATTATATAGTACTACACTACTACAGTACTTATATGCGTAGTAAATAAGAATGAATAGCTATACGGAAAAAGTTTTTAAAAAAAATTACACAAATTTGACGAGTTACGATTTGTGTGAAATGTAAACATTTATTATAGGAAAATATTCGTAAGATATGTGAACGTTCAAAACTTTGCTTCCATATGTAGGTAATAAATATATAACACTGCTTTTAAATTTCAAATAATTTTTAAAAGTACCTAAACGATATTTTTAGTACAATACACATTTGTGGGCCGCATTACTTATTACTGATCACCATTTATTACACCTTGTGATAATATTAGATTTAAATGATTTAATTCACCAAATTATAACTTACGCAGTATGGAGATTTCGTAAAAATTAAAATTTTTAAACTGTTTATAAAAGTTGTTAAATTAATCATTTCGTTTTGATAAAAAGTAATTTAAGCATTAAAAAATTCGTCGCACCTTTACTATAGGTAACTACCTAGTAAAAACCTATTCAAGTGAATAATATTTAATTGTTTATAAATTAGATATCGAATTCAAAAGTTGGTTATCAATAGTATCTTCATCAATAATATATGAGTATTTCAAATTGTCTGAGACGACATTTTGTCTCCATCTAACGTTTTCAATAGAACATTTACGTTCATATTTTACTTATCAGATTCAATTTTGTTTTGTTAGTTTTAATAATTAGAGCGAATTGAACAAACTTAAATATGAGATTAACTGTGTTTAAACGTAATTTTTTTACCGTATTTCAATCTATTTTTGAGCATTTAAAAATTTTTAATGTATTAACTACATAATTATAACTTAAAAATTGAAGTATTGTCTCGTAAAAACACAATATATTGTGTAATCTTTAACTTTTTAAGTTTGATTGTTTAGATTATATATATTATTGTATACTCTTTATATTAAAGTTTTCAACCCAAAATTGGAACTGCTGAAGGCAAATGGGGTATATTGGTTGTTTGTTTGCTAGATGACAATAACAAATGCGGGTTTCACATACTCTTAAGCAATTTAAAGTATTATAATATTTGAGATTTTAAGTTTCAAGTACAGTCGTCACTTGATAATTCGAAATTCAGGGAACCAAGCTAAAAGTTTGATTTATAGAGGTTTACCGAGTGTTCGGTAATGAAAATGTTATAATATATACATACATTGTATTTATTATTTATTATTTAATTCATCATACATTTATTTTGACATAAAATAATATATGATATTAAAGTAAATAATTCAATGTAGGTAGTACAATTAATTCTTCACCAGCTTCAGCTGCCGCAATCACTTTCATTTTATCGGCGAGCGACAAACACTTGTACTTTACGGAATCCATATTGAGACTGGCTATGTTTTATTCGATTTAAACAACTGTTTACCTATTGCAGAGGTTTATTTTGGTAAAATTATACGATTTAAGTCGAAAAACCACCGACAGACATTTCGAATTATCTAGGGGACCAAAATACATGTATTTTCTTCTAATTATAGAGGTTTTCTCAGGGGACCAAGCGTTTAGTTCAATGAAAGTAGTTTTTCGAATTATCGGGCGACGACTGTATAAATAAATGAAAATGTTGATTATGTTTTTTTCAATATAGTTCAAATTTAATAAGTTCAACAGTTCACTTTTATAAAAAAAAACTTAAAATTAAAATTGTATTTCCTCTGTTCCGCGATGCCGAAACCAATATAATCTATTTTTACTAATTTTTATTTTTATAAAATCACTCAATATGATGTAAAAGTAGGTGTATTTAACCGTTTACATTGTTTGTTTAATTGTGTAACAATGTAACATAATTATCTTATTTCGTAATTTGTTAAAACTAATAAGTAATAACCTTATAGAAATTGATGTTATATCAAGAATAATAATCAAAAAATGTATATACCTACTTCCGATATATTATTTGTTCAATCATTGCACGTCGATAAAATCATAAATTAACTACAGGTTACTGGGTACAAATTTAAGAAACTATCAGCGCACAATTTGTTTCCTCTATTTAATCCATGTGCATTGTGCACCATAGCAAATTTGAGTTAAGTAGAACTAACTTTGTTTTGTTAGTTTAAGTATTAGAGTGAATTCACTTATCATCAAACTTCGACTTAAAAATATTATCAGTGTTTATTGTACGTTCGCTTTTTTATGATATTTACATTTAAAAACGAGTTATACGCATTTTAAAACTAATAATTTACGTACTCATATAAATTGTAAAAATGCGTAAAAAATCCCATGTTTAAACAGAAGTAATGTTCTGAATTTGAAGTTTGATAATAGGTAAATTCACTCTTAATACTTATGCTATAACAACATATTCTTCCGATATTTTCTTCTTAATTTTGTTGTTTGCCATTTTTCTAAAAACAGGAATTTGTTCTGCTGTGTAGTGGGTGTCGAGTGTACCTACCTATTGTCATTGAGTAGATCACTGTAATTGAAGTGTTTAATTTGAATGAATTCAATGACAAACAATTGTATATGATTAATAACGATTTCGATTGAAAATGGTATTTAGCCTATAATTATGTTTACAAAATAATTCACAATTTCTATAGTATTTTAATTTCAAACCCCTTTAAAAAAGAAATTGTGACTATTTAATTTCCATGTAATTTACATCATTATGTAAGAAAAACGTATAAGAAATCTTGCCTTAAATTTTCATGAATTTTAACAAAAAATGTATCATATCTACATCTAAGTCAAATAAAAACTAAAAAAAAATGGAACTGTCATTGATGGCTTAATTAGAGTCAAAATATTTTTAAATTGTTAATTCTTAAAAATGCATAGTTATATTATATTGATGAACATTTTAAGTACATATACGGTTATTCTTGATTAAAATTACAATAAAAAAACGAAATTGATTTTGTAAAAACTTGTACTTAAATATTTCCGTTCTTCGTAAATTTTTTTTTTCTTAATTGTTATGAACAGTACTGTGTAATTTCTTCTTTTAATCTAAACTAGCTTCAATTTTCAACGAGACTGTAGAATCCTCCATCAAAATCGAACAACAGAGTTGTTTCTCTCCGTATTTAAAATACAAACTTGACCATTAAATATCATATTTTACCGCATCCGTTGAGCATCGTCTATTTATAGCTAGCGCTTATCTGATGGTATCTACCCTTACAAATTAGGTTCTATATAGGAAACAATATGAAAAAAGTCAGGATAAACATTTGCCAATATTATTTGTTTGACGTCATTTAAATTATAAATTATATTCAAAATAATTTATAATTCTTATAGAAAAGGAGGTAATAGTTTAAAATTTAAAATATATCATATCACTCAATTTAATATTTAATTGTATTATTTGCAGAGTATAGACTCGCCACCAGGAGAGCCATCCGAAGTTGAAGTCCCCCATCATTGGGTAAGATTTTATTATTTTAGTTAATTGTTTAAAAATTTGTTACTTGTAGTTTGTGTTTCGATACAAAAACTAAAATAATCGAAAAAAGTAGAACAAAAAAATACACTCCTATCTTCTTTTGGTATATGATAGATATGTAATACAATATAATTTGCTTCTTAGTGTCCCAATATACGTTTTTAATATACCTGGTCTTGCACCTATAATCAAAGATAACTTTAGAGGTTTAAGATTATTTTTTAGTGATTTAAACTACTATATTCCGCGCGCATGTATGCGTAGTGTGCTGTTGTGTCTTAATGTAGAATTGATCACCATTTTGTCTAGTGTTATTCTTTAAGCCTTGCGAAGTTATTGGATTAGTAATTAGTAGAAGTTTGAAATTAATTTTATAAGTTATATTTTATATTTAATTTTTGATATTTAAATAAATATCTTTTATTTTTTGAAATTAAAAGCAATATATTTTAGAAATTTAGAAGTATTATACATTTCTAATAGCTAAAAAAATATACAAAAGGCATATTTTTTCCTTAAGTTATACTTATTTGATCCATTGCCCATTGGTAAGTAATGTTTACAATGTATGGTTCTTCATATTTAACCCAAACAAAGGAAACTAGAAACACTTGTTTTTATTTATACAGCTTAACAAGCACGTACTCTTAGCAATTCCTTTGTTCTAGTTTTTAACATGTACCTAAATAAATAAAATATCCGCAATAATGTGTAATTTAAATGTATACTGGTACAATAGGTAGCTTAGAAATTAAATGTTCCAATACCAACGCTTTTGGTAAAAACAGTTTAATCATTCTTTAATTTTTGTAGAAAATTGTAGTAAATTTCTTAAACCTCGAATAAAATATGTTTCATTACAATTTTTCTAAGATATTATATGCACCCAAAACTAGTCTTAATTATTATTAGAAACCGATCGATTTATGTTTGTATTTATAAATCATAACCTATAGCATTAATTATAAAGTACGAATACAAAATAATATTTACTAAGTTCGAGAATCGAAAAATATTTTGGCCGAATCTCGGATTTATCCATTATATTATTATTTTATAATGTATTCTGTACATTTATTATTATTTTTAGCTAATGACCCATTCCAAATCCTTATATATTTAAAACTCGATATATAAACTACACATAATCGTTATCTAATAAATAATAATATATTAATATATATAATAATATGTTGATTGATATTGGTGCAAGATTTGGTATACGAGAATTATAAACGAAGCCTATACATATTTGTTGTGTCTTTCGGGTTATTAAATCACTTTGGTTTATTATTTATTTAGTATGAGATAAGAGTTATAAATGATTTTTGTTAAAAGTTGTTTAATACGTTATTTATTTGGAATGCCTAGAAATTTAATTATGATAATGTTCTGTTCGTTATTTATAATTTATTACTTGTGAATAATATTTTCATTGATATAGAAATTAATTAAACTTTAATTTGAATGTATTTAGACTTTAGATATTTACTATTTACTAACTTAACCTAACCTATTTACTAATTCTTTGATTAAATAAAAATCGCTTTTCTTTCATTTATAAATTATATTTTTTAAATAGGTATTTAGATTTCCAGTATTCTTGGCAATAAACTTTACAACTCTATATTAATAAAAGATATATTATTTAATTTATAACCAATAAATATTTGTTCTATACGTTATTCACCTAATACGTGTATAATGATTTTTCAATACATGTGCTGGTGGAGATTTGGGCTCATAAAAACCAACTCCGGACTGTCTATTATTTATGGAATTTGTATGATGCTGCGTAACAAATGTTGATTTTAATGTAATTTGTTAAACCTTTTTTTTTTCCACAAATATTCTATAGAATTTGGTCCCCTTTTTCTTTTTGTGCACGGGTTTATCAAAACGTTCCATTTTTTTTGTCCGTCTTTGAAGCGTGCTCACACGTATGTTCGCTTTTCGGCCTCCTCGGCGATGGGGTAGTGCGATATTATTATTATATACGTGTGTTGCAGTAATATAATTTTTGTAGCGCAGCAAGAAAGGACCAGTAGTTCAATAGTTTGAAACATCTGGCAAAGTGGCATCCTATGTAGGTAGGATACACCGTGGCAGCACACAGTCTTCGTTTGTAACTATTCAGACAACACCGCCGTCATGGTGCGTCTACCACTTCCCTCCAGCTCATGCTGGCCCATGACCAATGCCTTGAACGGCAAGGGCTCTTTAGTTTTAATAAACGAAATCTTAATTTTTAACGGCACACCCATTTCATAATGACTTGATGAAAATAAGTTTTTGTATAATAATTTTGTTAATCTTAGAAGAAAAGTATGGTTACTAAGTAATTAGTAGGAAATTAATATAAAGAGACCTTTGTTTAACGAATTATTTGTAATTTTATTAATAATACTGCTTTTAATAGTTAAATCATTGGTTTTTAAAAACACTGCATCAATTGAGATAAAACAGACATTGCTCATGTACGCACGTAATCGTACATATAATACTAGGTGCGAGGTTTGATATGTTATGTATTAAATATCGTTTTATTATAGAATGTGAATAAAAATACAATAATTATTATTAAAAATATTAAAAATAAATTCGATTCTAGGCGTAGTGGTGGATGATCTGTATTGAAAGTTATATATATATGTAGGTATATATACTTGGTATTTATTTATTTGACTGACAGTATTTATTTGAATTTATTATATAATATAGTATAACGTTACATAAACTAGATGTAAAAAGCTTTTATCAGTGAAATCTAGTTTTTGTTTAATAGGGTAAGGAACCCTTGTAAAATTATGTAAGACGAACCTTCATATTATGATGCAGGAAATGATGATCTTGAATATCTGATTTCCATATTAACCATGTTGAGGGGATAGTGTTTTAGTGCCTATACCTACCTACTTGGTTGCCAATGTCTGCTATTAAATTTCATCCCCGTTGTCTGTTCATAAAATACGTATGGCTTTAAAATGGATACTATATTTTATTTAGGAATAGCGTAATGCAAATTTGTATATTATTTTTAAATAGTTCATCATGCTGATTGGATATTTGAAATGTATAGCTTAATTTTCATTACAAGTGATCATTGTTTCAGTAATATTGAAATACACTATTGAAGTTATTGAAATAAAATTAATTTTACGTAATTTGCAGGTGTATACTTATATTAATTATTACATAACTAATTAATATGTAATTACAAAAGATAAAAATGTAATAGTTTTAAGTTAACCTAGTTTTTATACTAGTTATAATATTCTTTGGTCCGTTAGGTATTTTAAATTTTAAATATTATAATTTACTGACGAGTATGGCGGTATTGGTCGAAATGAAGTTATGACATTTTAAGAAATATTTCATCTCAACACGGTTGATCAACAATAGATACTAATGGCATAAAATAGATAGATGCAATTCCGTATTAGACGTGCAGCATATTTTTATACTATATAGGTAGGCACGTAGTATTATTATATCTGTTGCTATCGTTTGCGTTCGTATAACGCTGTCCGGCAAAACGAGTGGTGCCGACTATATACCGCTGAAATATTGTCTTTTATAATAATTTATAGGACGACGATCATCTGTCCGGTGATGTATTCGTTTTTGTCTTGTGACTTACGGCGCCGCGTGTGTGTGTGATATTAATCGAAACATTTATACGGTGTTTGGAATATACAAAAAACGTATTCATTAAACGCGTTATTGTTCGGGAGAAAAAAAAAATTGTTAGCTACGACGATGATTGTGTCGTGTCGTGTGTATTGTTCCTGTGAGACCCGAGCGTACATAACTACATAAGATACATTATGTATTATTATATCTATCGTGTATTATTTTTTTTTTATCCCGCGGCAGTTCTGCTGCAGCAGCAGCAGAGGCGGCAAGCGCACGGAGCTAAGAGGAGAAGCGTCGTCGATGGTTGGCAGCAGTGTTGCGCGAGGGGTCTGTACGCACGACCGTCGTATTACTATAGTGCATATCCTCCGCGTTTTATTGTGCCGTATTACTATATACACGCACGTTGCACGGTATACATATATACACTCTCTATATACGTGCGCCATATACATCATAATATATACAATATTATATATATACACGCACGCGTATGTATATACATAGTAGTATATAGTTTATGCGGCGGCAATGGCACGGGCAGGTGGTAGTGCGGCGGCGGCGGCGGCGGCTACACACTGTACGGCAGCGGCTTAGAGGTGGTGGCGTATACATGTAAATGTATATATATACTATATACGAAGCATACGCACACGTTTGCGTGCGCACTCGTATCGCGTCGTGTGTTCGTACGTAGAGCCTGTTGCTCCTTCGCCGTAACAGCGCGGCCCGCGTTTCAGTGTAACGGCGGCTTTCCGTGACAATGGACACGATGCCGAAGCCGTCCTCCTAGTCTCCGCCCAGCAGTGCGTGGCTTCGCGCGGTGAGTGAGAGCGAGTGAGCAGATAGACGCAGACCGGGGAGACCTCTCGTACGTCGTCGTCACGTGCTGCGTGCGTTGTTTCCGTCGTCGTCGTCGTGCCGCCGCCGTGTCCGTTTGTCGTTTCGCGCGCGCGTGCGTGTGTGTGTGAGAGTTTATCCGACGTGTGCGTGCGCGTGTGTATCGCACAGCGACCATCTGTGCGCGCCCCGTCGTCGACATCATCATCGTCGTCGCGTATTTCGCGTGTGACGGAGGAACAGAAAAAAAATTCGGGCAAAGAGGGTGGTGTTGAATATAACGCAGGCGGCGTAGGAGGAGTAGGGTGACCGTCGTATACGATTTTCGTAGTGCTATTATAATAAAATAATATTATATAGTACGATCACCACCACGACGATCATCGCCAGCCGCCGGCATGCATCACTACCGTACCAGAGAAGACGAGACGCCCTGCGGGGGTGACCCGTATTTCTATCTCAGGCTCTCGGCCAGCACGGCCCCTTACAGCCCCATCAAGCTCGAAGTGGACGTGAAACCAGAAACCCACATGACGCCCGTCGACTGTTTGCAAAACGGTTCCCCGCCTGCCGACTCGGGTTCCGCGGTGATGGATACTGTCGGTGGTTGCGGTAATGCATCCGTCGTGGCGGACATCGGTGGTTGTGGCGGCGTTATCGTGGGCGGCGGTGCCGGTGTCCGTTGCAAAGACGAAGGGGGCGCAACCGGAATCGGTCTGCTGGCCCTCACGCAGCTCGACGGTTACGGCGGCTACAACAATAAGTCGTACTGTCACGCCGACGGCGACGTGGTCGACTTGCAGCTGCATCATGACCGCGTCGGCGGCGACGACGACGTCGACAAAGAGCACAGCAAATATTCGTACGGTCGACTGATATACTCATCGCCCGATGATGATAATGTTTTAAAACATCAGGTATATTCGAAATTATCTTCACTTCTCTATATTTATATCATTGTAATGTGGAGGTACACGGCATGAGGTCGTCGTGTATAACATTCGGACAATAATTACATTATTATATTTTCGTCTCGACCGCTGTCCGCTTTATGCACACGCTGCATTATAATATTCCAGCTTTCTTCGTATAATATATTATTATGTATTTTATGCTTTTCCGAATGTCTTATCATTTATGGTTCAAAATAACAATTTTATATAAAACATCAGCTCCTATTTAAAAAAGACAATTCGTACCTCACTCTTTCTCTGCATACTTTATAAATATATATTATAAAAATAATAAATAGTCAAGCTTATAGTTTGTGGATGGTAGAAGTTTTATAAACAGTTCTTGGAAAATTCTAACGCATTTCAATAAGCTGCACTATATTTTTTATAGTGTAAATATATTAATTCACTACATTAGCATATTTGTACTGCACACAAGACACAACAATAGAGGTATAAAATAATTATCTTATGGTATAATAGCCAAGTTCGAACAATTTTAAGCGTGTTTGTAAAAATAGAGCTTATAACATCACGACTATAATTATCTTGACTTCGTAATACATCGACTGCCGTTTGCATTGTTTTCGTCTGAATAAAAGTTTTTGATACGAATTATGTTTTATTATTCCGTATTCGACGTTTGAAAATGTTTTAAATTTAATAATATAATATGATTTTATATTGTTTATGGTATATTTGTATATTTTTGTATATTTAGCTAAAGTTGTATACTTTGTAGATTATCCCCAGAATAATATAATGTAAATACAAAAAAAATTAAATCACTAGTCGTATAAGTACAGTTTAAATAACAAATTTCTATAAGATAAAATCACACTTTATAAAAAATGTGTATGCTCTCATCAATTTCCTACTGCACTACATTTTATAGGCCCTGTGATTACTTATGTCTTACCCTAACATTCTTTTTCATCATTGCTTCACTATAATATATATATATTATGACATTACATATCGATTTTATTTAAATTAGGTTGATGACTATTCGAACTTGTTTGCGTAATATAAAATATTATAAACACAAATTTATTATATTGTCTATCATAATTTCTATATTGTAGTAGGCGTATATGACCCCTATCATCCGATGTAACTGGTAAAGGATTTGGAACGTCTTGGAATGACTGGGTGTCCGTAATATTATTTTACATGTTAATAACTACATTTTTTAAATTTCGAACATATAAATACGTTTTTAGTCCGAACATACTGAAAATTCACATAGTAAAGGTTTCTTTGATTACATTTAAATATTTTTTATATGTAGAATATAATTTATTGAAATTAAAAATGTTTGGCCTGGTTAGAAAAGTTTAGTAACGTTTTATCGAATTTACACTAGGCAGCAGCAGTTACACTGTATGGAGTAGCTATAAGTAGGTCTTTATTGTTGATTATATTATTTTGTAAGGTGAACCAAACCAGTTGGCAGATGTTATAAAACACACCTGCCTGCATCCTCACAACAATGGTCTCCTACTCACCGCACCTCTAAAGTATAGCTTGATTCTTTTTTTTTCTCCCGTTTTGTCTGTCTAAGCCAACTTAAAATTTAATAAATTTCACATTTTCGTTTTACGCTCATATCACGATTATTATGTATTTGTAGTAGTATGTACACATATTCCATTAGTTTGTTAAACAAATTTGATTAGATTTTTGCAATTTGCAATGTATTACGAGCTTAAACTAAAAACTTGTTTGGATAGTTACCCTACGGAATATTATATACCTAGTTCCTAGTATACCTAATTCTATAAATGATTTGTATTTTAGATTGTTAATCATTGTTTTAATAATCGTACTTCATATTAAAATCTAATTCGACTTTTAACATTCACGATGTATATTTGTGAGGCCACTCGGGCGCGAGTACGCACGAGGACCATAATCCCCCTCCGAATCCATAATAATTATTAATTGTATTATTTTGACACTGTTTATTTTTCTTTGTTGGTTAATTATATTATATTATTATATACGTCATAATATGCACTCCTGAATGCCTTCCAACAAATTGAAATTCTGAATCTATACGATTGCATATAAAAGACTGATCACTTTGTTAAATTGCCAAAACAAATTTTATTTATTAATGTCAGACATGATTATGTTCTGACTATCTCTATGATAATAGATGAACTATTATAAAAAAACTGGAGAAGTCGCTCTACTGTATACTAGATTTCGAGTGTACATCGTCATTGGGTATAGGTCACGTAATAATTAATGTGATCAATTTTAATTCAACGATAAATCATATGTACGAAAAATGATTCTGAGCGGAGGTGGTGTGTCAGACTCTATTTTTAAGGATATTATATTATTAATTATTATAACGTTTTAGGTATAATATTATATTATTGTTATTATAATTTATAAGTCAATACAGTGTATCGTCGAAGAGATTTTTAAATTTTTAAATAGCTGTATTTACAACTTATGAGAAATCGTATTATATATTTTCTAGGATTTTTCAACATTTATAGAAAAAAAATAAGAACATTTAAAATACTTACAAATAGCTTAAAATGAGTTGAAATATTTTGATTATTTAAGAAATAGAGGAATGTTTCATGTTACTACGATTAATAGTTTTTGATAAATAAGGAATAACAAAAATCGTTTGAGGATAAAACGTTATTACCTGTACGTTTTACAAAAAAACGATTTTACTGTATTTTTGATATTTTATTATTGCTGTAACAACAATTTACAAGGAACCTGTATCCGATTTTGAAGCTTTATTTATCACCGTCATTTAATATTATTTTCATCATGTTTAAATAGTTAAAACTTAAAATCTGTATTTATTTATAGGTATAGATAGCTTTCGTGTTTCGCAGTATCGCGCGTCTGTTTGGTTTCAGCCTCTAGGCCATGAACCTCCGGTCGTAGCCCTTGTAAGTCAATGTCTTCGAGACCCCTATAATTGCAGATGGAAATAAATGTTTGCAGTGTAAATCTATAGCACAATTATTTGTTTGTATGTTGAAGGCAGTGAAGGGAAGGGAGTCATATAGCCAATACATTAACACTTATCGGTTTCGCGAGTGAAAGACAAAGATAATATTGGTGTCGTATTTTTAATGTGTATTTAATTAAAATATATCTATATAACGCCTTCAGATATGATATATTTTGTTTATTTAACTTGGTTTTAATATACATATTTTATATTAATAAATGTATTCAACAATAAATACTTGTTTTTTAAATCTCGCAATACCCATCATAATATCATCTCAACGTCACATTAAATATTTTTTTATGCAGTTGTATACTTGAATCACGCTTCATGATAGTCGTATATACAATCTATTAAAGTTGTTTTTTATTTTGGCAATGAACAAGTCGAAAATATTACATTCATAGCTATTAATTTTGTGCAAAAATATTTATGGACTATGGTGTTGGAGGGTTCTTGGCTCTGGAATATACTGTGTATATACATATATTTAACGTAATTTATGAAATATATACGGTCAATGGCGTAAAGTAAATTATATTAAATGGATCAATCTGTGGATTTTCTTACTTCTAGTAATCTAAATATTTTTGATATAATTTTTAAGGGTTTCAAATATTTATATTTATAAAAACTACAGCAGACAAATACAAGTTTAGATGCACAATATAACTAAATATCTTACTAATTGAAAACATATTATATTTAAATATATTAGGTATGTAACTATTGGTCAATTTGAGTAACGTTATCTTAACATATTAATAACTATAATAACTTCCTTTTATGCCTTAACTTTAAATTTAAATAGTTTGGTAAAACTAAAGGTAATGTGTTGCAAAAAAAATACTTTTCATTTTCAAACAAAATGGTACTTTTGTACTATCGCCCAGACACGGGGCGTAGAAGGTGTTAAATGTATTTAAATATAATTTGACTAGCATTATCTTAAAAAGGTAAAATTATATCAAAAAAGATATATTTTGTGTAGGTACTTAATACTTATATTAATATGAACTTGATCAGAATATACGAAATAATAAAGAAATAATATACTTAATAAAATATAAATATACACAGTTAGTTGAACTAATTTAAAATTTGAATCACACATATTTTAAAATTGATGGACAGATCTTCTACATTAAACTTTCTATAATAAGAACGATTCCAAACGAACTTACTGAGTTCCACTACACATATACGGTATATGATATATGTTTAGGTTTTATATATTATTTTAATTTTATATAAATAACAATTTAATTAATTAATAATTATGAAGTGTATTAAATGTAATAAATGTTAAAATTGAATATTAAAAAAATAAATAAAATTAATTGTATTGTAAGATTAAAAATATAATTTACTAATTTACAAGTACCTAAATAATATTTTTCATTTTAAAATAGATAGTGTAATATCTTATACACAAATTAAAATGTTGTTGGGTCAAATTGGATTCAGTAATATAAGTACATTTGCAGATAAAAAAATACTGCTTAACTTTCTTTAATTTATTAAATTGTATGTTTACATATTATTATTTTTTTTTATTATTCGATTAGATAAATTTGTTTAAAATTTAATTTCATACATTAATTTGACAATTCAAAAATAATTAATTGTACTAAAAATTAAATTGAACATGTTTCAAAAAAAAAAAATACAGATTTTTGTTGATAATCATAACAATTAACAATACAATTGTTACAATTAATACAGTTAATTGTATACTTTTGGTTAATACCGAACTTACTTTTGTCTTTAATTTATGTCTATTTTACGAGTTTCTAATAATAATGTGGGTAAATTCGGGGTAAAAATTGAATACAAAATCACACACATATTTATAGACATTGTTTACGACTTCTAAAAAATAATTGATAAAAAAATGTATAGTAAGTATATATTTTTATTTAGCTTTTTTTTAAATCCGTTCACTACAATAAACTGCTGCTGAGCAAAGTACTGGTCTTGGGTAATAAAGTATAATATATATATACAGTATGCACTATCGTCCTGATTAGTTCAATTTAATTTTACGTTATTATAGTGAACCTATTATTTTTATTTTTCCACATACCTTTTTATAATTGTTTTATTAAATAGGTAACTAAAAACTTAATGACAAATTAGGATTTATTGCCTACTTATTTATCAATTACATCCTGCCAACAATTTTAATCGATTGTATTCCAAATGATGGAAATTAAAAAAAAATCAATAACATTTATTTCTAAAACAGTTTATGGCACATTAGCGATCAGTATACATGTATCATGTGAAACGTAGTTTTTAAATCATAAAACACGTCCATTTTTTTATTTATTAGAATATGAACACTGTAATTTATACTTCGTTACCATCGAATTTTATTTCGATTTTGTTCATTAAATTGACCGGAACACGTTTTGAGGATCGTAGCTATCCCATAGATCATATTATATTATGTTTGCCTTAAATAATGACTCTTCCAAGCTTATATATTTGTAATGTTATTCTTATTTACCATTTTTAATCGTATATACATATAATCGCGTAGGGTAATGAACCAAAACGTTGTATATAATATAATATTACATACGTTTCTAAAAGCCTTTCATTGTTATTGGGAAAAAAATTGAAACGTAGAGTTTTTTTTTACAAGTTTAAACAAAATATATATAATACTCAATATAATTAAGTTCATTAATTTGTTGCGTGACACAATATTCATTGTTTGTTACTATTTGAATGCAATCTGTTAATATTTTGGTATTGTGACAGTGAAAAAAAGAAGGAATTAAACGAGTTCAAAACAAGTTTCCATAAAAGAGCTGTGTAGTGTGTACATACGTACGACAATATAATATATTATATCGTTCAATATGTCTTTATTATACTAGTTCTTTATGTTCTTGTTTTCATCATTCATTAGAAAAAGAAATAATCCATTCACGTAAGTCTCCTTGAAGATGCATCTGCCATTGTGGTTATTTTTAACGCATTCAGGGATTCCGTTTCTGTGTATTGTATATAATATATTATTCTCTATTAAGTATGTTATAAGGTCAATCAATGCGAAGAATTGCATTGCGAAACAATTTTCCATTGTCCGAAAGAAAATTTTATAAATTTTTTCTCGTCACCATCAACCTTGTGTATTTTATTGTGTTACTACTTATTATTATATAGATGTTTTCGTGGCGTTTAAATTATTAACATTGTGTGTGCTTATTGTTTCAAAAGATGAAATACCTCCAATTAGGATCCTTAAATTATAGATTATCTTATCATAGTCTATATTTTTAATCGTATAATAACTAATTTTATTTTTGGTGTTTGAAAATGAAGACTGTATTTTAAATTATGACAGTATTATTTTATAGACATTATAATTTATTTTTGTGGTTAACACGTTAACATAATAATGTAATATCTTCTAATGTATACGATACAATTGAATTCTATACCCTAATGGTTAATTGCTTCAACAAGTTATCAATCAATTATTTAAATTTTATCTTAGTAAGAATCGTACATTCTGTTTAACTGCACTTAATCATGTACGTTATAATTCAATAAATAATTCAAATAGAACCCATATAAATTGTTCTTTGGTACAATTTTGTTTTAAGCACTACCTGCTTCTTCTAATCCACAACACGCCATGCTCCTTTTTTAGATAATTATTTAATAACTTCTTATTCTTTTTTATGCTTAGAACTAATAAGTACCTAGTTTTAAAGTAATGGATGTTAAAATTAGAAACCTTATTTTATCATACAACCAATGCAATGGTCATTAAATAATCGAACTATAAACTTGTTTAAATAAAATATTATTTAGTGAATTATAATAGCATACGTACCACCCATAAAATTGTATTCTTCCTAGGTATACTATAATGACTTTAATGTCATAATATTTTTATTTTTTTTTTAATATTAGTTTCTCAAGTTATTTGGTTAATGTAATTTTTTTAATTGAACTTTAGAAATTTAAAGCCTTAGGTTATGAATGAGGTGAAAAGATATAAGAGAAGCCTAAGGCTTTTAATCTATTTTCAACGTTATTTTTTCTTAAGTTCCATGACGTAAAAATATAAAATTGTATACTTTTTTTTTATCTTAAATTAGTACTATTTAAAATTTAATAACTTAACTTTAATAGGTACTATATTCTACTTAGATAATGTAGATTAATTACGAACAATGGGTTTATTAGAACTTATTTCTGTCGATCATATAAACATGATGATTATATTTAATAATCATAGTTTTTAGCATTTAGCAATAATAATTTACATGGACCACTAACATTCATTTTCAATTTCTGTACAATAATCAAAATATTAAAACTTTTTATTTTTTTTTTCTTAACAATAATAGATGTTTTTAATTATTATATTTATTAAATTATATATTTTTGAATATATGAAATGATATTCAATCTTGTTAATGCTGCTGTCAGCATTTGTTTGTTAAATTTATAGGCCAGGAAATTGAATCCCTTTAAAGTTTTATGACTGTTATACTTTACGTATGTGTGCAAGTTCATTCACAAATAAAAGCTAAATGTTTTTTTACCTTGAAGGTTTACGAGTTTACGACTACCCGTTAAGCTTTTAATCTTCCTGTTCTCTATTTTAACGTCATCGTTACGAATTTATAACATTTCAACATTTTTTTTACGAGGTTTGACACCTTAGTGGGATACAGGGATTGGATGAGAAAGAATAAAGACAAACATAATATTACAGATAATGCCATAGAGCCATAAAGCCAAAGCTCATAATATATCATATGATTATATCTATATATTATATTATACGATTCGAATATTTTATTTTGTATAAACTGTGTAACAGTTCCGCAGCAGTGCTATTATAATTAACTCGTTAATACAGAATACTCCTAATCCCTAATACATCGGTCGTACAATTTACGTAAGAGTCTTAAAAATTAAAATATGTATAATATATTAAATTAATCATATTTAAATATATACATATACTCATTCATTTCAAATTTAGTTTTAAGAGGACGCAATTGTTTATTTGTGTTGGTCTCGAACGAGTATCACATGGTAAAATCGTTTTTCCAATGTAAAGTGCAAATCCTAAGTTAAAATTTATTATATCATAATATGGACAATGGACATGTATTATAATTTGTAGAGTAGAACATTATTATAATATCGATTAAATAACATTTAAAATGTTTATAAAACGGATATAAAATATGATGTTGTCGTTCACTGTATATTTTCGAGCAATTTAAACTGGGTGATTTAATCTAGTTGAATTAAGTCATGAGTTTAGCCCCTATAACTTGAAGATAAAAAACTGTACTGCTGTACTCTTTCTTTGTGCCAAACTCGTGGGCAGCAATGTTACAAATAATTTTAACGCATTCATGACAGCACACAAAAATAGGGACGGGTAATCACACCCACGAGAATCAATGCTAATGATTTTAATTTACAATATGTTAGCGATAGAAAATAGAAATTCCTAAAGTAAAAACAAAGCTTATAAATCATATTACAAGACCGTGCTATACCAAGAAATTTTTTTTTTTTTGAGGGGTTTCTGAAATTCTAGATAGGTACACCCTTGATGCACTAATTGCTTATTGGATATTAGGTACTTTATGATCCTTATCTTGTTCATATAGACATGTACTTTTTTTCAAACAATGCAAATACATTTGAAGAAAAAAAATATTTTGTAAAAAGTGAGAAACATACCTCACTAGTTCTAGCACTTAGTTCATAGCTGGTTGTCATGAATAATTTATTATCTATGTCGATTGCCGAGAAACTTTAGTAAAAATAGGTTATTGGTATTAAAGCTATTTGATATAATAGGCCATTGCTTTATGTTAAAATATGGCCGTGTGGTCCGCAGTATAAATATTCTTCTATATAAAATGATAGATTCTGCAATATCACCCACAATAACAGTATAACACCGTACAACATTTAAATTCTATAATACACAATTGTCTTATCAACGCCGGTGCTAGAATCTATAATTATTATCTGCAATCAATTTTAAGGTTATGTTAATACACAAAATAAACCTTTTATAAATACAAATTAATAGTATTATTTTTATATTAATAATATTTGTTACCTACCTATTTCTGTGTACTATATACTGCGGTCCAGACTAATATAAGGGGGTGGAAAATGTGCGCTTATTGCCTATCCCCTCTTACAAAAATGAAACAAGTTTCATATTTTTGAATGACCGTAATTAAAAGCGTACTAGCTTGTGTCAACTCTGATGTTTCCGAGTCCACTGTGGAGTCGCTAAAATAAAATTTTTACAAAAAACACTAAACGACACAATATTATTAGTGATAACTCGCACGACTTGTCAGTAGACGGCACATAACTAAACAACGTCGACACCACCGTATATATATATATAATAATTATAATAAAATGTTATGTGTAGGTCTATATGTTTTTTACCGTCCTGCAGAGAACAATTGGGTATGGTTTAACGAAATAGATAACCGCGGTGTAGAGTCCTGGCCACGATTCAAAAGTGTTGTCACGCGGTTTTGTTGGAGTTTTTTTTTTAAAGAAACGATTTAATCTATTGAAAATTTAATTAAAACAAAAATGTTTAACGCGATTATATTGTTATTTAGTTCGTATAATATCATAATATATATATTATATTATACAGGTACCTATAGGTTTTCTCGAGGCAGCGAAGAATAATCCTATAAATAGATTCATGTGATAAAATTCCGATAACGATAATGCTCTCGAGTCTCGACTATATAGGAGATACGTACTTACGAGTCTCGTACCTATTACGGGTTCACAGCAGTTTCACTTCAACAAAGCAAATTTATGTGTGCTGTGGTGGCGAGGAAAACATACCCTTCGTCGTGTGGGCAGTGGTGTGTGCTCGAGAGACGTGTCTCATTAAAAGTTTATTCGTATATTATATCACCGTCAACATACATATTACATATTATTATATCGTATAGTATTTGTATTATACAAGCAGTATTTTTTCTCCTTAAGTATTATTATTTGTGTGTACCTATGCATTCAGGAATTCGGACTACCGGGGATTATGTAGTTTTTTTTGTTCATGGCAACGCGATAATGGTTATATCGTAAAACGCAGTTTTCAAATCGCATTTTTGTAATTGGAAAATTCATACTATTTGGCTGAGCGAAATTAACTTTTTTTTCTTCCTAAATATTCGGTGATTTTCCATCTGACACAATAAGTGAATGCAAACCATACAGGTTTTTTTTACTGCTAATCCGGCCGGTTAATCGAATCGCTCGAGCTTACTCCGCCGTCCGCGCTTTTATCCGCATAATAATAATTGTTTCCGAAATTGCGCATACGATTTACTGTGACTTACTGCTGACGTTTTTGGATTTCAGCCTTGTGTTATTTATCAAGGTTGTTTCGGTACTGTTTGGTTTTTCCGTGTATACCATACCATATAATGTTTGCTATGCCTATATTTTTCTCAATCGGTCTATTAGAAGTACAAGTAGTAGATATATTTAATCGAGTAGATATTATGTGAAACTTTAAATCCACAGCCTTGAAAATATAATATGTATAATGTAGCCTCCGTCTGAACCGTAAGTGACCAAGTCGCAGACAGACGCGTGAATAACTGTTGAGTCTCGTGTAACTACACGATTATAATTGTTGATAATAGTGTTAGGTACGCATTTATAATATACATTTTTGGTATTATAGTATTAGTGTGTGATAAAATATATATTTTTCGATCTCTATTTCCTATTACCGGAAACCAGATCGATCAATCTTTGCCTTTACAAATATATTATGTTTATGGTCAGTTTCAAAGCCATCCTTGTAACATTTTTAATAATAAATTATAGGTTATCTATACTATATTTAACACTATAATAACACTTATTATTTCTCGTGAAAATAGTCTATAATTGTGTATTAATAATTTTCCTAGTTAAATAATATTAATTATATTACATTATTACCTATGTACTTATCATTATTTCTTACTAAATCTTGATTTGAATATTTATGTTTCAGTATGGTGGTGATGAATTTACACCAGACCCAGCTAGATTTGCTGCTCAAAAACCTGGTTCATCTGTGTACAATGCTGATTCTTATTACTTGGGTAATTGGTGTAATTTATATAAATTAAAAAAATGAAAAAAAATTATTGAGTTCATTGTGTAATAATTTTTTTGTATGGATATCTACAATCTGTAGACGGCACTGGAAATAATAGCGATGTTTGGACAACTAGTGCTACTGCTCAACTTCAGTCTCCTACAACGTATACAACATATACCAACCCACCCAATTCGTTGCTGACCACGTCTCCAAACATGACGCCAAACAATTTTCCGCCAACAAATACTATGCTTACACCAGAAAATTTGGTGAGAATATATCATTAATTTTTAGTCACTTATAAGGGCTGAAGCTAACAATAAAACATTAAATTTGGAATAATTCTAATTTAACGGGAGGTCATTTGAGCTTTATTAATGTGTATATTGCTGCGAACTACACTATACAAACAAATTCCCCTTCAATGGTAACATCAAATTAATACATAAAAAAAACAACATGAATACAACGTAAACAATATTCAGATACCATTGTATGTAGCCATTCTTATTTAAATATGTTTTATGTTGTACAATACAACAATAATTTTAAATTGTTAACTTTTGCTTTTAAAAATTTCCTTTTAACTAAATTTGAATTTTTAGTAAAATTTATCTTTGATATAGAAAAATTGAATAATAGTTGGTGTAATTTTTAGTGTTATAAATATTGATTTTATTGTAGTTGTAGAAATAGTAAATCATTTAATAAATATATTTATTAAGACATTTTCTGATGAATATCCTTAGTTAAATCACTTAAATGTATTCTAATTTTTATTAAGATATATAATTTATTTACATTTTAAAAACCAAATACTTTTAGAGACATCAATTATTTTTTTGTTATTTCTTATATTTTGTGGTTAAAACATTTTGTATAACACAATATAACATAAATTTATATATTTTGTTATTTTTTTTGTTGCATTGTTTGATTTTTGTACTATTTTTCAGTATTTTATTTTGGTCGTAATGTTAATAATTAAAAAGCTGGTAACACTTTATCAAAATATTAAATTTAATATTATTTTAGATAATTATATAACAGCCTTACAAAAACGTTAATAATTCTTAAATAGGTAAAAAAATTTATTACATAAATTATTGAACTATATTTTTATAAAAAAAATATTTTATCTTATTTGTACTTTTACATTTTTAAATTTATTTATCTATTTCATATTTTTGTTCTTAAGGTTAGCTATAATAATTTATTTTTGTGTTTAAACTACACAAAAGCATATTATGCAGATTTAAATGTTTAAATACCAACTCTAAATTAGCATTAGCATAAAACATTACAAGGTTCTAAAATGTAGCGTCATGAAACAAAAAAAAGACAATTTAGTTTATAATAATGCATGACTAAAATAGTTGGTTTTAAAAACAAATGAAATTGTTCTAATTTCAGTATGGCATTTAAAGTATCTATATGAAATCCCCAATTCTAAATTAAATTGTATGATTGTAACAATATATCTGTATTATAGATTATATATTAAAAAGAAACCCTTACACATATCCACAAAAAAAACTCTCGCCCTTCCTAACATTTTATTTAAAAAAATTCAATATTATACTATTTAGATTTGAATATAGGACTTCTTTATGTAAGATTTTAAATAAAACATTAATTTTTACATATTTATTAAAAAATAAATCACGCTTTTATAAAAATGTATTTTTTAATTAGTTTAATTTAATAAAATGTTTTCAGGTTAATATTTTTTAGTTAAAAATAACTTAAATAATGAAATTTTTAATAAAATGTATAAAACATATATTAACCTTTTGTTTATCTAATAATTTTTATACACTTTTAAGCTAAAATCACATTTTATCTTAAACAATTGTTATCATTTATTTCAATATACTTTTAACTATTAATTAATCAATTAACTTTTAATTAGTTATAATTTGCTCGACCTTATTAATATAAAAGAATAAATTATGTTTTAATTTTACTATTCATTACAATATCATATAATTTTCAAAATCCTATAATAGTCAAATAAAGATAACTACAGTTCAATAATGTTTTTGTATTAAACTTGTACATGAGCTATATTTTATATTTTCTTTAATTTTTTTTTTTATACATTTGAGTCATAAGCTTAGTGATAATAAATGTTTATTTTTCACAGGGCTATAATACTATTGGTCCAAATGCTAGTATACCTCCTAGTGGTGTTTCTCCTGCTACAGATGGCCTAGGCACTTCCCCTCTACCACCTATGTCAAGTTTGCGTGGAGCTCCTCCTTCTGCACCAAGTCCAATTGCAGTTACCCCTAGCTCAATGATGTACCCAGGACATAACAGTCCCACTATTCAATCTCCCGGGGATACACTTGGCAAAACTTTAGCATCAGTACGATAAATTTATTTACTTATTTGCTTTATTTTAATATACATAATTAACCTACATATTATATATATAAATATTAAAAACGCTGGGATATTATTAAGGTATGCTTAAATAGTTACCATTGAAGGCTTTGTTGCTTTTATTAACAAATAACACTAACAAAAATGTTTGCGATTTATTATACATTTCTTATAATAATTGTTAGGTTTAATAGGGACTATATTTTTATTCAATGTGAGAAATACCTGAATCCTATCCTTGACATTTTATACACCCCTTTGTGGTACCATTACAGTATTCTGGACCTACGTCAGTGGTTAAGAATTATTTCAAAATTAATTTGTTGAAAAAAAAAAATTTCTTAAGATACAACAATGTGTTGTAGATATATCCCACTGACCAGAGTGTCAGCAGTTACAGTTCAAATCCATCTACACCTGTAAGTTCACCACCACCTTTGGCACCTTTAGCGCCTGCAAACAGTGCCGGATCTTGGACCCCTGGCGTAGTACCACCTCATCCTGGATCTCCTCATTTTCCTACTGACCATCGCACTATTCATTTGGTATGTAATATTCTAACATTTCTAACATTTAAATATAATAGCTACAATTAGTACTAACATTAATTGCTTGAATGTGGGTTGGTGTAAATTCTTGTATTATTTCTTTTTCAATGTAGTGTTTTCACAAGTACATTTCCTCTTTTTATTATAGGGTAGTCGTATGGAAGAAAGACTGGACGATGCCATAAATGTTCTACGAAATCATGCTGAAAGTCAGGCTTTAAGTTTAGCTGGTGTTCAACATTCCGCTTCAGGCATTGTACCATTGTATCATCAACATCTAGTAAGTTACTTTATTTTTAAGTTTTTTGTTTTTCTAAAGCTTTTATATGTTTTACTTTATTTTTATAACTTATTGTTTTGTTTTTAGGGAAGTCCCCATTCAGCAACTGCTACAGTTGGAGGTGTTCCAAGTACTTACCAAACACTTTCAACATGTCAAGACAGTGATGGGCCAATTAAAATTGAAAGACTAAGCAATATCAGTATGTATTCATTGAATAAAATAATTTTTTTACAAATCCTATCTATATTTTTAATTGTTCAATCTAATTGTTGTTTTCTTTTTATTGTAGAAAAACGGAAAGAACCTCCAGATAGTTCAGATACCAAGCCTACTAGCAGTGATCACTTGTTAGTAAATAACATCGTTAATGCCAATTCACCCCCAAACCATTCGCCTATAAATAAAAATTCAAAACGACCCCGTCGATAGTAAGTTTAATGTGCAATTTTTCCCCCTTTTGTTCTCAAAGACACATTAACTTAACTTAACTTCAGATTTTTGTTTCGTAGAGGTGTCTCAGGTGTTTGATTATCAGAGCCTCAAACGAACAAATATCCATCTAAATTAAATCTAATATATAAATTTCCTCCTAAATATTTAAAATTTCGCGAGTTAATTTTTATAAATTTGTCATTTAGTTTAGGTAAATTTACACACGACTATTTTACTAGTTATTCATGACAATTATAATGTAAATTGAATATAAATTATCCAGCAACGCGGTAGTGTCGCAAAGCTACGTAAAAAAATAGATGTGTAGCGTGAGTATGAATGTAACCAAACTTGTATACCTATTCAAATGAAAATAGAAATCATATATCTCTGTATTGTAATTTTTGTGTTCAGTTGACATAAAATACTGGCACACCTCTATTGGACCTTATCTACACGCTTGATTCATAAAGATAATTAAATAAGATATTGACTTATGTTGTGACTGTTATTTTAGTTGTTCTAGTGCTGATGAAGATAATGAAGATCCATCAACTAAAGCACACAGAGAAAAAGAACGCAGACAAGCCAATAATGTCCGTGAAAGGTAAGCTTCTAAATAATTTAATTTTATAAAATATAATTAAATAGTTTTCGACTATAAAGTAAAATTAAATGTAAAACATCACAATTGTTAACATTTTTTGATTCAATATCTACTAATATTGTTAATTTAAAATTTTAAAACTTATTATAATTATGTTTGTATAATGTTGGAAAATAATATACACTTTTTCCACATTAAACTATACCCGCCACGGAATAAGATCATGATAGGGCGGCGGAACGTTTTGCGTCCGTTTCGCGCAGCCGATTTTTGATTGGTTTCTCAAAACATATGCTAACGATTATACAGCGCTGTTGTAAATATCAAGTGATGTGAGTTGTGTT
Source organism: Nasonovia ribisnigri (assembly GCA_027563435.1). Classification (NCBI taxonomy): domain Eukaryota; kingdom Metazoa; phylum Arthropoda; class Insecta; order Hemiptera; family Aphididae; genus Nasonovia; species Nasonovia ribisnigri. The sequence continues at coordinate 482,243 of JANEHU010000742.1, forward strand.
GTTTTATTATTACGTACACGACTCTGTTCCGTATGCAAAAGTGGGAGTGGTCGCAAGGACGAGCTGTGCAGTGGATAAAGTTGTTTTGAATGCGCGACCAATCATGATCCTATTCCGCGGCCAGTATACATAATATATATATTAAACTTAAATTCTTTGAACATTAAAATATGAACAGTTAACTTTTAAGTTATAACATAAGTTTGAAACTAATGTTAACTGTGATGTTTTGTATTGCTGTTGTACAAGTGTGGACGAAGAGAGTGATTTACCTGAATTAAAAATTCAACGAGAAAAGGAGCGCCGTCAAGCAAATAATGCTCGAGAAAGGTGAGCTTTTTTGCCTGCAACTTAATGTGCAGCTCTTGGCTCCTTTTTTATATTATGTTAATATTATGGTTTAATTTTAAATTTATTAATAACTATGTGGTTATATTTACATTTAATATTGAATACTGAAATTAAATAACTATAAAATATTGTTCACTCAAATCAGTGATCAAACCTTCATTTGAACTCAGTCTATGCCCCTTGTACACAGCTATGATCACCTGAAATGTAAAATGAGTTCCAAAGAACTTGTCTAAAATCCAAGTGTTTTATTTTTATATTAATGATTTTTTCCTAATGTATTTTTTAATAGTCGTTATAAAAATAATATTATATTCTTTTTCCTTATTTTTAATGTTAATAAACATAATAATAATTTTATATTTAATAATGTATCCTTCAACTAAACTTGTGAGGAACAAGGTTTTTAAAGAATTCATGGGATACCTTTTGTAGTGATAATTTATTTTATATATTCAATGTTTTATTTTCAGAATTCGAATTCGTGACATTAATGAAGCATTAAAAGAACTTGGCAGGATGTGTATGACACACCTAAAAACCGATAAACCTCAAACTAAACTGGGTATTCTCAACATGGCTGTTGAGGTCATCATGTCATTGGAGCAACAAGTTCGAGGTAAATTATTGGTTCTTATAATAATTGTAATTATTTTGAAATCATGTTTAATAATTTTTTCAGAGAGAAATCTTAATCCTAAAGCTGCTTGTCTGAAGAGGAGGGAAGAAGAAAAGGCCGAAGACAATGTTGGACCAAAATTGGGACATCATTTATCGGTAGCACAACACATGGTTGTCCAAGCTCCACATTTTCCACCCATGACTTTGGTAAGTTTATTTCTTATGAAAGTTAGTTATTCAATTGTTCAATAATTGAAGAAATAGCAGTTTTAAATTGAATTCTTTTATAGCCAAATAATCAAGCAGGCTTGCCTCATAATGGACCTCAGTAGCAATGAAGTACAACTTCACCTCAAATATTATGCTCCTAAGTGATCTGGAGGTGATGGCATTAGTTTGTCCTTACATTAAATCTCCGTTGAAATATTGCCAAGTATATTATATTAGTGATATTTTTTTTTCGTATGACATTGTTTTTTTTATATATACTTGCAACATAAATGATTTTTTTTTGCCCTTTGTGAATAATACAAGCTAAGCCCGAAGTTTTAATAGACATTTAGATTATATATTTTAAATGTAAGACTGAATTCAGAGTATTTATCAGAGTATAAACGTACAATATTCAAATATTTTTGCTCTTAATATATATATATATATTATTCGCACATAAATTTTCATTTTTATCCTGAATTCAGTCTAAAATCCATACTTAATTCATACACTGGAAATGTCTTAAATTTCCCAATCCCTTTTCCAATATTAGATTTGTTAATTTAAAACCAGTAAATAAATCATAATCATGCCCAACAAATAATTGCAGTAAGTAAAAATTTGAACACAAAACATGAGCCCAAATTTCTTTTGTAACTATTATCTTTTATGTTGTATTTTAATTACATTTTATTATTGTTTTTACAATTGTTATCATTGGCGCAACTTATTTAAAAAACTAACATAATAAGCTCTTCTAGGTTAAAGCCTTTTACATTCCTAAAATATTCTTTACTAAATAATTATATACATATATATTATTTTTTATAACTATGAACTGCTCTTATCTGTTTAAAAATAACGACTCGTTCATGTATATAATATATAAATACACTATATTTTGACCATGTGTGTTTGGCTTGAATCAAAAAAAAAACATGGTAAAAAATAGTAATGTGGGAGGGTTCAATGTCTCACATTTAACATAAATACTTGATAAATTAAAAAAATTTTAACTGTTGACTTTCCAAATGAAATTTGATTGCCTGTATAATATATTATGTTAGTTTACCATTATCTTAAAGAGCTATATAAGTAGTGAATATTACACAATGTTGAGCATTGGAAAATAACTCCACTAAGTTGTGCTAATGATTATTATAAAATAATATTCAAGTTACCGGTTACTTCTTAAGTTTCGAGGGTTACAAATATATTCTTAATTAGTTAGTAGCAACTTAAATTAATCTTAAAATATTAACTTCTTTGCTTAGACTCATTCTGTCTTCACTGTCATTACAAATGGTATGATTATGTATGGTTTATTGAAAGTTGATTTATACAGTTATTGAGTAATGTATTTAATAAAGGTTTTTTTATACACATGATTTTTATTCATGTAATAAATACCAAATAAATTTTTTTTAGTATATTAGAAGAAAAATGTATGTGTTAAAGCTTTAATTTTTTTTTCTCATCATTGTTTATTAAATATATTTTTTTTTTGACAGATTAATATTTTTTTTAATATAACTATATATATAAATTTGCATTTCTTAGAGAAAAACAATTAATTTCATTACGTTTGCGCCAGTATTAATTTTACAATCAAAAGTATTATTACATTTTGAATCACATATTTCTACAAACATATTTTGTAAATTTATTGTAAAAACCGTTTCCTAATAAGAAAAATCTCCATAATAATAATTTTTTTATTTTAATTTTAATTTTAGGTTATTTTAATTTTTACATTTAGAAAAACTTAAGTTTATATAATTTTTTTAAGTGCTAAATTGTACCTTTAGATTATTATTCATTCGTTACTTGCTGCAATTTTAATATTTGTTCAGAATATAACAATAATGGTACCTATATAATTATGAAAATATCAATTATCAATCAAATTCACTGTTTACAATAAATTATTCAAGTATATTTAACATATTATGAGTGTAAATAAACATATGGTATGAACAATTGTTAGTGGTCAAAGTTGGTTAAAATAATATTTAAATAACAAGATTATTATCACATTCTCAAAATAACAACCCCTTAAAGTGAAAAGTTTTAATACCTAGTACTTAGCATTCAGCTGTACAAAAACTAAACATAGTGAAACAAGATGAGTTAGTTTTTTAAATTCAAATAAGATTAGGTGATAATAAATATTCAATTAATAGTGACTTGCCTAAAAGAAGGATAAAAAGTTTTGGAATGAATTCCTCTCACCTTCTTCTTCTTTGACCACTTGTTATTATTTAATACTGTTACAAATTTTATGTTTTATGGTTTTAGTTACAGACAAAAGATAAATATACTATGGTTTTCTTACAACTAAATATTTAGGGCCCACTATAATTATAAACAGTTATTTTCCAAAAATTTCAATATATGGCTCAAAAATTGATCCTGATTTGTTTGAAATGTATAAACATATTTACATTAATAATGATATTCTTCACAAAAACTCTTAGCTACCAAGTTTTTTACTTTACATTCTTAAAAATTGTTTTTCAGTTATCACTGTCTACTATTGGCACGGCAACATTTTTATTTTGACCTGATAAAAGCATTTACTGTTGTGTTAATCGTTACTACTTGTCATAGTTATAACTAAATTATTATAGTTTATTCTATAAACTTGATCACCTATTCGCCATTACCTACCCATCACTTCTCAAAACTTTCAATTATCCACTTCGCACATCACACTACTAAAGTGAGACGTAAGTTAGGCCATATACCTATTGTCTGTATCTATCAACCATATACCTCATATTTGTTTGAAGATAAATTTTGTATTTATGTTTAAAATACAACTTTTATATGTGTTTATTTATTTATAATAATAAATTTCAACAAGTATGAAAATGTATTTACATTAATAATTTAAATATATTAAATATTAATTACATACTATGTATATCATGTACTATAGCTAATCCTGTCCCATGTATACAGATGTGGTAAAATATAAATATGTGTACTTAATAAATATATTCTAATTATTGTATTATATCAATCCCACATAAATTAAGTTCATCTAAGACATGTTTTAGTGGTACATGTTGTACAAAATATGATGCTGCACTCGAAGTAAAATAACTAGTCAAAATATTATGTACAAGTTAATTCATACTTAATCTATAGTTTCATAATTATTGTTCTCAATTTTAAAACAAATAAGCTTTGATACAAAGCAATATGTCTAACTTTTGTATTTAGCACAATATTTTAAAACAAATGATAATGCCAAATATAACCAGGCAATTTTTTTATGGAATTTTAAATATATTTATAGTCATAACTGTTGCTAATCCATCAATATTGTTAAATTAAATTTTATTTTAATTATTTCATGTACTATTAACAAAATTTCGTCCAATACCTTCTAATTCAATTGTACAGACTTTTACTGAGTGCAGTGTTATATAGTATGTATTATTACTTTCAGACCTTGGATATATTTAAAATAATTTTTAACTGAAATTCATTTTTTGTTTTAATTTTTATTAATTTTTAGTTCTTGTATTATATTATTAATTCTATACATAAACTTATATTTTAATATAGTTTTAATAAAACCAGACATTTTTTCTTCCAAAATAATTGAATGTTTTTTTTATAGAATTAATATTTTTGAGACTTTGGAAGTAAAAAATGTTTGGTATTATAATGTAGATTATAATAACTTTTAATTTGTAAGAAAAATGACTGGAGTTATTCTGTATCATTATTTTAATCTACATAATTTATACCTATATTAAAATTCCCCATTATTGTTATTACATTATTATTGATTTTTTTTTTTTTGTAAAATTAGACTTGAAATAATAAACATGCTGAAATATACATATACTGATATAAATATGTACACATACATACATTTATATATGTGTATACATCATATTTATGTATTAAGATTTTAGTAAACTATTTGTTAGGTATAAATGTATATGTTATGATGCCATAATTTGTATTCTTTTCTTATTGAAACTCAAAAAATAATTATACATTTTTTTTTTTATTATTATTATTATTACTATTATTACTATCATTAATTTATATATTTTGTCATTCTTTAGTATATTAATTAAAATTAATTTTGTTTTATTTTACGTTTAACTTTTAAAAAATGAACATCACTTTTAACATCACCACAACAACAATGAAAGATTGTCATCTATAATATTAATGTCCGTGGTTTACTGTACATATAGGCTATATTATTTATATGTTAATTTTTGTAACATTTGATTGAGAATATAAGTTTAATAATATGTATAATATTATTAGTATAAGAGGCACTTGAGTATCCTGTATATTTCACAAACCAATTTACACCTTTTAAATATTATATTTATATCCTATAAATTTATTTTTATCTGCCTATTCTTGTATTTCCCGTTGAGTAATTGTACTTATATAATTTTATTCATTACGTACAATTTCATTTTTTTAAATCCTATTTATTTTGGTTTTATAATGAATTATGATTATCATAAAAGTCTTTACATCAGGGATAATAGAACATTATAGTACATTATAATACATAGTTTTGTAGCGCGGTGCGTACACTCAACTGCGGAAACGCTCTGAGTGTACGTATTTGCTGGCGTTGCTAGTTCCCGGATGGGTGACCACCCGGTATTTTTAGCAACAAATCCTTGGCACACATACAAAAACATGTTTCAACTAACGGTTCTTCCCCCTACAAAAAAGACCTACAAACAAAAACAGCTATAGTTGCCGGGCTGAAGCTCAATAAAAAAAAAAAAAAAAGTACATAGTTATAGTTACAGTTATGATCTGCAGATATTTAAGTATAAGTAAATATAGATAGTTACTTATTATAAACTATCATACTGTAGATAGAAAATTTTTCATTAATTATTATAAATTAATAGTATTTACCCTGGTATGGCATTTTATAGGGATCTGCTTGGAGGACTTTTGGAAAGAAATAATACTGATAGAAATTCAATAGTGCTTTATAACAATCTTAATCATCTAAGTTAAGATTGACCAACTTATAAAGGATGACCCTAATTAGCATTCCAGTCTGTATAGAATGTGTAATTAGCTTATGCATTTATTTATACTTGGATATCTTTAAGAATATTATTGACGTAAAGGAGTACAAACAAGTTTTTTATAAACTTAAATTGACAAAAAACTTATTTGCACTCCTTTACGTCAGAATATAGAGTATAAGGATATCATTGTTAGTTGTTACCAATATTGTTCATTGGAAATTATTTAGCCCACCATTTCCATTATGAAAAAGCTATCCAATAGCTTAATCAAATAAAAGCTTGATAAGTTAAGTTTCAATATTATTTATATTAACTGTACGTGTAAGTAGCAAAATTAAATACCTATCAGATTATACTACTGTAAATAGAACAACGAGGTAGGTTTCAATTTTTTTAGAGCTAGTCCTGGAAATTAGTCTAATCTAATACACAATTTTAATACTGTCTTAATTTCCTCAACTTGTATAGGTTAATCATCAGTCTTATATTTATTTACTTTCAAAATTAAATTCAATAATCTATAAAATATCATTAATTTAACCTAAATATCAAAAATTGAATACCTTTGTATAATACCTATGATATTTATTATATTATCATAATTTAAGTCTCCTAAATTGGGGTAATCGGGTCAAAAAATTTTGTGATTGTGACATGATAATAACAGAGTATAATAATAATATTATTATTAGTGGTATAGGTATTTGAAGATATTTTTAGTGTACATATTTAAAAAATTGGGTAAGATAAACTAACTCAATAGGTCCCTTTTTTTAAAAATTAATATTAACAGTCTGCCAAACTACAATAAATACCTTTGATATAAGTATACTACAAATCTATACAAAAAAAGAAATATATAGAAAAATTAATAGACATAAGAGTAATATAAACAGAAAGGGGTCCATACAATGATAGAATCTTCTAATGTAATATTATGTTATAAATTACCTAGGTTAAATTTGGTTAGTAAAGTTTTAAGGGATCACAATTTCTTCTAAATTTTAAACTAAAAAGATTATAAAAAAATAATTGTTTATATATCTTTTAGATTTGGTTACTGTATGAACTACTTACGAGAAACGTCGTGTTAAATTTTCAAACCTTAGCTATTTAAATGTTAAGTTACAAAATAATTTGAAAACTTTTTGGTTGCCCTTGGTTACCTAGGTATTTAGGTTGATGAGGTAAAAGCATGCATCAAATGATCCCGTTTTCATAGCCTCAATTAAAGAAACGGCTTGTATTATAAAAGTTAAAATCAATTTTATGTTTGTAGCTTATAACTACCTACTTAAAAACTATTCGATTGATTTGCAAAAATCTCAGAGATTGTATACAGGGATATCAGAAAAGTTTAAAAAATAGTTTAAACTATACTCCAAAAAATATACCAAGTGCTAAATTCAATTAGTAACTTGTAGTTTCCCATCAAGGTCGAATTATTTCACAAAACTAGTAGCTGACACCAATTTACACATAAACTGAGGTACATTAAAACAGGGATACACCTATATAAAATAACAGTATAGCACTGTAATTTATGTTTGCTCATTTTTTGCCGGGCGAAGTCAGGGTTTAAGCTAGTTTGTTTATAAAAAGGTTGGCAAGTGGGTGTCATTCTACTATACAAGTTACAAGTTGGCGGGATTGAAAAAAAAATACGTTTTAGACCTTTTTGATATTTTTTGTTTCTCATCTTAATGAAGCCCTAAGAATTATAAATTATAATACACCATATAACGTCATTGTGTTATTATTATTTTTTATAAATTATTAGGTCTTCCTTACGGGACACAATTTTTAAAACTTATTTTTTATTCATACTTATGTAGTTTCTGACACTGAGAACGTAGGCGTAATCAAAACATGGGGGAGGTCGTAATTAATTCAGTCATGGAGTCTTGTCTAAAAATGCACAATTTTTTTTTATGCCATAATTTTTCATTTTTGAATCGTTGAAATTGTTAATTTTCAACAAATTCAAAATGTTGGCAAGTGGGTGTCGCTCTGCTGTGTATAGTAGGTTGCAAGTAGGTCACGATGTTTGAATTCAAAGATAATTGATATAATATAGCATTTTATAGAAAAAACGATTCTGATCGAAGGTTGTCAGTCATATTACTATTATATTTGATTATGTTATTGTGAATTATGTAATTTAGCGATGAATGTATTGATTTTACAATGATGTGTGTTTTATTTTTTATTTTTTTATTTTTAGATTCTGAGCAGACGATGAATGTATTAGTTTACAATGATGTGTGTTTTTATTTTTTTTATTTTTATTTATTTTTTATTTTTATTTTTGTGTCTGTCATCACGTTTTAGGACAGTATAAATGCTTCGATTTCTTCAATAGTACCTTTTCTGATAGGAAAGTGAATCTAGTTGGTACTTTGGGGGGTCAAAAGTCAAAATTTCCCAGTAGTTTTCATGAGCGCCTGGAAAAACAAATGAAAAATTATGGAAAAACGGGAATTTTTACGGAAAACCAATTTTCGACAAAATCGATTTTGGTTTTTGAAGTAACTCTAAAAGAAATGACAGTATATACATGAAATTTTGACCAGATGTTTATATTAGCATTTTTAAAATATTCTTACTTATTTTAAGCTATTAACGGACATTTTCAGTTTCCAATTTTTTTAGTTTTTTTTTCTATAAATGTCAATAAAATTTTATTTGTTGGGTAAAAAATCTTGAAAATTTAATAGTAGGCTTCTAATGTATAGTTTAAAGGCAGATGAAAAATATTAAAAATCTGTAGTCACAATTTTTTTTTATAGGTAATCAAAGTTCAAATTTTGACAAAATACGTAAAAATGACGAAAATGTGCAATTTATTTTGAGTTAGAAATTCATAAAATTTTCTTTTTAAATCTAAGGTTTGAAAATGTAATACAAGATTTCTTATAAGTTTGCCTAATTTTATCAATGAAAAAATGTTTATAAGCAAATCAACATAAATTTTTATGAGCATTTAAGTTCAAATTTGTACAAGATTAGATATTCACTCGATTTCTCATGTAGCGTTTTTCTTATTTTGTTGTAATTCAAAAATGACTAACTGTAGATACTTAAAAATTTCACCGAATGTTTATATTAGCATTTTCTA